>WOVY01000788.1:0-433931 GCA_013436015.1 Rhipicephalus annulatus
AGATTGATGTGAGGGGTTCAAAAGTTCTGTTTTTCTTGGTTAGGCTGGATAGGTGATGTCATATTAGCGTGGTCCAGTTGAACCAATTCGGAAGAAATTTGTTCGATGGCCATTGTAGCTGCTGTGGCTCCAGCTACTGCTCCGCTCCACTCTACTGCTACTTGTGTCGGTGGCCGCGTAGTAAAGCTGGGCAACGTTGGGCACGGTAACAATGAGGTCAGAAGACCACTTTCAGGTAGGTGATACAGTGCTCTAACACAATGTGGACCACTAAACGGGGATTTCATTTTAAAATACACACTTACTTGCTACAAAAGTAGCCTACGGGTTTGTTGACGGTTTAAAACACTACGAGGCGAACAAAACGAACAGCGTTCTCGGCTCGGCACTGGTGTTTGACACTGGGTTCTCGAGCACACATTTTCGCATGTTCTTGAAAAGCGCCAACCCAGTTAACGATCAAGATTAAGGCGTGAGCGTGTGTGAAAGTGGGGCGCAGGAAGTAGAGAGTGCGAACAGCGAGAGAAGGAACAGCGAAGCAATGCATCTAGCCTTTCCAACAGTATCTCACACTTCATGCTCCGGTTGCTAGGAGTGATGATTAACGCGCGCACCCACAGCTGTTACTAAGGGAATAGGAGTTAAGAATGAAGAGACAGCTGCCGGCGCGCGGACAACGCTGCTGACGCCACGGAAGAAGCCAGATGCCTCACATAGCAAGCCAAAGAAATGCATTCTCAGTTATTGAAATATTACAAATTTACCAAGTGAAAGATTTATTAACAAAAACGATCCTCGGAAGTCGGACGTTGATGTTTTCATTCCGAACGCAGACCTTCCTGGCTGATAAACCAGCTACTGAGGCAGCGGACATATTGCAAGTATGCCGGCTTGGCGAATCCCGTTGCATGAAGGTGACTTTCAGAGGTTATTGCATCCCATCACATGTAAAGGTTAGTCGCTTTGGTCACGTTGTCCGACCTTACATCCCAAGGCCACTACAGTGCCACAACTGTCTAAAACTGGGTCATGTTAGTGGTGTGTGTAGCAACAAGCAGCATGCCCACGTTCCACCGGACCCCACAAAGAGAGCTTGCCAAGCAACTCTCCTAAAATGCAGCAACTGCAATGGGAACCCTGAGACCCTCATCCAAAACTACCCAGTACTCAAGAAGGAGAGGAGCATTCTGATGACAAAGTGGTGAAAGACGGATCCTCACGAAAGGAAGCGGTAACGGTTGCTCAACGACGGCGTTCTCATCGATGGCGGTGCTCGAAGAAAGAAAAAGCAGTCATGTCCAAAAAGTGCCTTTCACTGACATTCGCACCACCACCACCGCCACAGCGACCTCCCCCCACCCTCGCCACCAGGGTGGGGTTCGTCCAGAGGTGCTGAAGCCGCTGTGGCTTAACAGAGATCTTCTTGCTCTGAACTGGCCCGCTCTAGCGCGGTACACGTGTCTACGGAACCTACGTTTCTCATCGACAGATAACAACGATATGTCCCCAAGCAGGCAGTTTATCCACCAAAGAGGTACAAGATTTCTATGTAGTTGAGGTCGTTCATGAGTGTCCATTCGTACTCTATTGGCTAGTCTACAGATCCCCGCCGCTAAAGTGCGCACTGGAAGTCTTGGACACACTAGAACCAATTCTTGCGGACTTCAGCAACAAGATGGCGCACGATAGACCACATTAGTCTTTCCAAGAAAAAGTCAAGCGTGCTTCCATAATTCCAGTTGAAACGCCAGAGGTCTACAGTCAAGAATGCCTGATTTAGACAGTTCATTTTCGAGATTAAGCTTCCCATCATCGTCATTTTTGAAACCACATTTTTCAAAATACCTCGACTGTCGGGCTATGAATCGTTCGTTTCTTCATCGTGCATTGAGCGAATTCAAGTTGCTGTGTACATCCGTAAAGAACTCATTTATGTTCGTCAAGAGTAGAGTCTCACAATGAAAATCACTACGTGTGTCTATATGTTAAAAAGAAGATATTGTTGTTTTCGCTGATAGGCACATATATAGTGCTGTCTAGTCGACTGGATCAACAGATATTAATTGATATATTTGCAACGACTCCAGAACCTTGGATATTCATGGGTGACTTCAACACCCACATCCATTGTGGGGAAGCATCAGGACAAATCGAAAATGCACGAACCTAGTTGACCACGCATCAGAGAACGGTTCAGGTGCTGAACAATGGCAGCCCTACTTATCTCCGAGGAGTAACTTATAGCAGTTGCCTGAACTTGACATCAGTGTCTCATAGCATTGTCTCGAAAGTCTAACGGTTCACGGATACTGAAACTCACGGCAGCGACCATATCCCACGTACGTGACAGTAAGAGGTCTGGACAATCTTCTCTGGACACTCTAGACATATTGACTGGAAAGAGTATCAGATATCAGTGGAGAGCAAGTGCATGCACGAACCACCGGAATCCATTGAAAAAGTGATTTGTTGTGCGATGTAGACTTCCACGAAGGTATGTTCGAAAGAATGGACACGTACCACACTTGACCAAGAGTTGGAGCAACTTCGAATGGTCCGCCGACGTGCCGAAAGACGATACAGACGCACGAAATCTATCTATGACCTCAGAGAATCTTGACGCATTCAGAAAAAAATCCAGCGTCGAATGCACAAACTCCAGGAGCAACGAAGGGAGAGTTTTTGTGACTCATTAGACCCTTGCAAGCTTTTGTCTCCCGTATGGAGGACTCTTCGAGGTATGCGCTCACATCCGCAACAGCGTCATCCCTTCGCCGCTCTGGTGCATCATCACGGCGCTCACAGCTTGATGTTTCAAGTGAGTTTTGGTCCAAAGATCGCTGGCGACATCTTTACACCAATCAATCTATTGACACAGGACTCTCCAGTCGCAGAGATCAGCAATTGGAGGTTGCATTCACTATGAAAACAGCTTTATGTGGCATTGAACACATTCAGACGCTCATCGTCCCCAGGTCCGGATCGAGTGACCTATACTACCCTACGTCAGCTAGGCCCGTAGGCCCAGCGCTGTCTCCTGGACATTTGCAATGAGTCTGCATGATTGAATGGTGCCTGATAAGTAGAAGTGCAGTCGCCTGGTGCCTTTGTTTAAGCACGGAAAGTCTCCTTTGAATTTGGCATCATACTGGCCTATTGCACCAGCAAGCTGCGTCGGCAAGGTCATGGAGAGGATGCTGCTTACACGCACGGAATGATACCTAGAACTTTATAACATCTACTCTGATGCTATGGCAGGCTTTAGACGAGGTCGGTCCTCAATTGATAGCATCATTGACTTAGTGGACTCTGTTCAGCAACAGAAATCTAAGAAGCGGCTGTCGGTAGCTCTGTTCTTAGACGTGAAAGGTGCCTATGACAACGTGACCAATGAGGCTGTTGTCAATGCTCTTGGAGCAGCTAAACTTGGAGGTTGTGTCTTTTATTGGGTAAAAAGCTACCTCACAAAGAGATACATGTTCGTTCCAACTGAATATGGGCCTACGAATAAGCATTTCAGAAGTCGTGCGGTGCCACAAGGTGGCGTTTTCAGTCTGACTCTTTTCAACCTGCCTCTGGTGGGGCTCACCGAAACGCTGCCAAAGACGGCTTATATATCTCTACGCTGATAATATCTGCATTTGGGCGTCCGGCGTGACACGGCCTCAAGTGCGGCGCAAGGATACAGAAAGCGGCAACAATGACATCGGCATACCTTCGCCAGCAAGGTTTGACTATCACCACAGAAAATTGCGCAGCGGTGGCGTTTACACGCAAACCGATATGTCTTTTTACCCATTGTGCATCGATGGCAGAGCAATCGTATATAAGAGCAGTCATAGATTTTTAGGTGTCATCGTAGATCGTGACCTAATCTGGAGCCCGCATGTCGCATACCCGAAGAAAAGCTCATTCGCATTGAGAATGTATTCAAGTTCGTCACCGGAAAATCATGGGGCCCATCCTTGCACTACATGTTGCAGCTTTATACAGCCCTCTTTCTTGGCATTCCCCGGTACAGCCTTCCTGTCCTGTTCAACAAGTGCAAGACTAGCATCAGTGCATTACAGAGTGTACAAGCCCAAGCACTTCGAACATTTCTTGGCCTTCCAAGAGCTCATCGACAGTGGCAACTATTGTTATCGGACAAGAACAGCCGGTAACAACGCACATCATTGTCGAGACGCTGAGAGTGCACATTCGGCATTCATCACGGCTACCGTCGCATCATTTAGCGTCTTTGACGGCGCGGAGGCCCCATAATTCGTTCTGCGGTATTATGACAAAACATCAGGACTTATTACCGTCTGGCTGCAAACTTGCGATGCATTCAGCAGCAGCGTTATGGAATATCCGTCAACCTGACGTGCGTTTATCAGATCCTGGTATCGTTAAGAAGGCATGCATGTCACCGCTAGCCCTAAAACAATTGACTGCGTTTGTTGGACGAAAGGTACTTCGACCTCATACAAGTTTACACCGATGGCTCTACTAATTCCAACAGCTCTACAAGAGCAGTTGTTCCATCTGATAATGTGTTGCTCCGATACAAGTTCTCTCACACCACGATGTCGACAGCAGCAGAGCTCGCAGCATTTCAAGGTGCAGTAAAGTACATTCTTCGGGAGCAACCTAACCAATGGGCCATCTTTTACGACTCGAGGTCAGCCTTACAGACACTACGGTTTGTTATACAGCACGGCTTACACGAACAATTCGTTCATCAGATAGAACACGACTACCACGAAGTGCTCAAGGAAGGTCACAATATTGTATTTCAGTGGTTGCCGAGTCATTGTGGCATTGTCGGCAATGAACACACGGATGAAGCTGCTCGATCGGCTCATGACCAGGACCTGCGTGCGCCCATACCACTCTTGAGAACGGACGCTGAAAGGCGACAACAATCACTTGCTCGCCGTATAACTCTCCTATAATAAAATACACCGGGTTTCTCCAACACGCACCTGTGTTTGATCGACCCAAACTTGCAACTTCGTTTGCCATCCGGGCTCCCACGATGCGCTGAAACTTTACTGTGACGCATGAGGTTGGGCGGGGCATTTACAAATGCGTACTCCCGTCTCCTTCGATAGCGAGCACTACTTCACGCAACAGCAGCACCTGCGAGGAAACGCTCAAGCACATTCTATGTCATTGCCCAGCATACCAGTCTGAACGACAAATTATGGAAGCCAAGCTCCGTCAGCTGGATTCACGGCCGCTTACAGCAGAGAAGATCTTGGGACCTTGGCTAATGGTCTCCCATACACGCAAAGCCACGAAAGCCCTCTTGCACTTCTTAAGCACCACCAGACTTCACGATCGCTTGTGAAAAAACTGTGTGACACCAGGCTGTGTAGTTTCGAGCTTACAATTCTTTCTTCTCTTTCTTACTCCTCTTCTTTTTTATCTCTTTCCTTTCTAATATTCTCCCTTTCCCCCACGCCAATTGTAGTGTAGAAAACCAATCCAAGCTTGGTTAACCTCCCTGCCTTTCCTCTCTATTCATCTCTCTGTCTCTCTCTAGAGTGGCATGTAAACCGTTTTCATTCGTGCTTCGCATATCAATGACTATCATTGTACGTGGGATCTGCCAATGCTTTTAGTTTGAGTTTGTCGCTTTTATTCACCATGCAATCATGCCATACCATACAAGATTTGCAACATGCCACAAGAACGAGAACACCACAAAAGCTGCAGCACCATGAAATGTAAATTATGACATTCATTACATACATGTAATGATTTTAGTGTTATGTCTAGTCAAATATGTTTTTCTTACAGTGGTGTTCTTACATACCTACATAGGTATCGAAAGCATTATCAAAACGCCCAGGTGAGCTGAAAATCATAGGTTGCCAGATAGATAGATAGATAGATAGATAGATAGATAGATAGATAGATAGATAGATAGATAGATACGCTCAAAGTCGCTGATGTTCGCTAAGCAATGCTCCGCATTTAAAGGGAGAAACATAAAAGAAAAGAATGACACGAATGTTAACCAATTTAAAGAACCGCTCTGCTATCCTAAATCCTGTTGACGTATGAAAGATTTCAAACTTCAAAAGTTTCAAGAGTGAAACATGACAGATGAGAGAAAGTACACACATTGTGATAGTTTATCCGCATTGTTCATAACACAATAGCGCGATTATATCATATCCGCACGTGAATATCGTTACTTTTGAACAATTGTGTAGGTAACTAGTTCAATTCATCTGTGATGGCCTCTAAAATACATTCAAAAATTGCTCCTACCGACAGGGGTTTCCATCGGTGGAAACTTTGCGCCAAATCCGCTCTTGTTCTTCCCCACTTAGTTCAAAAATTTCAGCTTGGTGCCATGGCTATTTTCTGGCTACGGTGGCCTTCTAATTTGGAGCACTTAGAAAGGTGGTTACTAGTTGCAGATAACATAGCGAGCAAGACTAATGACCACCCTTTCTAGCCAACGTTTTCTTGACGTGTCAGCTGGGTCGTGTCTACGTCCCTCGCCCGTTGCTCTCTGGTGCTCATGAAGTCACGTCAACAAATCGCAAGGCGTGTCCATGAAGTCAAACTAACAAAGTTCTTGTTCTTGCTCGTGTTCATGCTTCCTGTTCTTGTTCTTGTTCAACTTGCCAATGTGGCTCCCACGCAAAGTGAGGAATTAACAAATAGTTATTGGTTTTACACGTTCAAATATCAATTCCTAATGACGGGAAGTGGTACATGTGCAAATTAAAGATAAAATGTGTGTGCGCCTCTTCGCCAGCACGTTGTGGACGCTGCCCACCAAACATGCGGACTTCGCAAATCAGTGTGAACAATGCACTTTCTCGTGCCAACTTGACAAATAAAAGTATATTAAACTATATGAAGCTGATTTGGCAATTTTTCACTAAATTTATTGCTTGAAACTGAACTGGCATTGTCGCAGAGCTGCATTGTTAACAGCCAACAACTGCAAGTGAAACGTCACTCAATAGCTATAGTTCATACTGACTGCATAGCGTTCATAAGTTAGAGTTGTAAGCGAGTTGTTAGAGTAAGTAGTAGCATATAAAACTTTCTGCGGATTACTGGACATTGCAAATTCTTCCAGCGATTGTACGATTTAGCCGCAAAAATAGAATTTGTGTTTCAACTTCCACCGCAACATTTGTAGTCTTGGTCTAGTTCATGAGGTTTAAACAGGCTGTGGGTTCCCTAATCATTTCTTTTTACTAACGTTTTCATAAAGCAAGCGACATTTTCATTTTGAAGTACACAAATTGAACAATCAGGTGGACTCCCTATTTAAGAGAAAATATTGTGAGCCTTGCATTCATGCTGAATGCACCATTCATTTTATCTTGGCTTTTAACCTAAAATTTGAAAGAAACGCTTGAAGATCATGAAAGGCTGAAAGCGTGGCACAAATTTTTCTAGCCTATATTATAGGAGCTTACTCGCCAAGCTACTTGTGCTTGCGCTTTGTCCAGCGACAGAGCCCTTTGTGTACACCAGTGTTGATCGCGTACAATTCTCCGGTCACCGCTCCTGGCGTTGCACTTTGGTGCATCCCACAATGGGCACTAAATGGTGCGCCTTGAACCAAGGCGTTGTTTTCCAATGCCCGCGCCCTCACCTCATCGTTACTATGTCCACATCGTTCCCATCACTTCATAAGCTTGGCGGCACGTGACATATTCCCACGATTAGATGTGTGTTACGCATGAGTACCAATATTCTAAAGCCCACTCACCTCCCTTCTCTCAACCCCGTTGAAAAACACCTCTTAGCTCCACGTCTTCCATTTGTGAGCGTTGGGCCATGGACCCACGGCAGCATCCGTTGTAACGTAAAAGGACAGGTGGGTAAAAGGTAGATTGACGTGGCCAACACTGTGCTGCGCTGGCTGCGGAACGTGCCTGACAACGCTGTCTTTAACGTACACATCATGCGCCAGCTCGTCAACAAGCCGTCCTATAGAAATTGTGTCATGAACGCCCCGTGAACCAACGAGGAAGCTCTTCTGACATCATAAACTTTGTGGACATAGCGGTGATTTTTTAGGGGAGAAGCTACTTACGCCATGGGTCGTATGTGCCGTGTTGGTTGTAGTAGCAACCTCTCGTATAGTCCTTAAATATCCACTGGGCAGTGGTACTTGAATAAGGTTGGTATATAATAAAAAATGCTAGATGGCGGTACCCAGTGTTGCCTAGATGAATGGATGGATGGATGGACCAATGGACAGACAGACTTCCGGACGGACACACAGACAGACTGATGGCCGGATGGAGAGATGCATAGACTGCCGCATGGGTAGATGGTTGCACGGACGGACGCAAGGATCAACGGGTGGATGAATGCACGGGAGGCACCTGAACAAACTGACAAACGGACGCAAGGACGGAAGAATGGACGCACGAATGGTCGCACGAATGGATGCACGAATGGACGGAAGCACGGACGGATTCATGGATGCTTCGCCATTCATCATTATTCACTCCGTGGTTAAGGTGTAATTTTTTTTGCTTCCACCAGCAACTAATTTTCACGTTCCCGAACCTTGCATTGAATACTAGCTGCGAGTCCGTTGATTTTTGAACTTAGGGTAGATATACTTTTTCCAGAAAAACAACAAGTAGAAATGTCCAGTACATGAGTAGTATCACACATTGGTGTTAAAATATACCAAATATATTTTCCCTATGTTGTCGGAAGAGCTGTGATGTGGACCCTGACTGCTACAGCGTATTCCGTCGCGCAAATCGGCTTTTGTAAAAGGAAGGGCCAGAGTAAAATCTGTTCGTGAGAAATGTGGTCATGGCGCTGCCTGCTTTCTAGTCTTTCACCCATTGCTTTTGCTTCAGAAGTGCGCTCGCAGAAACAAAACCCATTGGCTTATCTTATGTAATAAACACAGAAGAGAATGAAGAATTCGAAAACTTTGGGCTGTTTTCATGCAGCTGCAGTCATCGATTGAAGTTCGTGCACCACACCGTGTATTCTATTTCCGTTAGCATGTCGGGCCACTGCCGGTTTCCGGTGAATTTTGCGGCACGGACGTTCAGGGGATTCTCGACATACTTTGGCAGCATACGTTTGGCGGCTATATATGAAAGAAAAATGCCCAAAACGTGCAATAAATTTCCTGTGACAGTAATGGAAATAGACTTTCCTAGGAGAAAAAGATTTATCTCTGGCAGCAGCTTTTCCTCATCTTTTCTATGCTGTGACATGACTTCTCTTGAAAACAACATGAGAAATAAATAAATAAATGAAACACAGCAGCTGCGCATACGATTAAACATATAGGACGAAAGCGGAATAAAAACACTACTACGCTCTGCCGACAAGCCAAGACATGCTAGTCTAACGACAGCTATTGCGGTGCGTACGAACCTATCTTTCGTCACAGAGCTTGGAACGTAGCCTAACACAGAAAACAATGCTTTCATTTTCGGCGTTCACAAGTGTACGGCACATCAACTCCCTAATAATACCTTTTAAAGGGCACAAAAGACAAAATACAAAGATAAAGACACATTGTAGCGCTGACTCTCACATAATTAATTTTTTATCTGAACTCTGCATATATGTACCCGAGAACCAGAATGAAGCATGCGCAGCGCAAGTCTGGTGACACAGAGTCAGAAAACATAGAGCTAGACAGAATTAAACTAAATAAACTCAAAATAAACTGCTGATCTCTTGAAGAAATAGACGGTTGACTGATTCATTCGTGAAGCACACCTATTAATATATGAAAAACTTCCGTAACTTCACATGGTAGTTCGTGTTTATCTGCTAACAAGTTAACATTATCGTACAAAACAAGGCCGCAGTTAACACTAAGACAAGTGTGAAAATTTTCATTTTCCAAGTGAGCTAGCGTGGTGCTTTAGGCGTATATTGATACAGCGTGTCGTCTGTCTTATGTAAGTAATATCAGCGTCAAAGGAAATCGAAACACCGACAAGCCTTCGCGAAGGGATAGTGCGCGCCAGTCTATGATCACAAGTGGATGGCGCGTCCTATACCATCATGATAGCTTTTTCCGGTTCGGGTTCATTTAACACAGACAGTGCATATTTCCACAGCTTAGCGGTATCCAATATGCCAACCCCTTTTCAGTACTTGCTGAACTTTGAGTCTTGTTTTAGGGGCGAAGCTTCTTAAGGCGTGGGTCATGCGTCCCCGATGTATGTACTAGTAGTAGAAAGTCAACGGTGGCACATACCCGCTGTAGAGCGAGTATATGCCACAGGGGTTGCGAGATTGCGGTACTTGGAGTGTTCACTAGATGGACACATGGACGAACGCATGGACAGAGGAACAGACAGACTAGCAGACAACAAACTCGCTGGGCGTAACTTTCTTGGTTTTAGCAAGCTTTAGCTAGGGTAGGGCCGCAGTGCCACGAATATAGTGAACTAGTATACAGCCATAAACTAGAGGCAGTGAAAGATGGAAAGCAGACACGAAGCGAATGCTGGAAAAAAGTGCGCGAGTGCCACCTCTTGTTTAGTCCTTGGAATGTCCGCTGGATGGCGGTACTTCTATATGCTGAATATATGAAGAAATGCGAGATAGCGATACTTGGAGTGTTAACTAGATGGACGAACGGACGGACGGACGGACGGACGGACAGACAGACAGACAGACAGACAGACAGACAGACAGACAGACAGATCCACTGACTGGTGCACAGATGAATGAAGGGATAGATGCACGGATGAATGGACGCACAGACGGTTGCACAGACGGATGCATGGACAGACGGAATAAACAACGAAAGGACAGACGAATGCTTCGCCCAACTCATCCTCATGCACTCTGATGATGGGCTGTGATTTTTTAAGCCACTCGCTACGTTTTTTTCCCTTGTCTTAAACTTTTTGTAACTACATTAATAGGGGCGCTGAAAACAACTTCAATGCCATACCTCGTGGCAACTTTTTTAACCCGTGAGAGAATTTAGGAAAGTGTATCAGAACGACACACTGCAATCTACATTTTCAGAAACGGGTCTTTGAAGGTGAAGCTCGCAAGTCTTTCACTATCACTGTAACTTTGTCAGCAACTATGCTGAGAGAGATTCTGGCAAACCTGATGAGGAAAGCAAAGCTACTTGTTTTCAAAGACTTTTTTTTCGTTACTCAATTGTAAGACATCACCATAGCCCCTCGAAGACCAGAGACTGCGTTTTCAATTTTAACAAATGTTGAAGGCCTTGACTTGAGCTGTACCAGGGGGTTTTCGATCCAGGGGTTGGGATCCGACAAATGTAATTTTTGGTATGGGGTCTAAAAACTGTAGTTGTCTTTCTTTTGCTCTCTTACGGTTTTACCCCACGTTAAACCTGGCACGTTAAGTATGACCTTGGAATGTCTTTGTGCAATGTCTGAATGGCCTGAAGGTGACAACCGTAGTTGCGGCCCTTGGTGGCAGAATACCATTTGTATTGGTCGTCTTGATCACTGCCATGTAACGAGAGTCATTGCCAGAGGACGCTTTGTGAACCTACTATCGCGGAATGCCTACCTATATACCTACTGTTCTTTTACCTACTATTGTGGTAAAGAAGAAGGGTGACAGAAAAATTTCAACAAAGAAGTGCTCTATGCACCACAATAGACAAGCAAAAATCAAGTGGCGCAATGGCTCCATTTTCACAACGAGAGTGGGAAAGGGCTGAGAAGAGGGTTTCTAGTAAAACATCAACAGGCCCAGATGGCATTCCAGTTATGCTGATAAAGACATTAGGTCAGAAGTGTAAGCAGATTTTGAGAGAGGCAGTGAGCAGAATAATAATCGATGATGAAGTCCCCGATGGATGGAAACTTAGCAGGATGAGCATGATCTATAAAGGAAAGGGGAACAAAGCTGACATAATTAACTACCGTCTTATAACAGCGAAATCAGCGGTGTACAGGCTCGCGATGCAGATTATAAAAGAAAGAGTGCACGCATGAATAGAAGATGAGCGGGTGCTGGGGTAACTGGTGTATGGGTTTAGAAAACACAGGAGGTTGGAATACAATCTGTTCTCACTGACGCAGTGCATCGAAATAGCTGAAAAGGAACACAGGCTCCTGTGGCTACCATTTTTGGATATCAAGGGAGTGTACGATAGCGTGGTTCAAGAGGACTTGTGGGGAATGCTGGACAAACTAGGTGTGGAAGATGCAGTCGCTAATCTTTTAAAGGATATCTATAAATGTAACAGGGCTGTTATAAAGTGGGATAAACAGGTATCCAAGCCCGCAGAGGTAAAACGGGGGCTTAGGCAGGGTGTCCTCTGTCACCCTTGTTATTCATGATGTACCTACGAGGATTAGAGGCCAAGTTAGAGGGACGTGGACTGGGCTTCCACCTGTCTTTCCTTAAACAAGGAAAACTCATTGAACAGGCACTACCAGCATTGATGTACGCAGTTGATATAATGCTGATGGCCGACAACAAGGAATATTTGCAGAGATCGATGGACATCTGCGGTAACGAGGGAGAAAGTTTAGATTTCATATTCAGTAAGGAAAAAATCAACAGTCATGATTTTTAATGATAATGAAGGTAGTGAGCTTAGAATACAGGAGGTCACGCTAGTGATAATAGATGAACAGAATTATCTGGGCGTATGGATAAGCAATGGGGCCGAGTACCTAAGGGAACACGAAATATACGAGACGACTAAAGGTCACAGAAATGCAGCGGTAATGAAAAACAGGGCACTGAGGAATTACAATAGGTATAATGTTGTGAGAGGAGTATGGAAAGGGTCATGGTTCTTGGTATGACGTTCGGTAATGCAGTGTTGTGCATGAGATCGGAAATTCGAGCAAGATTAGAAATTAAGCAACGTGGAATAGGTAGGCTTGCATTAGGATCTCATGGATATACACAAAATCAGGGAGTACAAGGTGATATGGGATGGACATTAATTGAGGGCAGGGAAGCTAGCAGCAACATAAAATTCGAGAAGCGATTGAGAGAAATGGTGGAAGAGCGTTGGGCTAGGAAGGTATTCAGCTACTTGTACATGAAAAACGTCGATACAAAATGGAGGAAGCGAACCAGAAAATTGATCAGTAAATACCTAGAAAACAGCAGGGGGCCAAAGCAAAAAGAATTATCGGTTAAAAAGAAGGTGAAGGAAGCTGAGACCGATATGTGGAGAATCAGAATAATTAAGAAGTCCGCACTAGAGACCTATCAAACATTTAGCCAGGAAATTGCAAAGGAAAATATGTATTATAATACTCGGGGTAGTTCTCTACTGTTTGAGGCCAGGACGGAAGTAATGCGAACCAAGACATATCGGGCCAAATACGAAGGGGTAGACACGGTATGCAGTGCGTGAGGAGAGGAAGAAGAAACTGCCGAACACTTGGTAATGTTCCGTAAAGGGCTTCACCCTATAGTTCAGGATGATGGCGCAGAATTTTTCAAAGCACTCGGGTTTAGGGACAGGGAGGGCAAAATAAACTTTAAGCGGGGAGAATTAACTAGAACGAGGTTATCTGATTGGTGGCTAAAGTCAAAGCACGAGTGAAAATTAAACCCTTCACTGCAACGTGCGAGTTCTCCACCTCACTATTTAAAGAAAAAAAAATAAATCTACTTTTTGGTTTACTAAGTATGACGGCTTGGTGGCGTTAGCCACCGCCCGATCAAAAGGGTACAGCCATATCAATCCATCCATCCATCCATCCATCCATCCATCCATCCATCCATCCATCCATCCATTCATCCATCCATCCATCCATCCATCCATCCATCCATCCATCCATCCATCCATCCATCCATCCATCCATCCATCCATCAGTCCATCCATCCATCCATCCATTGCCCTTTAACGCCGGCGCAAGCAGTTTGGGGAAGTGTGCGGATAAATTTTCTTGTACTTGTGACGTAGTGGAAACACAACTTAACTCAAAATGCAGAGAAATTATTGTGCCAACTCCTCTGCAAGAGACTAAGTGTGATACTTTCAGAGAAAAAAAGGTTGGCCCGTTATTCTTTTTTCTGGAGTGTTTTAAAAATCTGCCTGATGACATTTCCTTGGTGACCTTGTCGCTGCCGAAATGGGCCATTTAAAAACAAAAAAAAATCCAACAAAAGTTTAGATTTCTACCAGAAACCAATGCTTCAACCTTTGCACTGGAAGACGCAATACCTCAGCATGGTTGCGTAGCAGCAAATAACGCACACAAATATGCCTTCAAAAACCTGAGATTCAAAGACGCTCTGTGTTTATAGACATATCATTATCTTCACTGAGTTTGTGACAAGATATCACATGCCTTGGCTGCAGTAGGCGAAGGTACAACATCACAAAAGCAGTATTTACGACAGTATAAAATGGGACATAAGCTTCTTACAATGACACATCGCAATATGATTTCTTCGTTGTCACCTGCCTCCAACCTCGGCATTTGTGCTTTGAGTGATGCACCCCCGAAGCAAGCAGCGCTTGGGTGGGGCTCTCGCTCTCAGGAAAAACCCTACTAATAACGCACATAAGTCTACATAGTCTATAAACGAAAAAAAAACAAGACTCATGCTTTATGCGCCCTCGTTCATCTTCGTATCTATGCGGTTCTTCCTGATCGCTACACGATTGGCGAAGTCTTCCTCGGTAGAAAAAGCGTTCTTTCAAAAGTCCTGGCTTCTGTCAGACCTTTTTCTTTCGCAGTTTGATGCTCGCTGGAAAGTCCAACGCTGCCTCGCCCACTCGAAAGCCACAGAAACGTTCCACTTTGATGGATGTAGCTGCACTGAGCGAAAGCTTCAGGAGCTCCATGCATCCGAATCCTCTTTTTAAAGTGTAGAAGAGATGATATCGTCGCTGCTCTAGAAATGAAACTACGCGTTTCCTCGCTCCACAGACCACGTAGTTTGCCCTACAGCAACGTTTTCACTAAAAAAACATTAAAACAAAGCTCAAGTGTCCTCCAGGGTTCTTTGCAATGGAAAAAATTGTGTTTACACTTATTATCCCAATGAGTTAAACGATTCCAACGGACTTTTTTGGAATAAAGATACGAGCTTGTTTTTTATTTCTTCTTGCAGCCTATACAATAAACATGGGTCTCAAGAGTGTGGTATAACCGAATTATGGAACGTCGAAATCCAAACGTTTGCAGTGACTAAAAAAGAATATTTTTAGACAATACTTCTGAACATCTCGATATGTAAACTAGCTTAAACGTAAAAAAAGACAACTTGGATGTCTGATCATGCACATGCAAAGGGGCACACAGTCGTAGTGGATGTTTGGTATCCCACAACACGTCGGTGAAGTAAAACAACTCAGACGCCTGTTATTTAGGAGCACATATCTCACGAAGCTTCGTAAATGTCATAGACATGCTTATATTGTTAGTGTCCATGGGAAGAGAACAATAACAACAGCAAAAACTCCTGCACGAAATGCAGCTTTGTGCATGTGCGAAGTATGCCTATTCCATTTCCCTAATTGCCGAGTAACTGATGACTCCGAATCTCCATGTTAATATTTTAATGTCATTTATATGCTTATAAAACTCACGAAATATTTTCGATGTGCAGAGTGGTTGCCATCTCTTGTTTACCCACAGAAGCTGTTGCAATGTTGCTTTACTGTTCTTGATTTTTAAGTGCTATCTATCTATCTATCTATCTAGCCACCTACGACCTTTAGCTCTCCTGGTCGTTTGAATAATGGTATCGATACCAAATATGGTATGGTATAACATGACTCTATGAAGAACATGTTTTTACTAGTCATAACATAAAAATCTGGACAAAGATGTTATGAATGTCATCACCTATATTTCATGATCCTGAAGTTCTTGCGATGGTTTTGTTCACATGGCGCGTTGCAAAACTGGTATGGTATGACATGATTGCATGCCAAACACAAGCGACAGACTCTTACATGAAAACTATGAAATTCGTATTATGTAACAACATGACTACCAGTCACGCTAATGTTGTGCTCGCGGCCATTTCGCTAGCTTCACTTGTGCCAAACTTGGTATTAAGCGACGTGAATGGACGGCATAAGTAAATGACGCATCTAAGCATAATATATATGACCTGCGTATTATGTAATAACATGACAACATACCGCACTTATAATGCGCTCACGGCCGTTCCGCTAGCTTCACATATTCCAAGTTTCGTATTGCTTGACGTCACTGGATGACGAAGGTATTTTACAAGTGCAAATATGATAATCATGAGATTCCTGTCATATAAGAACATGACTACATGCCACAGCCAAGGCGCCAATACATTCCGACGTGACGCGGTGCTCGCCGGCGTTCAATTTGTCGCGTCACGCCGGCATTGCCACGTTAAGCGCCGGTCCTGTAATACACTCGCAGGCGCGCGCCGTGCTGTGTTGCTCTGAAGCATGTGCGTTTCAGTGCGTCTGGCGTCCCTTCATCATGAAAATAGAGAGATACAGTGCTGTCTGTGTAACGCATTGTCGCGAAATGCGGCATTTCGCGTTTCGCGCCGGTTGCCATCGGGCCTGGCCGACGGACGCTTGTCGCACTGGTCGCGCCTGGCGTCAGACTACAGAGTGCTCGCGTTTTACTAAAGCAGCGTCGCTGTGCCCAGAGTGCGACACGTCAACGCTACATTGGAGTATGCTGGGCCGTTCATGAGGTGCTCGCGGCCGTTTCGGTAGCTCCACATATAACAAATTTGCTGTTATGCTACTTCAATGAATGATGAATTATATTACTTGTACAGAAATGATAGTCCTGACACGCGTGTGATGTAATAACATGACAACATACCACGCTACTAGTATGCTCGCGGCCGTTGCGCTAGATCCACATATACTAAATCCGGTATCATATCACGTGAAAAGATGAAAAAGGTAAACGACAGATGCAAACATGATAATCATGACACGGAAGTCATGTACGACATCATTTACTTCCACCTCGTAACGTTGTGCTGATATTAAAGTGACATATCCCCCATTCTCATTCTTGTTTCGCATATAATCGATTTCCACTGTACCTGGGATCTGCCAATTTTTAATTTTTCTTATCGCGCATGCATTCTTCAGTACCTACCTTTACAAAGCTGTTTTGGTGAATGACATCTGTGGCATATAAATTATTGATAGCGTACTGGTGCATTATTATTTATATATTGGGGTTCACGTCTCAACACCAACTTATGATTCTTGGAGACGCCACAGTTGGCTCCAACACTTTCGACTGTGTAGTGTTGTTTAACGTGCACCTAAATCTGAGTAAACGTGCCTCAAGCACTCCCGCCTCCATCGAAAGTGCGGCCGCCTCGCCTGGTATTCAATGTACTAATCTTCTCCGTGAGCGTAAAAAAACTGCTTATGCATCTTCGAATTACAATATTTTATATATGATACGCGAAATTTAGGCATCATGTTTACCAGTGGCGTTTTTTCGTAATTTAAGGGAACTAAAAGGCTATCATTATTGTTGCAAACAACGTCTATGGCACAGCAGAGTGTAGGAAACAGCGACGAAAGAAACAACAAAGTGCACACACCAAGAGCCAACGCCGCGCCTGCAGCGCTTTTTAGACAGCAGAATTCTAGAAAGGGCACAAATTATCCACTCTTATGTCACTATCATGAAAACCTGTCAGCACGTTTCTTGGGGATGCGAACCGGTGATAGCACAATAACCTTTTTTTTTCTGCAATGGCGGAATCTTCGTAAAGTAACCAATTTGTGGTACGTTCTCTCGGGGTCAATCCTGGTGAAGGCCAACGTGAATGAAGTATTTAATAGAAGGCGATAGGGCCTGTAATATAGTAGGCTTATGTGAACAGCATAATAAGACGACACTGCTAGAACAGACATCGAATAAATCCAAAAGGAAATGCATATTTCGCATAAGAAAAAAATAAGCAAGTGCGTTCCCAAGCGAATTTTGCAATTTTTGTGACATCAAGAAAAACTAAACATGGTGAGTGGAGCAATATTTCCCCGCACCCTTTCTTCACCTTTTTTTGTTTCCTTCTTCCTTGAACTTCACCTCTATTTCTTGTTTTTTATCTCTTTTCTACTCTGGTTTAGAGACCTCTTGTGCATTTATATACTCAAATGAAAACCAAAATTTTTGAATAGCATCAATCGAACCTAGGATTGAGGGTTACTCAGTAGATGTTTTGCAGAAAAGGAATTGGCGTGTGAACGTTGTGGAAATTACTAACGTTGCAAAAGAAAATAATGGTGCACAGTTTATCTACCGGGTATTTGTAAGAGACGCTGAAATATTTCTATAGAGGACATCTGATACCGGCCCAGCACGGCAACTCGAAAAGACGTGGTTATATATACATGAATGTCGAAGTACAGCCGAGTGAAGCATTCAGTCTGTTCAAGTGCTGTTTTATTCTGCATTTGTTATGTGCGCGTGTTTACCTGTATGTTAATCAATGTGTGACCAATTCTGCTGTCATTTCACATTTAATAAATTTGTCGACTCTGCCGGCGAATTCACCCATCAACATTTATTTTTTTAAACCACCTGTAATAACTCCAAAAGTTACTTTGAAATCTTTGTGAAGGCAGTAATAATTTACACTCTCTATACTCTCTCAGAACCTCAGTGTGGTAAATAATCACTACCGTTCCTGCGCTGAAAAACTCAGCACGAGAGCAAATTTTTACTTCGACTGGTAGGTGGTAAAAAAAAAACAGAAAGGTAGTGCGCTAGAGGACAAGTGGTTACCCAGTTTTTGAGGTTATTTCACGTTAATTTCGTTTAGTGTGTGGGAATATTTATGTGGCACTAAATTTTGGTGAAAATGGAAAGATAAATTGATAACATATTTATGCTATCATTCGGTGGCCTTGGGCATTCGCACACAGATGCAAGCTGAATGGGGGCAAAGCACATTATGTATTTTTGATGAAAGCAAAATAAGTTTAGGTATTTTATAAAAGCGCCAGATTGTATCATAAAGACAGTTCCCCGCGTATTCAGAAACTCTGCTTCGCTTGAACTTGACTTACCACCGACTTCACTGGAGAACTAACGCGTTTCGTTTGCGTGGTCTTTAGGCGGGGCCAAGCCAGCCCAAACCCACCGACGCATTTCAAACGCGCTGCATTGAAGATGGCTTCAAGTGAGCCTAAAGTAAAGAAGCGTTTCTGAATACGGGGTTTATTTCTCAGGTCAGCAATCGCTCTGTATTTTAAGCATATCACAACAGAAAAACATCGCGGTGGCTAAACTCAGTTATGCCTGGCTGTGCGCAAAAAAATCTACAGCAAATCTTATTGCACGTGGTGTCTTTTGGTTTAACGAATCTTCATGAAATATTTCTAAGCACCATATCACAATACATTTACGCAAAGACTTCTACGAAGCAAGCGGTGCTAATAATTAGAAAGAAAAAGATGATTCCTCCATTATTATTTAGAGTTTGAAAGTTTAGAACAGAAACTACGTCCAGCGTATTGAGCAGCCCTGGTCATACCCATCTATGACAAAAAAGCGTATGCACTGTAAACGCTTTTATTCATTAGATATGGATTCGCGCAAACCTACAAAAATTACGTAAACTTAACTTCATGCGGGACGGCACAGATGAAATTCCATGCAATAATTATCCTGAGGTCAATAATTTTCGCAGATGCATCTGATATGACATGTTCCTTTTAATCAAAGGGGTGTGTGCTTTCAACAGAACTGACTACATCGCACAAATGCTCAACAGCGTGAACAATACAGAATGAGCAACCCCAAGAACCTGAAAAAACTGGGCATACATCCCAACGAACCATTCGCGGGAAATTTAGTACGACACCAAAAAGTGCTCTTAGAATCTAATTTCACGTATTGCAAGAGGGTTACACCAATAATAGCTTTATTTAGGTGCGAACTTCGGCCCGGAAAAATTTGTGGAATAGGATGTTTGTTGAAGTGCTTCACACGAATGTCTCTTTCGAACAATGAGCAGATCGGGTCGCTGTCACGAACCCGAGCACGAGGAGCATGTCTCGCAACGCCGTAGAAAGCTTGCGCAGACACGCGACATTGTAGATGCCAACATAGCGGCTTGCTGGTTCTCCCGCTAGAAACCTCTTTGAAAGCAGCTGCTGCGGCACCATTTTAACACACTTGTATTTTGTTGAAACAACACAGTTCCAGCAAGTTTTATCAGACGTGCTCCAGCAGTTCATGAACACTACATACTTCTTGCTTTGAGAAATTACATTCACTGCAAACTTTATTTCATGATACAGATTACTTTATTCGCACTTGACTAGGAAGACGTAAATACTAAATTCCTGATATTTGTTTACTGTGGTGTTCCTCCCTGCCCTAAACTCATGTTGTGATTGATTAGCCTTTGTGTTACTGCTTTCAGAGATGCCTTTTTGAGTGTTATATGGTTCGAACTCTTTTTAACATTTTATAAGCAACTTTAACCGCCTAAAGAGGGTGCTAGTGCAAGCCCATCATGGTCATCGTTTGGGAAATCGCGTGGGCGGCGCGCCGGCAGATGCCACCGGTGTGCCCATCACATCGAACCGCGTAGTATTTTCGGCTGCAGCGACCATGTTGTCAAGGCTTTGCTGAGAAGGTTGTTGAGTTTAGAGTTTATTATAACCCGCACTGCGCGTTGAGAAAGCCATGTGCGGTGTGTTATTAAAGAAAAAGAAGTTTTGAACGCCGGGCACATCATCTGCTGCGGTGTGAAGGAATGCACGCACAGCTTTGAGAACGCTGCTCGTGCAACGGCCAGGGAAGATCGAGCGGCCATGCTCGTGCAAAGCTGGAAACCTCGACTTTCACTGCATGGCGTCTGCACAGTGGCATCCAGCACATTTTGTGATTTTTGTAGCTCAGCAAGCAAAAAATAAAGAGTAAATTATTGCTACTAAGCCTGGCAGCGCAGAATTCAGAATAACCATCGTAAAAATTGACAGCGATCAAATATAAAGCACCAGTGAACCACCAAATTGAAGCCGACTGAACAATGGCATGGACTGGCTAAGTTGGCATCTACCAAACGACAGTTACGATGAATGCCGCATGGCATTGCCCCCATCTGTGAAACTTGCGAATAGCGTCACTCTTAGGCACCAGTTTCTGCGTTAAACGGTGTCGTCAGTCTTCGTCATCGCCGTCGCTGGTGGAACCAATAGACATAAGAAATGAAATTGGGAATGAAACCCAGGATAGAATGAGAATCGTACCCGGACTCTCTGCGAGGAAGATGGGTATATTTACCAGAATTCGACGCCGCCTCTTGAAACTAATTCTGCAATGAAGCCCTTCGCAAGCATTTCTCATTAACCTATGTAATAGAGCATGGTAAACTACAAACCAGTCATATCATAATGCTAATTGCGCAACGAGTGTGTGATTTAATCCTCTTTACGTAAGGCAAATTGCTCAGCCATATTTTTGCAGCGTCATTAGCCACATGAAGCATGAAGAGTCTGCACATGCCATACCTAACACTTGTGAAGTGCGTATCTTCTTTGTCCTCAGAAAGACGAATAACGGTGCAGTTAATTTGGTCCTCATTCACAAAGAAAATTGATTTGTAGTACTCGATACCTTAGGGAAAGCCTGAACTTCAAACACAGTTTGGCTTACTCTGTCACGAAGCCGCGCTCCGAATTAGCGTTAAGCAATAGCGCAACTATCATCAATTTCAATTTTCCTTTTTTTTCACACTTGAACTCTGTGCAGATGTCAACACTTCAATACCCTTAAAGAAGCAATGAAGTTACGCATTAAGCTCTTTCACGGCGTTTTTAACCACTTCTATAAGCGATCTTCGAATGACCTCAGTGTCTGAGTTTATTGCCGCATGAATAATTAGACGCAAAAAAGGAGGAGTGGACTAACAGGGACTTTGCGCCCGCTCTAAGCGTTTTTTTTCTGCACCTAAATCTGAAGAGAGAAAAAATGGAAAGTCAAGTACAACTGAAAATTATTATTAAGCTCTAATACAGCTTGCGGCTCTCTGAAAATCTTGACAAGATTTACAGTGATAGATTTTTGTTCAGTGACTGCGCTGCCTAACTTGGAACTCATTTTCAATTTTTCCACCTCAGTTTTAGCAAATGTTTTATTTAGCATGAATGTAAATGTAACAGTGGCTGCCTAACGAGGTTCCATCCTCCCTGTTGAAAACTAATTTTTGTAGCTACCTAAACATCGCTTTTTACTTCAACATTGAAAGCGCGAGGAATCATCTGGGATAAATCAAAAATATCAGAAGCATCGCAAACTCTATCATTTTATTGACGTGGTGCAAGCAAATAGCGAAATTATTCTTTTTTTCTTCCACAGCCCCGAAGAGCGCACAAAAAGTTACACGGAAAATAATGAGATGAAGGAAGGGAGTCAAGCAAGCGCGCGTAACGGCCTTGAGCATATGTATAACATCAAAGGCGATCATTATTTGCTGTCGTGACTATTGTGTAATACTAAACTGTAGTTGGGGGCAACGGGCAATAAATAAGTCTCCCCCCAGCTGCGCTCTTCGTTTATACTGGTCATAGGCTAGTGTCATGTTGTCGGGTTTTGACACAAAACTGCTTGATCCGGCAGCTCCCAAGGGTGATCACAGCCCTCCCTATGTAATGGCAACACCCCTCTGTGCTTTTAAAGCGTGCATGCTGCGCACTACGACAAAATATGGCTGAATAGTGCATAGCAGTGTCTGGTTTCCACAGGATGTGTTTTTCCACGAAGCCGGAAGAGTGGTTCAACACATATTTAAAGCACTGTGGAGGTTGAAATCTGAATATATAAGCCTTCTTCATGCTAAAATGAGCCGGACACTACGTCGCCTTTCTATTTAAATATCCCTTCAGCACCGCGGACGCCGTTAATCATCATGCAACAGAATAAATAAAGTTCGGACATGTTCAGTCTTCTAGAAAGAGGCAGGGAAATAAAAAAAGAGAAGAGTCCGCACTGTTACGAGCGCGTGACGCTCCAACCCACTTCTATTGCATCGGCTACTTCATTACCAGATGCGCGCTACCTAACACGTGCTTCGCTTACCACCTTCCTGAGAACTTTGTTTTGCTTAATCGGCAGGCTTCTTCTAATCAAACTTCAGTGTCTGCCCTGTCCCTAATATCTCAGCACAGGTAGGTACCAAGATGTTTGCTGAAGTCACGGCAAATTGCCTTCTGCGCGTCATAATTTTTTCTCTTCCTGATTGCCTGCTGTAACTGCAGTTTCTTAACTTGGGTTATCGACTGCATGCCAGCATTTCCACGCTTCCCGCCTTTTCACCTAAACCACATAACACGTGGGCTGGCTTGCCAGATATTGGCGTTGTATTTTTTTATTTCATTTTTATTGATCTAGCGTTGAAGCAGTGTCTCGCTAAATCAATGTCCAAGTATTCGAGTGAAGTCATTGGCAACAGGACTGGCCATTATTTCCGTTGAATTGCTGTATCGTGCTCCCTAAAACTAACGTAGGGTCTTAGGCGTCTCAATATGGCAGCAGAGCAGCTCTAAGCACATAAGGTGATGAAACACTGCGTCTAACTTTGTAAGGTCTGTCTTTGTCCTGGCAATTCCTTGCGCCGAAAGCTACACAAAAGCTCACTCAATATGTGCAGGTCTCTTCTCGTACGTTTTTCATCGACGAGTATCGTTATCATCGACATCAGTCTACTATCGCTGACTTCACAACACCGCACAATAGCTCTATTCACTGCACTGACCAACCCCGTTTCAATTCTAGATATCTGTGCTCTGTCATAAGACCTATTTAAACGTACAGTTTCTCAGTGCGCTTGCCTAATCTTTGTACCCATATTGCGATTACCAAAGAATATATACTATCTACTACATAAAAATAAAGTGCTTACTGTCCATACAATCAAGGTAAGGTATTTTTCAGAGTTATCTCATGACCGAGAATAAAAAATCTAAAACCAAAACGTTAGCATGACACGGAAGCTACCTTCTCATTTCTACTCGTATTATGCTTGTTTACTTCGGGTTAATGCTGTCTCATTGCCGTCTATGCTTGTGATGCTGTTCTTATGGCTGCCTTCAAATTTTTCAACGTTTATTCATACCCATCAGTGACAGTTAGGCTCCTTGCGCATGGATATCAGTTCACCATCGTGTCGTGGCATGCTGACTATGCATGACGAGTTCCGCCCTTCGGTTGGCAGGTGCAGCGACGTTGGGAACGAAGCACGTGCACACGCCGTAAACCGTGCATTGTACCCGACCGATCTTGATGATGGACGTATCATCTGTGGTCTCGATCACCCATATTCCGTGATAGGAGATCCTGAGGCCATTTTCGAGCCATCGGAAGTGCAGCCGATGGCCAACCTTAAACACGAAGCACATGATCTGAGACCGGCTGCCTGCTTGCACCTTTACTACGTCGAAAAAACTTAAGTGTTCGTCGAAGGTAGAGCCACTTTATAGGGGAATTGTTAGGGCAAATAGTCAATGCATAATTTTGGGTTGTTTCTGTGATTTGAATAAGCTTAGTGATTGATCACTAAGCTGATTAGTTCTTGAAGCGACCACCTAATAAGACAGAGTTTTTAGACATGAAACAATATTCTGTGTGTAATAGCGAAATAAGGACTTCACTGAAAGGCTCCTTGTAAAGCACTTGTGAGAAGAGAAAGATGACATTTGAATTATTTATCACACAACAGAGGCGCTTGCGTTGAGTGATACCCTCTTCCCCTGTATTATTTTATGTGCATTCTATTGCTCGAAAAAAAAAAACGTTTTTTTCGATGCCGTAAGCTATCGCTTACTACAAACCCACTCTTACCCCAGCCCGGTCGTCTTACGCCACTACTACCCGCACTTACACATTACCGATCTATGTAAAGCATGCGGGCACAGAGCAACGCTGCGCCACATGCTCTGGGAATGCGCCAATAACAATGGTCGAGAAACGGCCGCCGTTCGCGATGCGCCTATGGCGGCTGCCAATACCAGGCAACAGGAAGCCTCGAGCTCACTCGTTCCCGCCGCCGTCCCGTCTGCGGGAGCCGCGGGGGACCTTCTCCGTCGGCGACGCCGCCGCTGGGAGGCGGCGCTCAGAAGCTCGGAGCTCAACGACCAGCTCTGGGCTGTCCGGCAGGCCGAAGATGCCGCCCGAGTTCAGAGACTCACCGCCGCCATCTGAGGCCACCAAGACCAAGCTGCCGGCCAAGTTCTAATAAAGTTTCCTCTCTCTCTCTTTTCGTAAGCCGTTGGTCTCTTAAAACCAGGTTTGTATTGCTTCGTAATAAAATGGCACACATTTTTGGTACGTGTGTCATCGTCATTCTTACGTTGCGCTTGTGATAGGGAAATGCCCACAAATCACATGAATCTCGCATCAACACCTTCAGATCACGCTGAATATCTGATAGCAGAGAACGCAAGGTGCGGAGGTAGTGATTACAATAGTCATGCGCACTCGGTGCCTTCTTTACGTTGGCGCACTCATTTTGAGTCGCATTCTTTTTTTCTATTTTCTCTATTTTAACCTATAAATGCGACAAAATAATGGAGTGGTAGCTCCCTTAAGGAATATGACGGGTATCGTCGGGTGTATACCTACTGCTCCTACAAAACAGAGCACAAAGTTCTGTGCGGCGTTTCCCACGTTCATGTGTGCCCTGATACTCTCTAAATCTAGTCGAATCAGTCTTCCGAGGCTGCAAGTGGAGACCTGGTGAGGGGTGATGAACGGCCATGACTATGTGAAGTGGATCTGATGTGCAAACACAAGAGAATGTGCGGAGAACCATGACAGCAACCAGCCAGTCCGATAAATAAACGAGAAGGAACTGGCCACTGCGATGCACCTCAGACGTTTCGCATTTCGGACTCTTAACAAACAAACGCACATCTAAACACGCACAAATGTGACGGCGGCATGGTAGAGCAAGCATGGTGCCGCTGAGGTGGCGCAGTCATCCCTGCCATAGCTAAGGCCTAAGTACGCAGAGCACGGCTAGGGCAAATATGTTGTAGCTATTGTGGAGAGCAAACATGAGTAGACAAGCAATTTAGAGAAAACACATCTACAAGTGGAAGAGTTAAGTATTTACCCCAGTCTAAAAAATACTTGGAAAACCCATGGACATCGACGCAGGTTACATGTGCCACACGTAATGAGGGCCACAGCCACATTATTATGGTCACAAGTTGTTTTTTTAATGACACGCATAATGTTTCTCTAAGGTGCACCGAGGAAGTCTGTAAAATATTTGAAAAGCATATACTTCTGTAGTGAAAACATAGAGAGCGAGCACCTATTCCCGACCAATCTATCCTCTTCTTAAGTACCTTCCTACTTGTAATTGTTTGTTTCTGAGTAAGGTGCCCATTACTGGTTAGTCCTGAGTAAATTTTGAAGAAATATCTTAAAAGATTAAAGAGCAGTACACAAAAAATAGAACAACCGAGCACATATATACAAAAACGCACTCATACGCACATATAAAAAAACACCCACAAAAAGCAAAGAAATTGTTAGAAAATCAGTGTGTGTAATGAAGCGTTCAGAACAACAAAGATACCACCAGCTGTCGCAGAATGCACATTGCGTAACGAGTGGGTCGTTCGATGGCCCAACACCAGTATAGAAGCGCTATAGGTATAACTCTTTTTAGTCGTCAGCTGCATCATAAAAAGAAATGCACATAATTCATAGAAGTAGGACACTTCACCAAAGTAGGACGAATGACCCTAGTGAATGCCCACAAAAAATTATGATGATGTATGGTGCAGTGGCTACCCTGCAAGTGACCTAGGGGCATTTACCCAACAGTGCTTGAAAAAGGTTTTGAAATGCCATTCTTCCAGATTTCGCCCTGATTGTGCTGAGCGTTTCACGAAAGCCTGGCGGTATTTTTTTCTTTGGGAATTGAAATAACTTCCCTATTTATATCAACTTACCCACCACAGGGAAGTAGGCCGACCATTAGACCACTAGCCACGAGTCGAGAATGCCTCGTAATGACGCACGTGCATTCTCCTTCGTGTGCCTATGCACAGGAGAGAAACCCCTGTTGTCCACCGACTGCCGAAAGTTCCCAGGAGGCATCATCTCCACTGTAAACAAAGGCAACATAAATAAACAGAAGATAATGCAGCGAGACCTCTATCAGTCTGTGTTACATTTAATAAGCACAGTGCGTAGCTCTGCCGAATTCCTCTGAAGCGGAGTAGCAGCCCGCAGCCCTTTAGGATATATATATATATATATATATATATATATATATATATATATATATATATATATATAATAAAGTATACAGTATTCTATACTATATACTTGAAATATGAGAGGTCGTGCTTCAACAAAACTTCATTTATTACGTCAATGTTTCGGTCATTGCCTCACCTTTCTTTATCATCAAGACAATATGTTCGCGTTTCTTTCCGTTCATATGTACCTAAAAATTGAGAGAGAGAGTGGGAAGTAAAGATTGTTTCCTTTGTGGCTGTAATGAAGAGGAAGCGCCAGCTGCAAGGCCTGTAGGTATACACTTCTTTCCCCTATATATATATATATATATATATATATATATATATATATAAAATAAGGGAAAGAATTGTATAAGGGAAAGAAGGGCTAGTTTTTCCGTGTTTTAACACAATATTAATGAGTTATAACAGACAGTAATGCCAAGGAATGTAGACGGGAAGTTATTAAAACCAATGGAATGTAAATAAGAAGAAAGAAAAGTGGATGAAAAAATTACCAACTGTGAGCAGGAATCGAACCTACTCGTAATCGAACGCCTAATTCGAAGGTCGAAGGTTCGATTCCTGCTCACAGTTGGTAATTTTTTCATCCACTTTTCTTTCTTCCTATTTACATTCTATTGGTTTTAATAACTTCCCGTATACATTCCTTGGCATTACTGTCTGTTATAACTCATATATATATATATGTATAGATATAGGCAGGCATGGTGGTTTAGTTGCTGTAGCGTTGCAAGTAGTCAAGTAGATCCTACGAGAGCTGTCAAAACGTGGTTTACTTGAACGTTTAAGCCAGAGTCTGGCCTTCATCAGGATTGAGGGTACAGTTTGTTGGTTTATACAATCTTAAATTGAGAGAAAGAAGAAAAGAGAAGAGAATATAAGATGGACTCTGCCTTCCCCTTCTCCTCCCGCCCTCTCCCTTTTCTCCTTTCTACCTTTAGGATGTCTGCGGTGTTTGTATCATTCTTTAATCTATCAGACTATATTATCAAAAAAAGAACAGGGGAAGTTAGCAAACCTAATTTTATTGTAAATGTGACGAAATGTGGATGAAAAGGTAGCTTGCTGTGGGCAGAAACTGAAACTGTGACCTTGTAGTAACACGTTCTATGCTCTACCAACTAAGCTACCACAGCGGCTATCCCCCCAGCCACTTTACCGGGTATAAATCAGAAATAAACGTGGGTGTGTCAGTCAGCGCCACCAGTAGCCATGTCGGCAAGTGTGACTCACTCTTTATGAGCCTGTTTAGAATGACGTAGCACGTGAACTTAGTGCAAACTGGCAGGTGACCTATAATCTCTCGTACACAGTCTGAAGGAACCAAATCTGCCAGTACGAAACCCTCGCTAGCAAATAAAGAGGAGAAGTGTATACATGAGGGCTTGTTTTTTGTTTATGTTGGACACAATATTAATCTGATTTAACCGACAATCATGTCAAGAAAAGTATAAGGGAAGTTAATACACCTAATTTTATTGTAAATGTCAATGAAGAAAAGTAGGTGGAAATATAACTTGTCGAGGGCAAGAAACAAACCTACCACCTTCGAATATTGCGTTCTATGCGCTACCATCTGAGCTACCACAATGGCAACCCCACATCCACTTTATTATATATAATTGTGACATAAACTTGGAAGCATCAGTCAGCGCCACCACCAGCGATGGCGGCGAGTGTTGAACACTCTTTACCAGCCTCTGTGATTTCGCGTAGCACGTGGACTTAATGCGAGCTGGTAGCTGAACAATAATCACTCGCGTACTACCTAAAGGCACCAAGTCTTTTCCTGCATTAATTTTCTTAGTGCGTTTCCATATTCATAAATACATATACATATCCGGTGAATGATGTCGACGCCGACACCGGCGACAAAATCCAGGCCAAAGTTTTCATTTAATTGTTATCTCAATAAAAAAAGCCGCAACTAATTGTAACAGATCAGAAAGTGCTCCACCCTGTGCTTGCTTTTAAGTTTGCATACATATTTCCGATTGAGGCAAAAGTGTATGAAGTGCATGTGCTCAGATTTTGGTGCACGTTAAAGAACCCCAGTTGGTCGAAATTTCTGGAGCCGTCTACTACGGAGTCTCTCATACTCATATGGTGGTTTTGGAACGTTAAACCCCATGCATCAATCAAATCAATCTTGCATACATACACACTGTTGACATACCCCGGTATGAATTACGTGGGCAGGTGCGCAAGGCGCACAAAATGCAACCATTGTTGGTATAGCTGTATCTTGACCACACCTATCCACCTCAATCATGTATTGTCTATAAATACAGTTTCACTATTTGTCCCATTCCGAGTGCTTTTGGGGCTATCTGACGTGTAAAAAGGGAAGCCTTTTATGCATGCGTGCTTTCAATGATGGCGTCGACTTCTCGTGCGACCGCTTCGCCAAAACGGTAAATTTCGGAAGATTCCTATGCATCTGGGCTGGAATCTACAAATTGCGATGACAGAACAGGCTCGGAAGACAACAGCGCCATTTCTGGTTTCAGCACAGGCGACGAGGGGTCGTCAAACCACTTCGAAGCTACAGCGGCCATCCGCCGGTGAGTTTAGCTTTGTGCTCGGGCCATGTTATGGCCGGCGCACGTCACTGTATTTTTTATTCCATTGGCCCTGAAGGTTAAGGCTCTTATGTGCTGGGCGTCCACATCCTTTTGGTGGGCCCCTTGACGGAAGCTGCGCAGGGTGTGCAGTTTCATACGCGTAGGGAGCCGCGAGTAACCCTTGGAAATGCGCTCCGTAGTGCCGCGCGGCGCTTCGTGGGAGCAGTCAGCTTCGTTTTAAATGTGCAGCAATTCTAATAGAACTTCAGCGACACTGACGGCACTTGCGTATCTGTCTGGCTGTATTTGTGTATCTGTATTCGTTATCTAGCTACATAACGCATTTAGCTGTCCTGGCTGTTTAACGTTGTGAATCATAGAGCAATATGTATGGCATAACATGACTCTATAATGAGCATAGGTGACTAGTTATATCAAAAGAAATTCCTGACATGTATGATATAAATTTCATGATATACATGTCAAAGTGGGTTTTCTCTTGTGCTGATTTCATTCACATGACATATTGCGAAAGCTGGTATGGTACGACATGGCGGCATGGCGAACATCATAATCACGACATGCGAGTCATGTAAGAACATGACTACATGCCACACTCATGATGCACCGGCGGTTGTTTCGCTAGCTTCACATATACCAAAGTTCGTATTTTGTTGCCCAAATGATTGACGAAGGTATATGACTGTTGCAAACATGATAATCATTGCATGAATATTATGTAAAAGCATGACTGCCTGCCAGCCTCATACCTTGGTCGTGGCTGTTTTGCTAGTTAAACATTTACCAAATTTGGTGTTATGTGGCGCAGTTGGACGATGAAAACGAATGCCAGAAACAGGCACAATATTCTTGCTATGGAAGTCATGTACAACATAAGTTACGTCCGCCTTGAAACGTTGTGCTGATTTTAATGTGACATATCAACCTTCCTTGCTCTTGCTTCGCTTAACATCGATTTCATAAGCAAGCGGCATCTTCCAAATTTTCAGTGATCAAGTATGTGGACTGAAGAGGTAACAAATGTTTTCTGTAAAATGTGCGCAGAAAACGTGCTTTTTAACGCATCATGAAAAAGCTTTGCCCGGTTGCATAAAATACACCACGTGTAATGTTATTCCACAAAAGCAATGAAGTGGCCATTGCAGCACTTATTTTTAGAGGATAATTGTGTGTGTTTTTTGTGCTTCAAATGTAAGTTCCAATTTTTAGTGCTCACTCTATTCAGAGCAGTTTTGATGGTTATATAAAATTTTTTTGTTCATGTTACAATTTGTTCGTCTGATTATTTTTTCGTGCTATTGTTAATAGAGTTGTGGTTTTAAACTAAATTTCTTTGAAGGATAACTCTTTGCTGTACAATTTATTATCATAAACATCAACATAAGAAACTTAGGCTGTCTTAAACAATAACGTTTTCGAGACTACCCATAAAACGGCAATGTTTCTCGCAGTCGCGAGAGTGTTAAGATAAAAGCACGCTAAAGGAGTCCAATGCGAATCGGATAAAATTGTGTGCTTGTACGCAATCGTATTAGTCGACGTATGTGGTTAAAATTGTGTTAGCGACGCTCAGAAACACAGCCATTTGCAGCAACGCTCCATTTCACGCTGGGTGCCATCTGCACCAAAATGCATAGTCTAGAGATAGAAGTGAGTAAAGATACAGGAGAAGGGAGGATCACAATGGAACAACGGAAAATGTGTGACACGACCAGTCTTCACTTATCGCGATTTCCGCGTGCCGCGAATGAGCCACATACAGCGCATAGAATATCCGTGTGACTTGGTTTGGTCTCGCTTTAATGCAGATGCACGAGCGTGTGGCTGAGTTGGTGTCATTTCAAAAAAAAAAGCACGGTCGTTTCTTGCCGTTACAAATAGAGTCTAGCTTTGCACCCAGACAAAGATTTAACGTCAGGAAGGCAGGAGTAATTAATGACGCAGTGGAAGTCTCGTCTGCATAACTGGGGCAACACGGCTGGAGCACAAATAAACTTAGTGCGCATTCAAGCGGTTTGTGTAGGCAGACAGGCTCCATTATACCCACCCGCTTCATTAGGCGACATGTTAACTCTTTCTGAAACGGTTGTACATCCAAACTTTTATATAAGGAGGAGTTTACTCCTTTGTTTTTGTTTTTTAAATTGAGAGTAAAATGCCCTTTCACGCCTCTTATAGCGGCTTGCAAAGTCGTAGAATAGTAACTTTACCGGTGAAATAAAATACGTTTTTCCCCCACCCCATGCGGTTTCAGAGGTGAAAAGGCAGCTTGGCAAGGTCGCTTGAAAGTTGCACAGAATGAACACAACTGAAAAAAAATGCGATGCGCGTCGGATTCAGTATGCGGCGAGGTAAAATGAATTGTTTTCTTGGTGTCAAGACCAGAGCGTGGCTTAGGGATTCTGTTGTACGCCACGATGGTTTCATTTTTGAGAAATTCTTAGCATTTCTTCCTTTGTTTCATTGAAAACCACAACGAATACGCCGTCTTTTTTATGAATCAAAACATGTAAAGTATGTGCATCCAATTGCAACATTGAGAGAGGGATAGCAGGGTAAATCGGGCAAGGTGTATATAAAAAGAACGAAAGAACAATCCCAGACAAACTTCTGTAAGAGACCCGAAAGTGTGTCTTAAGGAAACATATTTGACAGCCAAACTCTAACCTCGGCAATCTGGTTGAAAACGATGCTGTTCATACCTTCTCAGCAGACCTTAGGAGAGATTGTTTAAAGGTTTACTTACATGATTTTTAGACATCAAAGTAAACACCAGAACGGATGTGACTGCGCAATGACATAGATAAAACTCTAAAGACCGGGTAGCTGAACTTTGCGAATCGAACGACAGTCATGTTTCAATGCAGCAGTGCTCACTGAAACTGATTGTTGTCTAAGAAAAACACCATGGCACGAGTATCCAAAGGAAGAACATGTTTTTCTATTGTGACATCTAAGTGGCGCATAAAGAGCCCAAGAGTAACCACTAGATATTTCTACTTCGTAAAAGACAAACCACACTTCCTTTGCCGTCTGGGGCAGTGGACACCTAGTTTCTGGTTTATGTGTTTCTTTGTTTATTGGTCATTGTTCTTCTATAGCCATGCCTCACCCTGCCACACAAAATCATGCCGTACAGTCGAATGTTAAGCTCCATGTCCAGCGTGAAAGCGGCTTCAATGACTCCACACAAATGGGGTATTAGTACTCATAAAGTTTCGCTCTTGCTTATATCATTTTCGATTCAACCAGTTGTCTACAATATACAAAAAATAGTGTAATTTTTATTTAGCGGATCATATATGTCGTCGGCTATCTAAAGACATCTGCCAGTCGACATCAATTATAAAATCAGCAAGCAGACATTCTGCGCAGTTTATTTTAACAAAATTTGATATCTGTAAACGTTGCCATGGAGGTCGGTACTTATCAAGATACAGTACACAAAGCGTTGATATGCTTTGGAACATCGTCTTGCGAGCTTTAACTCTTGATACTAAGATGTTGAACTTCAAAGGCATGATTCAGAAAAGTGCAGGCACATTCGCGTTATATTTATATACAAGTTATTGATTTGTTTGGTTGTTTTATGAAACAATTATTGTTGATCACAAGCACACTCTTAGCACACCTCTCTTTACTGACGTTTTTGAAGGTGTACTGACAATATATATATATACTTCGCAAAATTGACATTTTTTGTTTTCTTGCTATGGTTAACACTCTCCGCAAAGCGGAGTCTGCCAACGCATATATAGAAATTCCTTTGAATGTAAAGTCTTTATCGCTGAGTATCAGCAAGCCAGCTTCACCGGAATAGACATTATCCCGACGAGACAACACAGTTCCACTTAGCTTGCAAACGCTGCATCCTGCATGCAGACTACATCGCAAAAATGACTTTCGAGATCGCTGGAAATAATGCACTCCTCATTGTTGACGTGTACCGCTACAGATGGTAGATCTCCCGCTAGTGGGTTGCGAATAGCTGTCTCTCTGTGACGTCACACCGCCATGACACACCACGAAGAAGCCAGCCCCTCGATATCAAAACCACACGTGTCTCATTGAAGTAGTGTTATTAAGAATATGTGAGATACGTTCCCACGCACTACCGTACACTCATAAGGGTTTTCGAAACCTGTGTTCTTACCTAGAGCAATAGACACAAAATATTTATTTTTTTAAATATGTGTTAGTACTGTTATAGGCGGATATTACGATGGCTCAAAGAAGTAACTCTAGGGCTTTACCAGAGGAGAAAAATTAGTATATTCGCTTTTTAGTTTTCTTTAATCTACATCATGCCGAGACCCTCGACAAACTGGCGGTGGACGGTAATAAATGGTGAATTTATTTATTTTAACTCATCTCCTTACTTTTCGAGTAAGAAAAAATGATATAAGAAAACCGAAGAGGCTAATCAGGGCTAAGCCTGGTTAGCTCCCACCATCTAAAGAAGTAGTAAAAAATAACTTGAGAGAAGGGCCCTTTGTTGCTGCCACCAAGGCAGCTCGTGTTTCATGCTCGACAACACAGGCGGACATTTGGTCTCATGAGAAACATAAGCAGCGCTTTTATGAAACAAACATCACTGCGAAAGATTATTACAACGGAAATGAGGTGGAGCGATTGAAAGCGGATTACGGCGGTGATCATTTCATAATGTACACGTAGTTGCTTACAAGTGCGCCTAGGGTAAGCATGAAAAATTTTATGTGATGGCACCATCAGTGCCTATTTATTTGGCGCAATTATGTCAGCTCTTGTTAAATCTGCAGCTGATTGGGTGAGTTGGTTCATGGTGAGCAAATTGTTCGGCAGATTCAACTGACAGCCGAAATCCAGCCCCACCCCGGTGTTCCAGTGGCTAAAATACTCGGCTGCTGATCCGCAGGCCGCGGGTTCGAAAGCCGGCTGCGGCGGCTGCATTTCCGATGAAGGTGGAAATATCTTAGGCCCGTGTGCTCAGATTTGTGTGCACGTTAAAGAAGCCCAGGTGTTCGAAATTTCCGGAGCCCTTCACTACGGCGTCTCTCGTAATCATATGGTGGTTTTGGGACGTTAAACCCCGCATGTCAATCGACAACCGAAATCCAGAAGCTTCTCAAGAGATGTGTCAGCAGGCCCTCACTTTCTCTCTCCAATAAGGGAGCACGCTACGTACAGTGCATGTCTTTTTATTAGCTCTTCCCCCGATTCTATTTTTTTGTCTTTGTATTATCCGGCTTGCATTGGGTTTTCTGGCTTTATCGTATTTGTTTTTCGGTTTCAGAACCTAATTTTATTTCCCTATTGTTTTTCTTACATTCGTGGGGCGCTTGCTATTTGGAGTTTCGGATATCGCTGTCCAATCAGCTTGATTGTTTTTTTTTTAAATCTTGTCACGAGGTTTTCCGTCGCTTCATTTCACCAAGATAGGCTTCCGTTGCTTGTATGTGCACCCTTAAAAGATCTTGCGTTCAAAGTATTATATCTGTAATGATTTAGAATATATGTGTTTGTTTGTTATTTCTCAAGTGTAGAGTCTTTTTGCGCTTGTAAAGTTGTCCTAAGCAGTTATGCGCTTAGTTTGTTTTCGCAGCGGCACATCACAAGCATAGCCGTTCATTTCGAAGCTTTGATGGTTTCCAGAAGGCCTACAAAAGGCATTCTCTAAGCAAATTGAATGGTCTTTTTATAAAGAAACCTAATACAGAGTCTTCAGGTATATACCCTCATGACTAGCCATGTAATCATACCAAATTAGATTGACACGTTCACAATTATTTTAAAAAATACTAGATTGACTCCTTCACAAGCAAACTCATTTTGTCGTTGTTCAGACAAAGGTAAGTAGTTATACTCTTTGATGATATGATAAAATGAAGAGTATCAATAACAATCAAAACAAAAAAAAAGTAATGAAGGGCATTTAGGTTTCAGAACCGGAGTTTTGCCCACTTTAATTTTCATTCGGCACTGCATATCAAGTGACAATCATGTCTGGTGCTCGGAACTCAGGTGATGCGATAGCGCCCCGAAAAGCAAGATTTTCGGCATCACGGGTTGAAGATACAGATTCGCCTAGCAACTGTCAACGCATGACTTTCGATCAAATGAACCAAAAGTCACGCTTTCTGTAGTTCCCAGTACTTTCCATAGCGACGGTACGTTATTGATCAAGCTTTACACGTTGCACAAAGCCGGCGATCAAACCGACATGGAGGAATTCCACTCGATTATTACCGGTTTCGAGTAAACTTATCCTCCGACATCATATCTGGCTTCAGCCTGAACTACAGTCATTTTTTACACATAGTTACGTATTTCGCATACTATCTTTAGTGAAACAGGAAGTACATAACTCTGCATATATGCTATCACACAGTGCAAGTGGGAGTACAAGGAGTGAGGAGTCAAATTTCTACAGCATGCGGACAGACCCTTCAGTAGCTTAGTGATCATTTGCCCTAGGCTGCCCATCCTAAGCCATGTTTTAAATCAATATACCCAATTACCAATAATGTGCTCGCTGTATGACAACAACCTATAGGAGAAAAACACGCTTAAATGGGCTTCAATGCTGCGGGAAATCTCCGACTGAGCAAAGGCGATAGCAAAATAATTTATACTTTCCAAGTTTCTCTTCTGTATCTCAAAATAAAGGGTGAATAAGCAATTCTTGGTAGCTCACAGGCATCTGTTTGCATTCCTAGTGAGGAGACGCCTCCCCTAATACTGAACCGTGTGAAGCCTGAAAACCAAAGCCAGTTCCCTCATCCTTGTTCAGAGAAAGAAGCACGTTTCGCCCCAAGTAAAACTCGGTTCTCGTCTTCGAAGTGCAACACGTTCGCACTATAAGCAGCTCTCGCTGTTCGCTTGAGCAAACGGCCTGCCGGCGCTTCATGGCGCAGATTGCCGTGGAACGCAGGCCATGCACACTCACCCCGCCCTCATCGCTGCCTGTTCCTTTGTTCCTATTGATTATTCAGCGAATGTTGGACCAGAACTAGAAATATAACAGTATCGAGAGCTTGCTTCCTTTCCGCTTGTAGCTTTGCACGCCGGCAACGTGAAGACGATGCGGGATAGTATCACTCAATGTCTTACAGACGCCTCTAGAGAGCCAGTTCAAGGGTGGTTGACTGGAATAAAATATTCGAATGCCGAGAGCAGAAGAGGGTTCAGTGCTTTAATGAACCCTTCGCACGTCCCTCTTTCATAGGAACAATATCGAACCGAGATGCTGCTTCGGCGGCCATTCCCATGTGCTGCTGCATTCACCCGATTTTCTTGCCTAACACTCTTGCTCAGAGATTGAATGCGCGCACGCGTTGCGTGACGACTGAATGTCGCTGACCGGCTTGCAAAACGAGACAGTTCGTTATTTTAAACATTGCGTTATTCGCAATGTGGGAGGTGACACGGTCATTTTAGGGTGCGCAATGGCAGAGCCATATACGTTGCATTTATTTTAAGCTGTACTTCGAGCGAGATCCGACGACTTTTGATCAATTTAAAAAGAAAATTCCAAGAGAGTATGCAAAGGTTTTGCACATTTATAAGGAATCCCCGTACAGAAAGGCGGAACGGTATGCTTCAGCGACAAGGCGCAAACTAAACTCGCGGCTGTTTTCTGTACTTCGGATATTCATGTCAGAACTTCTTGAAGAATGTTGGCATCCCATTCTGTTCGGGCTCGGTTAACGTGTTCATGCAACACACTCCTACATGGAAGCGGGTCCGCGCGGATCCAATATTCGACACACATGTATTGTATGGCCACAGCACAAAAAGGCTGCATAAGACACAGTTCACTACCTTCTAATTACTTTGCAAGTTTTCATTTCTCAAGCTCTATCTCATTTATACTTTTCATCTACTTAGTTGTTCCTCAGTTTTTCTCGCTCTATTTGTGTGCGTTACTTTTACCCGCATATCGGCAACGTCATTCATGAGCGAACGCTCCAGCATTGATGTCACCAGTTGTTAGTAACATGACCCTACATGAATCCAAGCTGCTTCACTACATAAAACATAAGGAAGACCTCACTATAGCTGACTTTGGCGGTTAGGCTGCTACATTAGGTTGGCCTGATTTTGTGCATGGAGGAATTCTGCTTGATTATTGCCGGTTTCAACTAAACTTATTTTTTGATATCATATCTGGATTCAGCCTTAACTACAGCCATTCCTTATACAGAGTTACGTATTGCGCATGCTTCCTTTAGCGAAACAAGAAGTACTTGCTCTTGCAGAAGAAACGTGTCAGAAACAACACTGTTGCTGTGTTCTCGCGCAACATAGCAGATGCTAAAATAAAATTCATTGCAGTACAGCGTAACTATATTATATTTACAGTAATAATCCTCGCAGATATAACAACTTGTAATAGTTTCTGCATTCCATCAAATGTAGCTCTAAGATGTTGTTTCCATATATTTGTTAGGCACATTTACAATCTTGCTTAGCTCTGCTATGGCAATTTTTCAAGTACGAAACAAAAGTCACGTTCTCGTCGAGAACCTCTTCATAGGCGTGCCGTGCGCAGTGCTAATGGCTCGATGGAAGTTATGCGCCGCCTCCAGATGAGTTTTTTAAGCTGGGATTTGTCCTTCGCATTTTAAGACTCTTCCCTGCGCACATGTTCATACTAGGAGCTTTCAGCGTCGAGCTCGTTACTGGCTTCTATGCGCGCGTGATCTATCTTCGAGCTGCTTTCTGACGGCAGGGCTCCCTTGGGCACGCAGCCGTGGCTACCCCTCGTCAACTCTTTCGGGTGCAATAGCGTCGACACTCAAGTCCTTGGCCGTATCGAGCAGCCCAGTAGCGGCAGAGGTGCTAACCGCGCTCGGACGAACAAGTGTTGCACCATCTAGGAGGCTTCAAAAAAAGCAGTGCTTGTGGCCTCATCTCTGAAGTCGTAAGTCACTGTTGTGTTTAATTTATGAGTAAACGTTTTCTCGACTTCGTTTCTATCCGCCTCTTTTGCCACCATTTCAGTTTTATCGTCACAACGCATTCATCTTGCAGCTTATCAAACCTGAATTGCAAGTTGTGTAATCCGCATGCAAGTTGACCGTAACTAGGGTGGTATGAACAGGTGCCCTACCATGTCAGAACAGTGATACATTTTTCAAAATAAGTACTGCACCATTTCTAACACTTTTTCTCTCCCGCTTATGCACCTCGTAGTTACGATAACATGAAAGGAGAAAACGTAGGCATGTATTCATTGTTTGAAATTCTGATTAGTAAACCTTTCAACAGCGAATTAGGCGCTACTGTTAGGGATAATGATTCACACGCAAAACAAACTGGTCAAGCTTTTCACAGATAGGAAGCTTGAATAATATGTTATAGCTATATTTATTTACTTGTAAAATAGTTTACTCTTGTTAATACATGATTTTTCAGGCTCCTGAACAACGTACAGAGTTAATGTTATTCGAAACACAGACCTTGTTTTACTTGAACAGAAAACACCAATACAGCACTGTGTTCGCATAGGAGGGTGATACGTCTTTGGCGCAGAAAGGGAGCATCTCATATGTCTGACGTGTTAATACCAGCAAATCAATAAGAATCAGCTGTTACTGACGAAATGTTTCTGTGGCCGAAATTTTTCTTACTGTCTTTCTGGTGCAGTGCGTTCACTGAATTCGGGCTTGTGTAGCCTAGGCAACACGTGGAAAAATCTTTGAACATCATTGTACTAAACGTATGGTGCTTCCTACAAGAAAAAAATGGAGGAAAGAAATCGCTGAAGGCCATGACACACGCTAAGGAAAGGCGCATCTTCTCGCACTGCCCCCCCACCCCCGCCCCCCGTCATCTGCTTCCCTGTGTGGCTTGCGGTGTGCCCGCAAATACGAACAGAGGGGGAAAGGGCATTGCGCATGGGACAAATACCTGTAACCTCGCTTGTATTTTAAGGATTCTAGAAAAATTGCAACAGTCATTGTATGAGGCAACAAGCATTTTTAACGAATCTTTTTGATTGGTACCCGTAAAAATCTGTTTTGATGAAATGTTAAAGGGTCCACGCTCTAAGCCCTAATGCACAATTTATTGCAGGACGCAGACTCAACTGCATCTTATAAACATTCATGTCTTGAATTCTCAAGACTCGTGCAGGAGCGCCCTATAGTATTAGTGTCTAGTGAAAATACCTCAAAACCCCAGCCATACAAATTAATACTTCTGTTACAGAGCACGTTTTTTGGCATTCGCTGCAAACGTGGTTACGTGTTAATGACGCTTTGGCTCATGTTGCACGGGAAGATCGAATGGCATTCACAACTAATGCGTTAGCTCTTTGAATGTGTTTACTGAATTCATTCAAGAGCCATGTGAGCACTTCTAATAACAGAATCTTGGCAAAATGTCACGAAATATGTTGAGAAATGCGAGGAATATTCTATTTCTTCTTATTAGCAGTCAGTAACGTTTTGAGATCTGTTGTGCGCACAGAGAGGATCAAAGGATTACGTGCATTATTATTCACTTTCATTATTATTAACATGAGACACCCGCGACGTTTCGCTTGCTGTATATACCTGCTTGTAGTTGCTGGAGAGTGACACGCTCATTTAAATCTCGAATCACATAAAGTAATTAGTATTGTTCGTGGGAAACTGTAGATTATGAGCGGGAGTACTCACGCACAGTTTCACTTTCTGACTGGAAATGCGGTCAGTGGCATCGGCATACTTATCGGTAATCTGGGAGGTGTCTTGGCCCTGTTGATTGTGCTGGAACTAAAACAAATTCATAATTGCACACAAATCATTCGTTGTTTGCGTTAGTTGACCTTTCCAAAATAGTTCGTTTCACAAAGTTCCCACCCGAAGCAGGCGATCTGAGTACAGGAGCAGTGGCTGCTGCTGTCTGCCTGAGAGTGGAGAACACAAATGGACGTCACACGCGAGAGAGCGTCACTCCTAGACCTTGAGGCCAATAGGGGCCAGCCTCGCGAAGGAGGACATCAAAAGAGTTTGGTTTGCGCGTGATCTGGTGTTAACGTAGTATCGGCACTGAATGAAACGCCATTCACATTGCATTCAGCGCCGATAGTACGTATAAAACTGCAGTGCTCTGTTGCGTTCGGAATAATTTAGCTATCTCTCATACGTTTCAGATATTGTATCCTGCAGCTGTAATTCAGCATTACAGAGGGTGATCACTACCGAATCAGCGGGACCTGACTACACAATTGGTGGTCATGAGCTGTCCGAAGAGCCGCATTGGTGAACTGCGTATTGGCGACATGTTCCATGGTGACCAATTGAACATGTTCGATGGGTGTGACGTTAGAATACCCTTCAGCGGCCGGTTCCGCAGAGAGGCTACTGTTGTACGTTCAAGCAATAAACAGTCACGGCAAGCACTGCGTGTCCTGAATGTCTCATATTTTCTTAAAGCGGGACCACCTTTGAAGCGAGATTAACACGCTCTCCGCCGGTGTGAGTAACAGCCGTAGATTTGCCTGTGCTTTTGCAGAAAAAAACCTCTGCGTTGAGTACAGCCTTAACGAAAAAACGACTGCACCTCCAATTTCAATTGCTAACTCCATTTAAATATGTGTTTTTGGTGCACCCATAGATTCATTCCCTGTCTCTATATCCTTAAAGAACACTTTCCTCTTGAGCTGCAGAGCATTGACAGAAAACACAAAGCAACGTTGAAGCCGCTTGGTGGCAGGTGCAGCAGACGTTTTGGACGAGCGGATTCAATTTCGGGAGCAAACTTTTACTTGGCGTAATTCAGTGATAGGCTTAACCTGGTATCGATTCCACGACCTACTTACTAAACGCTACAAGGGACCAGCTCCCCCCCCCCAAAAAAAAGATAACTCGAGAATATTCTTAAGCGTTTCTAGAAATCATGTTTGGAGACTATTCTGAGAGGAGTGTGTTTCACCTGAATCCTAAGCTGCGAATATAATGTTTTGCGAGTCCATCTAAAAACATATAGGAAAGTACAAATATCTAGGACTCTTATTTACTGGCTGTCTAACCAGGATCTTGCGTATTGATATAATATATAATAAATCAATTAGAAAATACGGGGTTATTTCTAGAGCACCTGTTTTGTAGACAAAAGCCAGAATCAACGGCAGTGTCCCTTTAGTGTCCCTTTCCACTGTGACCTGTGTTCCTTTCGTCTGTTCCCTCGGGCGTGTGCGCAAAAGCTTCAGTATGCAGCGAAACCAACTAGCCCGTCATTCCGTATTACTGCAGTTGATCTGTAGTTTTTCAAGCTCTTCTCTCAATTGCACGTAAAAAATTTATAATGCGCTGGTACCTGTGTCCTTATTGTCGGTGTTCTCGTGTGTGTGTGTTAAAGGAAACGGAACGCGTTGGGGAGCTTTCATACGAACGCACGTATACGTACTACTTTACACACGTGAGTCAAAGAGCTGCTTCGCATACAAAAAGACGGAAACCAGAAGAACTTGATAGCAGGGGCTCACTGCTTTATTCGACACATCAGTGGCATCTCGCTAAGAGAAACAAAACTTGATGTCAGACATAATATATCGACACCGAAGCTGCCGGCTTTTTATAGCGAGCAGCCGTTAGATCTTTACGCGTGAACACGCACGCATATAGTCTGCATAGTGACCGCACTAATGATAAATCAGACAGTATGTAGCTTGTGCCAAGCAGAATGGCTTCATGCGTTGAGTTATTCCTATGTGACATCTCTTCCCTCTCAGGTGAAAAGTCGCTTTACATAAACAGTCTTTCGGACACCAGTACCGTAAATACAAACAACATCAAAAGCAATAATTCAGTGCCTTCACATAGGTTCATTCGTATATCTGCATCTGGTCCTGTGGCTGTCGAATACGAGTGGTACGCCACGTGAATACTGGGGTGGAAGTGGGTGGAGCTGCAGCACCCACCCGTGTGTTACTGTTGTTGCTGTCGGGAAAAGATGCTCAATAAGGTTGCACATCTTGATCACTGATACTCTCAGCTACTCTGTTTGCTGCACCAAAATGATCTGCATTCACGAACCTTATGCGATGTTGCAAACGAACCAATTACGTAACATTAGACAAAACTTTCATCACTTTGCCGTGAAACTATTTATTAGTTTCCACTATGGCAGAGTTTGCCACAACTGCCACAGGAAATCCAGTAGCCCGGCAACATTTCTTCGCAATGCTCTCTCCCTTTCATTTTATATTTCCTTGCATGCGTCATATCTAGTTTCAATTAAGATAAACGCGTTCACGATTTCCTATGAAGGAACAGATCACTATGTGTCTTATCAGTGAACGGATGAGGTTTTATTCTGTAAGAAAAAAAACTAAACTGTCTACGTTGTGCTGCAAGCGTTGAATGCAGTTTTTAACTCAAAAGTAGCGATTTCAAAAGATCCATTTAGGGGTGAAGCTCCTTAGGAAGCGGGTCTGTCTTTCTTCCGTTGCTGTCGCACGTAGCCACCAGTGGCACATGCCCGCCCTAGAGTGGCTATGTACCACAGAGGATGGGAGATGGGAGATGGCGGTACTTGGCGTGTTCACTAGATGGGTGCACGGACGGACGCATTGAAGGACGGACAGACAGACTAGCAGACAGATGGACGGATGCGCGGAGCGGGTACGTGCCACAGGGGATGCGAGATGACGGTACTTTGTGTGTTCAATAGAAGGACGCACGGACGGTCGCGCGTACGGACGGGAGCAAAAACGAACGAAAGGACGGAAGCACGGACGGGCTGACGGATGCTTCGCCCCACTGATCATAATTCCCTCATATTCATCATAATTCCTTAAAGAGCTTCACTCAGTGGATATGATGTAATATTTTTCACTGTTCGTACAGCCCACTCAGCTGCCCTATTCGATTCTGACTGGTAAGGTGGAGGGAAACTGTGCTTTACTTTTATTTTTCAAAGAAATACATTAAACAAGTATCATGCAAACTGGGAATCATCGTCCATCACCTCTTCAACTGGCAGTCCATAATACGCGAACACAGAGCGGATAACTTCCACAGTTCTCTATGCAATTGTACTCAAAATTATTTTAACTTGTACCTACTTAGAGATGTGGGATAATCAGGGTTATTAGTGGAAGTGTCTCAGACTGGCTCCCCGACGTTTCGATAGGAGGGCCTATCTTTTTCGAAGGCTCTGTATTATTTTTGGCGTGCTACTTTTAAAGGGGTGAGTGGTGACGTCCTGTCCTGGTGGTGGCACGTGTCCCTGTTGATAATCACGATCAGAGAGGCAGTATAAACTACAAAGCAGAGAAGTGCTGTCCTCGCTTCTCTTGAAGTCAGGTGGTAGTGATTCGAAATTGTTCTCAGGGAGTAAAAAAAAGAAAATGAGAAAGAAAAATATAAAAAAAACGCAAAGTTGGAGCGGTGTGCTGCAAAAGTGGTGGCCGCGTCAGACGTGAAGGCACAAAAGAGCTTAAAGCTTCGGAGCTGGCAGACGGTCGCCGCGTCCGGATGCGACAAAAGGTTGCCGGCGATAGCTGGGACGTCTGTTCCCGTACACCATTCATAGGTGTACGGGGACAAACGTCCCCTGTATCGCTGACCGCCTGGCGCCTCCGAAGATTTAATAGTGTCACGTCTCAATGGGAACAAGCCGAGGTGCGCGTTCACTGTTAGAATTTCTTTACGACCTCTCACCTAGTTCGAGTTGCAGATATGTTTTTGACAAATCCAAAACAGTGAAAACTGTACCTTTTGTTACCATAACGATAACATCTTCAGGCAACGAAAGCGGATAGGGGTCGATCTTATGGTGCGGGTTTACAGTCCCACGATTGTAAGAACGAAGTCTTACAGTTTTGTCGTGTTTCAGAATTGTTACTGGGGTGTTGAACATTCACTGTCTTGGACTCGGTTAATACTGTTAGCCGGTTCAAAAGTCCGCAGCTCCGTTCCTACGTGGTCATGAAGTGCGTAAGAGACTGACCTCGCTTTCGCAAAAAAAATCGCTGGGTAGTGTCTTTCAGCAACAAGCTTCCTTTGAAACCTTTTTCTGACAACGAAGCCCCTCTCAGCACATCAATGTACTTTTGTTTCGTAAAAAATAAATTATTTTCACTGTAATTATCTACAGTACTTCAGCAGTTCAACCTAACTTGGGCAGCAAATCTCGACCAATCAAACATGGCATGACACGACACATCCAATTTTGTGCTCGGTTGCTGACCCGCAGGTCGCGGTATTGAATCTCGGCTGCGGCGGCTGAATTTTCGATGGAAACGAAATCGCCTTAGGCCCGTGTGCTCAGATTTGGATGCACGTTAAAGTACCCCAGGTGGTCGAAATTTCCGGAGCCCTCCACTACAGCGTCTCTCATAATCATACGGTGATTTTGGAACGGTAAACCCCACATATTAATCATCAACACATCATGTTTGCACAATGGTCAACAGTCAAGTGTGCTCGTTCCCTACATATGTTAACCTAACTTCAACTCGCCTGCTTATTAAAATTGCGCTTTCATGTTAGGCTGTTAACTTTGCGTTTGTGTTTTCACAGGGCTTGAGCGAAAACAGTTTCCGTAACTCACCTTCACCCATTATTGAGACTACAGCCCCCATATCGACTTGCATTTCAACCTGTTGCCATCAATTGATATGATTAAATTGCACGCCCCACATTAAGAGTCATTTCCCTTCAAAACAACATTTCATCAATGACAGTATCTACATTTGTCATGGACCAAATATTAGTTCTGCACATTTTTGCCAAGTGTGCCGTTTTGGGCATATAAAGCACTTTCTACGGGCTTCGACAACTTGTATGGTGGCGCTGCGGCGCTTGGACGATGTCGCGATGAATTCACGTGCATGGCTAATACTGGATGCACTGATCGAGCATAAATCCGCGTTAAGAGTAAGCGCTAAAAATGAAAAGCGTCTACTTAATTCGAAAGCTAAGCAACCCTTATGCAACGTTCTCATCTGTCGTACTATTGTGAGCCTTCCACGCAAACCGTAAAATTTTATTTTCAGCAGCTTACCGTGCACGCTGCTGCAGATGTTATCACTGTCATACACGCAACACTCTTTTGTGGCCGTGATTCCTTTAAATTGCTATTTGCTCCTATTCGCAGCCACTGGCAGTCGCAACTGATTAGCACCGTGCCGTGGTATGACGTTTTTGTTCAGTGAGAACTGCAGTGCACTAGGCCCGTACGAATGCGGACACTTCTTAGCGACATGTAAGCTACCACATTCAGTACATGCTACATTGCTTCTTTGAGGCCAGAAGCTTTTTAGGGGCGAAGCTCCTTATAGTGGCACCCGTTCGTCCCTCGTAGCCATTGTAGTGTGTTACATGTATAACATTTGAGCTCCAAGGTGATGCCGGTGAGAGAATTCTTCCGCGCGTTGTTGAACAATAAAAAATAGTGCTCAATGTAGATGCAAATGGCTGCTAGTGGGGAATAAGAGACAGGAGCAATCGGTTTTTCGTTAACGCGCATGCAGCGATCACCATTAGCAGCCATTGGCATGAACATTGAGCACTATCTGACAAGAAAGGGTTGCTACGTTATATTCGCTGGGTGTAACCTCCTTAGTTTTAGAAAGGTTTAGCGAGCGTTGAGCCACAGTGCCATGAATACAATGAACAAGTATATATCATGAACTCGAGGTGGTTAAAGGTGCGAAGTAGATCCGAAGTGCAAGCCGTAAGAACGTGTGCGTGTGCCACCTCTCGTTTAGTCCTTGGAATGTCCGCTGGATGGCGGTGCTTCTGTATGGGGATTATATGATGAAAAGATGCGAGATGGTGGTACTTGGAGTGCTGAATAGATGGACGAACGGACACACAGACAGATGCAGAAGTGGACGCATGAACGGACGCCGCGGCGGATGCATGCACGAACGCAGGGACGGACGCACAAACAGACGCACGCACGGACAGGCGGATGGACGCAAGGACAGTCACACAGATGGACGCACGGACGGACGGAAGCGAAAACGCATGGACTGACGAATACTTCGCTCCACTCTCCATCATTCACGCCGTGGATATTCTGCCATTTTTTTTACCAAGGGCAGAGTTGTTCCGTTGCCAGTTGATGTCGTCGTCAGTGGCACAAGCACGGTTGGCCGTGTCCTCCATACGGACTTATTCCTTCTGTCCTTGCGCTGCTTTCATTACCAGTGCTGCATTGTAGGCCTTTTTAATGTGAGGTCCTCGTGTCCCATCGCGCGAAACTTGCACTAAATAGAGTAATTGTGTAAGCCCACAATGATGTAGTTCCAAATTGCCTAGTCGAGTAACGGGAAGAATCCACACGAGACTGCCACCTTCTTGAGTTTCACGACAAAGCCACTGATGCCTTCTTTTGGGCGTTGGTCTTTTGTACTGTTCCACTGTCACAGAACGCATTCCATGGCACGTAGTGGTTTTGCAGGGTCTTCACAACATCGTTATTGCTGCCTACTACAGGAGTCTTTAGAAAAAGCAGATTTTAATGCTTGTTAATCATGGCTTCTTGGATAAGCGCGAGCAACTGCTGCTTTGTTTCATATAGTTTATCTTGTTAGCAGTTGTGATTGCTCCGAAGCGTTGAACGTAGACTGCAAAATTATCCTTCTCCAGTGAACAGCGCAGCAGGCAAACCAGGATTCCGCTGCTGTTCGTCATGGCAGTGGATCGTAGTCTAATTTTAAACATCCTCGTCCCCATTGCCGTGGCGCGAAAAAAAGAGGACTGAAAGCAGACAAACTTGATAGCAAGGCATAGTGCTTTTTTTTGACACATCAGTGGCGTCTCAGTACAAGGAACGAAACATGACATAATACTCCAACACAGATAGCTGGTGGCTTTTTATAACCAGCAAACAGGCGTTGCATCACAGCCATAGTCTGCATAATGGCCAAACTGATCTTGTCACAAATAGTATCCAACTTACGCCAAGCTGAACGGCGTCATGCCTAGAATTAATCAAATCCAACAGCAACAAAGACTGAACGCCAACGCTTCACAATTTAAACAATGTTTCCGCTTCAACATCTGATGCCAGTCTAGCTCGACATTTTGATTATGCGAAGACGCTTTCATATTTGATGAATCGTTGTCATATTGTTCTCTACGCAATGACATTAAACTTGTTCTTTAAAATCAGTCAGCCTTCAAAATACCAGCATTTCTACTGGTGTTCGCGAAGACGTCACGATTGCCTAGCGCTACGTGCCGGACTCTGTCGCAAGCCTTCGAATCAGGTGCCACTCGACTCCTCTAGTATTTCAAACATAGCTGACTGGTATTCCGAAACATAATAAGGCAAGGTCTCCTACAAAAGGCAGCTCGTCAGAAGCACAAACTGAAAACCCAACTTGGAAGTATAGCACTCTTTCTACTCTTAAAAATGCGGGTTTTAACATTGTGCCTCTTTTTCAACTTCATGAAAAGGCAACCCTCGATTGCCGCCAAGGCTCGCAGTCGAACATGCACCTTGTGGTATTGCATGCACCTTGTGTCGTGAAGTTGCAGTAGTATATTTTCTGCGTAATGCTATAGTTTATATAGCAAGTGACGTTCATATGCTCGCAGAGGTCATCGAGCTGAGGTGGGTCCTCAGCTTGATGACCTGTCCTGTGGATCCTAGAACTGTTCACCTTTATTCATTTACCTCATAGGAAGGGTCTTGACCCTACAGCATTATTGAACTTATGCAACGTAAAATGACCTTCATTCTCCTCTGCCAGGTAATGTAACACCAGGTGCCTAAATGTATGTTCCGCAATCACCACCACTGCTACAACTGGCAAAGTCTAACTCGCACGATTACAAGCGCATATTGAGCCAATCGAAACGTTATTGAATATGTCTCGTGGTACTTGGGTGTGGCTGGCTGCCTCGGTTTTCCGGAAGGATCACAGAAAACACATCTGATTTGCATGGTCGTGACTGAAAAGGTGCTCCTGTTATCACAACTGGCGGTTCAAGACGGCCACGACTACCATGCTTGTAGGGCATCCCTGTGGTTTGCTGTTTGTGTGCTCTCCTAACATGGGCTGCAGTTAAAAATTCACAAGCGTTTCCCTTCTGCGAGTAATATTTTGGGCAGCAGATGTGGAAGACCACAGCGATACGGTATCAGTGTGTTTGCACTTCGTGCCAGGTCTCCACTCTGTTAAAAATAACTCGTTTGGGGGAAAGCGGCTACCACAATGTGATTGATAAAGCATCAGACAAATATTTTTCATGTTTCGGGCCGGTTCAATCACTCAAAAAGAGGTGAAAAACCCAGAAATTAAACAGAAGCCTTTGGAAACTTATAGCGCTCCTCAACAGAGAATTCGAAACATATGCTAAAGAATTAGGCCAGCAACACTGGCATGACATTTGCAACTCCATGGTCAAGCAAATGGGTGTCAGAAAAACATGGCACCTTCTACGTCATCTATTAAACCTTGGAAACAACAAACAGTGCACCGTCAACATACTGTCATGTGCTAGGAGCTCGAAGAAACGTACAAGGAGATGCGACTGCCAAAATCTCAGACACAAAGAAGGACATCTCCGCTGGCACGGGTTGCTCGTCTTCGTCTTCTTCGTTCACCTGCACAGAACTGGCTCACTGTTTACAGGCGCAGAACACCAGGTGGCATTACTCCTCCTCCCAAGAGAGTATCGACCGGATGCTCAAATAAATGTGTGCACAGCAGTCGGTCGAATTAGGCAACATGGACAAACATTAAGCAAAGTAGCACACGAGAAATAATGCACCCTGTGCCCGGTAATCAGAAATAAACGGTATTCACTGTTCACATGAAGAGTTCACTGGCACACGAAGAAGATTGACATAACCGCGTAAAGTACGGTTTTAGGAAGACTACGTGTATAGTTTCTGGGTGTGGTAACCTGCGCTTGGATGATGGTGAGCCTTCTTTGGAACCACTTCGTAGTTCACGTCACTCACACGTCTGAGTACTTTGTAAGGTCCAAAGTACTTCTTCCCGAGTTTCTCACTGAGACCTTGCCGCCTAATAAGTGTCCAAACCGAAACTCGGTCTCCAGGTTCATAATTAACTTCTCGATGGTGGATGTTGTACCGCCGTGCATCTGCGCACTGTTTAGTTCTGATGTGCACACGGGCCAGTTGACGTGCTTCCTAAGCCCGCTGAATGTATTGATGTCGGGGGCTAATTGGTCGAGCTTGTCGATGTCCTTATAAGAAATATTGGCGTCTAGCAAAGTTCCGACATCTCGACCATAAACGTGCCGGAATGGCGTTAAGCGTATAGTTTCCTGCGTTAGATTGTTATACGCAAATGTTACGTACGGCAGGATGTTGTCCCACGTTTTGTGCTGCATATCTCTGTACATATCGATAATGTCGGCTAGCATTTTGTTTAGCCTTTCTGTTAAACCATTACTCTTAGGGTGACACGCAGTGGTCTTTCCATAGGTTGTGTAACTCAACCTGAAGATATCATCCAAGACCTTCGCTTTGAATGATATCCCTGGATCAGTAATAACACATGACGGGGCGCCATACCGTAGCATAATTTGATGCATAAAAATACTGGCAACTTCAGATGTGGTATCTCGTAGCAACGCCTTCGTCTCAGCGTAAGGCGTCAAGTAATCGGTTGCGACAATATTCCATTTGTTGCCGGAAGAAGACAAAGGAAACGGGCCTAGGAAGTCAATCTCCACTTGATCAAACGGTGTACGTGGTGCATAGATTGGTTGCAGATGGCCTGCAGGCTGTTAAGGTGGTGTCTTGCAACGCGGGAATTCAAGGCATCCCTTCACGCAGCCTTTGACACAGGCAGAAAGTTCAGGCCAATAGTTGAGTTGTCTCACCCGATCCTTAAAGTAGTCCAGATGGCCGGATGTGGGCTCGTCGTGGCAAGATAATAAGTTGTCATCGCGGAGGGCTTCAGGCACGACGAGAAGATAAGATCTGCCATCAGCACCGGTGTTCCTTTTGTATAAGACAACATTTTGTGGGGAAAATGAAGGCAACATTCGCGACATCAGACGAGAAATGGGCGCGGTGCCACCTTCTGAGTAATCTATAATCATTCTTAGATAGGCGTCAGTTAGTTGATGAGACATCAGATCCGGTCCGCTGAGAGTTGCCACCAAGGCGCCGTCCTCTTCTGCGCTTGTACTGGCGAATTGAAAAGGTGCTCGTGATAGCGTGTTGGCATCTTCGTGCTTTCTGTCTTACTTGTACACGATTTTGACATCAAATTCCTGTAGGCGCAGACTCCATCGAGCTAATTGTCCTGAAGGATCTCGTAGATTGTCAACCGCCACAAAGCATGATGGTCAGTCACCACTTTAAATGGTCTTTCATAGAGATATGGCCTAAACTTTGTAATTGCCCAAATAGCTACGAGACATTTTTTTCTGATGTGGAATGGTTAGACTTTGCGCGAGACAGCGTGTGACTTGCGTAGGCTATTACCCGTTCAATGCCATCTTGTCTTTGTGCCAAAATAGCTCCAAGGCCAATATCGCTGGCATCAGTGCGTACTTCTGTGTCAGCATCTTCATCGAAGTGGCCGAGCACGGGAGGGGAAGAGAGCCGGTTCTGTAGTTCCGCAAAGACAGTCTGCTGTTCGTCAGCCCACACAAATGGTGGGTCATAACGCGTGAGGCGTAATGGTGGTTCGTTTTTTTTGAAAAAGTTTCAATAAAGCACCGGTAATACGCGTACAGACCAAGAAATTGCCGAAGACGTTTCTTGTCAGTGGAGCTGGAAAAGCGGCGATGGCAGCATTTTTGTCAGGGCGAGGCCGAACACTAACGGCGCTCACGACGTGACCAAGAAACTTTAATTCTTCGCAGCCGAAATGGCAATTCTCAGGCTCGAGTGTGAGATCGGCCGATATTATGGCTTCGAGGGCATTCCGAAGGCAACGAACGTGCTCGTCAAACGCTTCTGAAAACAAAATGACAACATCGAGGTAGACGAGACAGCTTTTCCTCTTCAGGCCTGCCAGGACGGTGTCCATCATTCGCTGGAATGTGGCTGGAGCGAAAAACAGGCTGAAAGGGAGAACTTTGAATGCATAAAGGCCGTGCGGCGTTACAAAAGCGGTCTTTTCCCGGTCACGTTCATCGACCTCTATTTGGCAATAACCGCTCTTCAAGTTGACAAATGAAAAATACTTCGCGCGCAGCAGCTTGTTCAGAGAATCATCGACTCTGGGCAACGGGTACACGTCTCTGTGACATTGTTCAACTTTCTGTAATCAACGCAAAAGCGAAGGGTGCCATCTTTCTTTTTCACAGGAACGACTACCTCCACTACGGCGTTTCTCATAATTATAAGGTGGTTTTGGGACGTTCAACCCCACATATCAATCAATCAATCAATCACAAGAACGACTGGTGATGACCAAGGGCTGCTTGAAAGCTGTATCACGCCATCCTGAAGCATTTCCTTAACCTGCGTTTAATTCACGTGCCGTTCGGTTGGCGAAGCGTGATAAGGCTGCTGCCGTATGGTATGCGCGTCGTCATAGGTGATATTGCGGTGTTTTGTTATCGGTGTTTGACGTATCTTGGAGGAACGTGCAAAGCATGTGTGGAACTCCAGCAACAGATCGCTCAAACACTGCTTGTTCGCTTCAGAAAGCGTTGGATTGATGTCGACGCTGCAGAAGGGCGCTTCAGCAGTGCCGATGGCCTCGGAAGCAAAACTCTCGGTGACATTGGCGACTGGGTCTGGGTGGGTGATGACAGTTCCAGGAAAAAGGTTCTGGTGGTCGTATCTGAAGTTTCTGACAAAAACGTCGCAGTGATCATCACGAAGGTTAATAAGGCTTCTCGCTACGAAGACACTCTGAGACAGCAGAAACGAATGATTGCTAACCATGACTGCTTCACCGTGCATCACTCCGTCCCACGTCACCTGAACCTCTACAGTTGCACGGGGTGGTAACGTCACAACGTAGTCGCTGACGCGAAGAGACACTCGGGAGTGGCTGGGGTCCGCCTAAGCTGTTGTGGCGTTTGTGGTCGTGAAAGTAACTAGACGTCGTCGAATGTCAATAATAGCACCATGCTCCCTGAGAAAATCTATGCCCATGATAAGGTCTCGACAACGCTGCTGGAGAACGCTCAAACTGGCAAAAAATGTAAAACCGCGGACTTGCAATCAAGCTGTGCATATACCGAGTGACGTGACGTGATATACCGAGTGACGTGGTTTCTGCGTCGATTATCGCCGCCTGAACAAAATCACAAGAAAGGACGTGTATCCCCTCCCACGAATAGACGACGCACTTGATCAGCTCCATAACGCCAAGTACTTTTCGTCAATGGACCTCAAGACTGGCTATTGGCAAATCGAAGTCGACGAAAGAGACCGAGAGAAGACGACGTTTATAACACCGGACGGCCTCTTCGAGTTTAAGGTGATGCCCTTCGGCCTTTGCTCAGCGCGTGCAACGTTTCAACGCGTTATGGATACAGTACTGGCAGGATTGAAGTGGTGGACTTGCCTTGTGTACTTGGACGACGTCGTCGTGTTTTCCTCGAGTTTCGACGAGCATCTTCGGCGCCTTGAAGCTGTACTTCAAGCCATCAAGACTTCCGGACTCACACTGAAGCCAGAAAAGTGAAGATTTGCGTATGAGGAGCTCTTGTTTCTGGGGCACGTTATCGGCAAGTCTGGAGTTCGTCCCGATCCACGGAAAACAGCTGCCAACGCCGACTTCCCGCCGCCCACTGACAAGAAAGCCGTGCGCCGATTTCTGGGCCTGTGTGTCTATTATAGGCGGTTCGTGAAAAACTTCGCCCACATCGCCGATCCTCTCACTAACCTTACCAAGGCCGACGTTGAGTTTAAGTGGGAAACGCCGCAGGAACACGCTTTCCAGGAGCTTAAACATCGCCTTTAGACGCCTCCGTTACTTGCCCATTTCGACGAATTCGCCGAGACAGAAATACATACTGACGCAAGCAGCGTAGGTCTTGGCGCCGATCTTGTGCAGAGGGCTGACGGACTTGAAAAGGTTATTAGTTACGCCAGCCGATCGCTATCCAAAGCAGAAGCAAATTATTCCACAACAGAAAAGGAGTGCCTCGCCATCATCTGGGCTACGTCGAAATTTTGCCCCTACCTCTACGGCAGGCACTTCAAAGTTGTGAGCGACCACCACGCCTTGTGTTGGCTAGCCACCTTGAAGGACCCTTCAGGTCGCCTCGCACGATGGAGCCTGAGACTTCAAGAATATGACATTACTGTCATTTACAAGTCCGGCAAAAAACACTCCGACGCCGACTGTCTCTCTCGTGCGCCTGTCGCCCAACCGCTACCCGACGACCCGGATGACAACTACTTCTTAGGAACGATAACTACCGACGACTTCGCTGAACGACACAGGGCCGACCCGGAACTTAAGGCCCTTATAGAATACCTCGAAGGCAGGACCGCCGAAGTCTCGAAGGTATTCAAGCGTGCACTTGCGTCGTTCTTTCTACGAAACGGTCTTCTACAAAAGAAAAAATTTTCACCGCTCCGAGATAAGTACCTCCTTGTGGTGCCTTCAGCTCTGCGACGAGAACTCCTGCAGGCCCTTCACGACGATCTGACCACAGGGCACCTCGGTGTTTCTCGCACGCTCGCGAGGATACAAGAAAGGTTCTACTGGCCACGTCTTACCACTGACGTCACTCGTTATGTGAGAACATGCCGGGACTGTCAGCGACGCAAGACACCGCCGACAAGGCCAGCGGGACTTCTGCAGCCAATTGATCTACCTTGCCGACCTTTCCAGCAGATTGGTACGGACCTACTGGGGCCGTTCCCGACGTCGGCTTTCGGAAACTAGTGGATCGTGGTAGCTACCGACTACCTCACCCGCTACGCCGAGACAAAAGCCCTGCCAAAAGGCAGTGCATCCGAGGTAGCTAAATTCTTCGTCGAAAATATCGTCCTACGTCATGGCGCCCCGGAGGTCCTTATCACCGACAGAGGAACGGCATTCACTGCCGACTTAACTCAAGCGATCTTGGCATACAGCCAAACAAACCACCGCCGGACGACAGCGTACCACCCACAGACCAACGGCCTCACCGAGCGGCTTAACAAGACGATCGCCGACATGCTGTCAATGTACGTCGATTTCGAACACAAGACGTGGGACGCCATTCTTCCGTATGTGACCTTCGCATACAACACGGCGGTGCAGGAGACGACGCAGATATCTCCATACAAATTGGTCTACGGAAGGAGCCCGGCAACGACGCTCGTTGCCATGTTACCCAACGTCACCGACGAAGAAAAACTCGATGTGAGCGGGTACCTTCAACGCGCCGAAGACGCCCGACAACTTGCGCGTCTCCGTATCAAGAATCAACAGACGACCGACAGCCACCGTTACAACCTTCGACAACGCTTCGTGGAATACCAGCCCGGTGAACGTGTTTGGGTGTGGACGCCGATACGCCGACGTGGACTAAGTGAAAAGCTTCTGCAACGGTACTTCGGACCGTACAGGGTGGTTCGACGGCTCGGCCCACTTGATTACTAGCTTGTCCCCGACGGCATCACAAACTCTCAACGACGCCGATCACGACCTGAAGTCGTCCATGTCGCGCGCCTCAAGCCGTTTCATGCGCGTTAACAAACTGAACTAGTGTTTTTTTGTATTATTGTTGTATCGTAATTTATTCATTGTACTTTCTTGCATTATTATTGTACTTTCATCTTTAGTTAAAGCATCGGGACGATGCCTTTTTTCAGAGGGGGGCGATGCCACGTTCCATTTTCCAAGTTTTTGTTATCGTCCCAAAACACCACACGATTCTCAGCGCAAACTACGCCTGCAGTTCTCTAGAAGGTTGCGGACTGTAGTAGATCATTTCGATAAGATCACGCCCACTGTGCGAACGGTACAGATTGTTCTGGAACCTACGCCACCGCCAGCGATAACGCTAGAACATTCGACGGCAAGAGTATAAATGCCGACGCACTTCGCCGCTTGTCAGTTGTTGATCGAAGGCCGACGCTCCGTTTGCCGCTATCAGTCCGAGAGTGCTATCTGTGCGAGACTGCTGCTGTAATTGGACTTTCCGTTTACCGGGCACAGGTTCGCCCAAATAAACAGTTAAATCCCAACACGAAGTCTTCTGTCTTCGGCCACGTCACGGCCCCGTGACAATATGCCCGCCAGCTGTACGAATTGGCGTTTGGTTCCTAAGCGTCGTTACTTGTTTTAGAAGGGCAGCAAGTTTTTCGCAAATATGGAATAGTCCGCAGCAGTGCCCACTAAAACGCTGGATTCACGACCATCTAGCAGAACTGGAATATCTAGGGAAACTCTTCCGCAATCAACCGGGTGTCGTTGTCGATGTATCGTCGGTATCTTCAGCCCACGTTGATAGGGGGCCTTGAGCATGACCAGTCTGAGCGGCCTTGTCCCCGAAGGTCGCTGAGGCTAGTTTTTCCGACGCTTATTAGGTGACCAGCCCTGCGCCACGCCCGAATAGGTGCGATGATTCGCTGAGAACCACTGTGGTGATGGAGAGCGTGAGTGGTGCCGAGATGTCGATCCGCGCTACCGGGCAACATAGTCAGCGATTTCCGGAGGCTGGTGGCTGATTCTAGGAGGTGGGGAGTTGGCCGAAAAACCACGTAGTGCCTGCTCCTCAGTAGATGTGCCCAGATTCGCCACAGTGATAGCAAAAAGGACGTTGATCGGGGGCCCGCCACACGTCTGAGTTTCGCACAATCAGTCGAGGGTCAATGACGTACAGGCCCGCTTGCATTGCCCTGAAGCATGGCTGGGGCTGTGGTATAAAGCGGAATGAATAGGTGCAGGTTGGCGCAGAGTTTGGTCTACCGGAAGCAAGGCAGGGACTGCGACGGGAAGCGGAGCCAAAGGTGGTGCTGGCTGGAGCAGTTTGTGCATACGACATGCGAGGGAAGTTATTTAGGGGCCGCGGCTGTGTCTGACAGGATGGCTCTCGTAGTGCCTGCGGAACTTCATCTCGGACGATGTCGGACAAAGAACTTACAGTAGTCGCCGAAGGTACTTATAACTTCTGCAGTTCTTCGCGGATTATAGAGCGTATGAGCTCTCGGAACAAGTCGACGTGGCCCCAAAGACCACCCCTGTAGTCCGTAGCAGAGGCAAAGTTCACTTGTCGCTCGTACGTCTGGGTTCGTTGCCGAAGCGTGCTTTCAGTCAGGACGGCTTCAGCAAGAAACTCTGACGTAGTCTTGGGGGGGGGGATGCGTACAACACCACCGAACAGCTGTTCCTTCACTCCACGCATCAGGTATCGCACCTTCTTTTCTTCCGGCATGTGAGGGTCGGCTTGTCGAAAAAGACGCGTCATGTCCTCAACATACATTGCCTACGCCTTCATTTGGCATTTGCATACGGCACTAGAGTTCACGTTCAGCTCGATCTTGGTTATCGGGACTTGCATGCGTTTCGAGAAGCCGGCATTTGAAGTCCACCCATGACGTGAACACACCTGCCCGGTTTTCTACCAAACACGCGCCCCGTCATTAAAACTGAAGTAGACATGTCTGAGCTTGTCTGCCTCATCCCACACGTTATGAGCGGCAGCGAAGCCATAGTGGACTAGCCAATCTTGAGCATCCTCATGGACAGCACCATTAAAAGTACTCGGCGTTCGTGGTTTGAACAGCCTATATTGCATTGGCGTTCCGCCTTTCATACCGGCTGGGTTGGAGCTGCTTGGACGGCGCTGCCTTGGATAGTTGGGGCCGTCATCTCCTCTGAGAAAAGTCCGAACTCTGGGTACAGTCCACGGATCCTTCGGCTAGCACGGTGAACAGGCGTAACCATCGGTATGGGGCTGGAGCTTCTTGTTCTGGAAGGGGTCCGGTGTAAGAGGTACCTCGCTCCTCCACCGCTTGTCACGTGCTAGGGGCTCGTAGAAACGTACAAGAAGACGCGACTGTCAAAATCTCAGACACAAAGAAGAACGTCTCCGCTGTCACGGATTTCTCGTCTTCGTCTTCTTCGTTCACCGGCACACAACTGGCTCACTGTTTACTGGCACAGAACACCAGGTGGCAATATCAATAAGCTCATTCATAATTACATATGTGCAGAGGAGGATCTCTTGCGAGAGATAGCAAACACACATATCTCTCAAGCACCTTCTTAACTACACCCAGATTATACCAGTCAGACAAATGCAACTCTTGACGAGAAATTTTCGGAAGCAGAAATGCGCGCTGTACTACACCGCCTTAATAGCAAATCTGCTCCTGGTTTTGAATTCATTACGAACAAGACACTACGTAACCTAGACGATGATTATATTAGTCACGTTACGGAATACATTAACGCATGCTGGACCACAGGACGTTTACCCCCACAATGGAAGGTTACCAAGATTATTCTTATCCCCAAACCGGGGAAGCCACTGAACATTCACAACCTTAGACCCATCTCTGTAACTTGCTGTGTTGGGAAACTCATGAAGCACGCCTTCTTAGCTCGACTAACAGATTACCTTGAAGACTATTACGTTCTCCTGGGCACTGTGTTAGATATTCCGAAGGCGCCTTTCATGCAAGGACACTACGCTTCAATTGAAGCACCAAATCATAGACACCACGACCCGCTCAACTAAAGCTATACTAGGTTTAGATCTTAAGAAAGAATCCGATAACGTTACACACAGTACAATACTCCGACAGGTTAACGCCTGAAATCTCGGAACTCGAACGTATAACTATATTCGCGACTTCCTTACAAACCGACAAGGTGTAGTCAAAGTGGGCGCACTCCCATCATCTGAGATACCCATAAGAAGTGAAAACTCCACAGGGCTTCTTGATATCTCCTATGTTATTCAACTGTGTAATACATGAAAAAGCAGATGACAAGGACTTGAAGAATTAAAGGCCGATCAGCTTGCTCTCTGTAGTATACAAGCTATTTTCAAAGCTATTGCTAACAGAGTAAAGAAAACATTGGATTTCAATCAACCAAAGGAAGAAGCAGGATTTCGAACAGGCTACTCAATCGATCACAATCATACTATCAATCAGGTAATAGAGAAATTCTCAGAATATAACCAACCACTATATATAGCCTTCATAGATTACGAGAAGGCGTTTGATTCAGTAGAAATATCAGCCGTCATACAGACACTGTGGAATCAGGGCGTGGATGAAGTATATATAAACATCCTGGAAGAAATGTACAAGGGATAAACTGCTACCATAGTGCTTCATAAAGAAAGCAACAGAATACCAATCAAGAAGGGTGTAAGGCAGGGGGACGCAATCTCCCCAATGCCATTTACCGCGTGCTTACAGGAGGTTTTCAGAAGCCTAGGATGGGAACAGCTAGTGATAAGAGTTAATGGAGAGTACCTTAGTAACCTGCGCTTCGCCGATGATATTGCATTGCTGAGTAACTCAGGGGACGAATTGCAACTCATGATTACGGAGTTGGACAAAGAGAGCAGAAAGGTGGGTCTTAAAATGAATCTGCAGACAACGAAAGTAATGTACCACAACCTCGGAAAACAGCAGCGCTTCGAGATAGGTAATAATGCACTTCAATTTCTAAAAGACTGTGTCTACTTAGGACATGTCATAACCGAGGAGCCGAACCACGAGATTGAAGTAACTAGAAGAATAAGAATGGGGTGGAGCACATTTGGAAAGCACTCTCAAATTATGACAGGTAAATTGCCACTATCCCTCAAGTGAAAGGTATATAACAGCTGTATCTTGCCGGTACTTAGCTACGGAGCAGAAACCTGGAGACTTACAAAGAGGGTTCAGCTTAAATTGAGGACGACGCAGCGAGCAACGGAAAGAAGAATAGTAGGTGTAACCTTAAGAGACAAGAAGAGAGCAGAGTGGATTAGGGAACAAACGGGGGTTAAGAATATCAGAGCTGAAATCAAGAAGAAGAAATGGACAAGGGCCGGTCATGTAGCGCGTAGACAGGATAACCGCTGGTCTTTAAGGGTAACTAACTGGATTCTCAGAAAAGGCAAGCGGGTTAGGGGGAGGCAGAAGGTTAGGTGGGCAGATGAAATTAAGAAGTTTGCCGGTACACATTGGCAGCAGCAAGCACAGGACCGGGTTAACTGGCAGAACATGGCAGCGGCCTTTGTCCTGCAGTGAACATATTCAGGCTGATGATGATGGTGGTGATGAATACACTGCTCCAATATTTTTGCCGTGGCTAACGAAACTCCTACAACGTCGTTTTTTGTCGTATCATCAGTATTTTCCTCAACAAATTTTTTCTAATGTTGTTATTGCGGCACGTTTCAGTAAAATCTTGTTCGGTCGTGTCTGATATTTTTATTTTTGGCTTTTGATCTTAAATGCTACACCTAATGAATGTTTCTAGTGAAACCAGGGAGGTATCTTCAAATACGTGAATATGCATAGGTAGCATCGAGCAGTCGAGGTGGCGGCATTGACGCATATATTCAACATATGCTACATTTGCCTGCCATTCTCGCTCACACAGTGATCCACTCAAGAATGCGTGCTCAAGAAAGCATGCATATCTGTGTTGTCACTTACAGCTGAACGCCGCAACAGAAATGTGTGACCCGTAATAGTGCAATGCGAGCCTTCATAAACTATTGTGCAGCAGCAAAAATAATTATATGAATACATAGCAATAGTTATTACTGCACCTAAAAGATACAACATGCAGACAAATGGAGTACACGTATGTGAATAATCTGTCTCGCCAAGTAATATCTTTTTCCTAAACGATACACATATACAAAGACGCCCCAGGTGGTCGAAATTCCCGGAGCTCTTCAATACGGCGTCTCTCATATACATAGGGTGGTTTTGTGGGGTTAAACTCCACAAATCAATCAATTATACAAAAACACAATAGCTGACAGAATGTGAGGCTAATTTTGATTGAAGAGAGCTTTCCAACAAGCCTCGTTAAGATGCCTGGTGTTATCGATGTGCGCGTTATCAACACAACGTGGGACGTTGCCCAGCTTCCTTTCTAGCACATGCTACGATTGTTGCAATTGCACTCCTCTTCAACAAAAGAAACAGGCGTCCTAGATTACAGTATACGGCCCAGCGAGAGACTGCTCAGTTGCGAGAAGCGAACCTCGAAGCATTTTTCATCACAAATTGTTTTGAAGAGGGAAGCTACACAGGCTAATGTCTTATTGCCCTTCCGCCATTTTTCTCGAAGTGAGGGATGCCCTGTCGGGCTCTGTCATGCTCTATGACGTAGTTAAAAATGCTTGGATATGGAAGACAGCAGTCATCTCTCGCTTTCGCAGTAGAATTTACGTCGCTCGTTCACGAAAGCTGTCAATTATTCTGGTTAAATATTTCAGCGAACGGTTGATTTACTATCAATTCACTTACATTATTTTCTTCTTTGTGCTACCCCCAACATTATTTTTCGTTCAGTGTTACTGCTTTAGCTTCCCTCAAAAGCCGTCATTTTAGACGCTCTATTAAGATTTTTTACCATGACTTTATATGAATACACAAATTGTGTTTTTTGTCGTCTCTTTCAGAACGAAATTTCATTTCGGGCGTTTGGAGGCTAATGAAGATACTTCAGAGGCGAAGAACTTCCACACGTATTTACTTAGGTTCCTAGCTGCCGCGATCCTCGAGAAAATCCACGTACTCCGTTGCCTGTGTGCTAGCTTCCTTAGTGAAACCGAAATATCTCGTACTTGCTTCAAGATGACTTTGGTCAGCTTCACTTAGAGGACAGCGATGCACACATCTCTGTGGCCAGCGTCACCGAACTATGTGTTTCAGCTTAGCTGGTGTGCTGCTCTTCGCACCTGGCATTGTTCTACGCTTGGTTTCACTCGCGCATTTATTCTTGGCATGCCCGAGGTTTCGAGATCGGATCCGCTCTTGCGAGTCTAGACGAAAGACTGTGCGATCGATGCGGATGTAGGCAAATTTTGTAGTTTCTTGATAAAAGGCATTTTTTGCTCATCTTAAACACTAAGCACGTTTTACGTATTTTTGTTTACGTGGGAAAGAAAGGTAGTGAGTTAGGAGCATATGCTCCATCAAAGTATCTCGTGTGTGAGTATAACCGGAAAAAGTGGGTACTTTCATAAATATCTACAGATATTTCTTTAAAATAAATTTCTTGCTCACGGCCTACCTCCTTTATATTAATCCAGGCAAAACAACTATGGTTCCTCATATTGAAATGCCGCGAGTGAAAAAATTGGCAGACCCCACGTACAGTGGGAATCAATGATATGCGAAGCACGAATGTGAAATGTTGATATGTCACTTTAAAATATGCACAACGTTACGAGGTGGAGGTAAATGACGGCGTACATCACTTCCATCTCATGATTATCAAGTTTGGATGTGTCGTTTGCTTTTGTCTTCTATTCACGTCAATTGATACTGAATTTATTATCAATTGTTACCAAATTGATACCAAATTTAGCGAAACGGCTGTGAGCACGCTATGAGCATGGTATGTTATCATGTTCTTACATGACGTGTCAGCATTATCATGTTTGCACCCGTCATATATTCCGTAATCCATTGACGTCACATGAAACCAAATTTTGTATATCTGGAAGTACCAAAACGGCCTCGAGCGCACCATGAAGGGCCCAATATACTTTTATGTAGCATGGACGCGGGCGCACGCTGGGCACAGCGACGCAATATTAGCAATACGCAAGCATTCTATAGTCTGACGTCAGGCGCCATCAGCGTGAATCCGGCAAGAAATGAGATACGCAGCGTTTTTGACGAATGCGTTACCCAGACAACACTGCGTCTCCTTCTTTTCATGACGAAGAGACGCCGGGCGTGCTGAGTTGTGCATGCGTCAAAGCAACGCAGTGCGCCAGGCGCCTGCGAGTATATATCAGGACCAGCGCCTGGCGTGGCAACGCGGACGTGACGCGACGAAATTAATTCCGACGAGCACGCGCACCGCGTCATATCGAATCGTTTTGATGCCTTGCCTGTAGAATGTACTCATGTTCTCACAAGACACGAATCTTATGATTCACATATTTTTCACCAGTCACATATTTTCGTCATTCATTGGCGTCACGTAATACGAAATTCGGCATATGTGAAGCTGGTGAAACGGCCACGAGCCCATCATCAGTGTGGCATGTAGACATGTTGGTACATGACACGAATGTCAAGATTATCATGTTTCGATGTGTCATTTACCTACGTCGTCCGTTCACATCGCGTAATGCCGAGTTTGGTACACGTGAAGCTAGCGAAACGGCCGTGAGCGCAGCATGTAGTCATGTTACACGACACGCATCTCATGTTTATTATGTTTGCACCAGTATCATACCTTCCTCATTCATTCATGTCCCGTAATACCAAATTTGGTATAAGTGAAGCTAGCGAAACGGCCACCAGTGCATCATGGGCCTAACATGTAGTCATGTTGTTGCATGACACACATCTTAAGATTATCACGTTTGCTCCAGTCACATACCGTCGTCATCCATTCACGTACCGTAATAGCGATTTTGGTATATGCGACGCTAGCGAATGGCCTCGAGAGTATCATGAGTGTGGCATGTAGTCATGTTGTTACAGGACGCGCATGTCATGATTTTCATGTTAGGGTCTGTTACTTGTGTTCGCCATGTAATCATGCCATACCAATATTAGTTTTGCAACATGCCATGTGAACGAAACCCCGCAAGAGCTGCAGTGCCATGAATTGTAAATCCTATTATTCATGACATACATATTCTTATTTTCATGTCATGACTAGTCAAATACGTTTTTCATACATTCATAATATGTCATACCAAGTTTGGTATTGATACCATGATCGAAACGGCCAAGGAAGCTAAAAGTCCTACGTGGCTAGATAGATAGATAGATAGATAGATAAGCTTGCAGGTGGTTTTAAGACGTTAAACTCCACATACTAATCAATCACATTGAGCCTCTGGGAAAACGCCTGTGTGTGTGCAGACGACAATTCTGGCGAGATTTGATCTACTTGAGCGATTCGCTGAGCCGCCATCTCTTTTGGACAGCAAGGTAGCCTGCATCGTATTTGTCTACTATGCGGTGTTATTGGAGCTGTCTATTTTGCCGGCTACGTGAAAATTGGAATGTGACTTAAGATTGCCGCCGTTCATTTAGCTGCCTATTTAACCGTCTACAGTGAGTATTGGAACACAGCCATGGAGGGACGCCGGCCCCGCTCAAACGCGCATGCGTCGAAGCAGCGCAGTGCGGGGCATGCCTGCGAGTATACGGCAGACAGATCTGTGCCTGCCGTGGCATCGCCAGCATAATGCGATGAAACGAAGGCCGGCACGAACACGCGCATGGTTGCTTGGAAGTTCATTGGCAACTTGAGTATGGAATGTAGTGATGTTCTTACTGGACACGCATCTCATGATTATCACGTTTGCACCTGTCAAACACCTTCATCTATTCACGTTACGTAATACCAAATTGGGCATATGTGAAGATAGCAAAGTGGCCGCAAACGCATCATGAGTGTGGCATGCAGTCATATTGTTTCATAACCCCGATGTCATGATTATCATGTTAAGAAGTGTCATTTACCTATTTTCGTCTGTTCGTGCCACGTAATACCGAATGGTGCATGAGAAGCTACCAAACGGCCGCGAGCGCCTCATGAGCTTACCATGTAGTAATGTTGGTACATGACAAGCATCTCATGATTAGCATGTTCCCACCTTTCCCATACCTTCGCAATCAGTTCACGTCCCGTAATACCAAATATGGTATATGCAAAGCTAGTGAAACGGCCGCACACGCATTCGGAGTATGGCATGTAGTCATGTTGCTACATAACAGGCATGTTGTGATTTTCATGTTAGGGTCTGTCGTTTGTGTTCGTCATGCAGTCATGTCATACCACACCAGTATTGCAACATGTGATGTTAACAAAACCAGTGCAAGAGCAGCAAGACTATGAAATGTAAATTATGGCATTTTTGACAAACATGTCATGATTTTCTTGTTATAACTAGGTTCTTATGCTCGTCCTATCTTCATGTCATACCAAGTTTGGTATTGATACGTTAACCGGAGCGGCCAGGAGAACTAAACGTCGTAAGCGACTGGATTATTAGATAAGCTCAAAGTCTCCGAAGTTTGCTGAGAAACGCTTCGCATTTAAAAAGAAGAAGGGGAGGGCCACCATCTCTGTCACGCCAGCCTGGCGCCAAGAGCCGGCATTAACTTACGCACAACCGTTCAGCGAGTAGCGCGAGCGCGGAAAAGTAATAAAATGGCAGCATATCCACGTAGTGAACGATGGAGAGTGGGGCGAAGCATCCGTCCATGTGTCCGTCTGTGTGACCGTGCGTGCGTCCATTCGCCCATCCGTGCGTGCGTCTGTTCGTGCGTCCGCACGTCCATCTGTGGGTCCGTCCCTCCGTTCGTCCATGCATCCTCCCCTGCATCCGTCTATGCGTCCATCCGTCGGCGCAGCCTTCCGTGAGTCCATCCATGCATCTGTCTGTGCGTCCGTTCGGCCATCTAGTCAACACTCCATGTACCACCATCTCGCATGTTTTCATCATATATTCCGCATTTTCACCGCCATCCAGTGGACATTCCCAGGACTAAACGAGAGGTGGCAGACGCACACTTTCTTACGGCTTGCGCTTCGTGTCTACTTCCCACCTTCAACCACCTTGAGTTCATGGTATATACTAGTTCACTGTATTCATGGCACAGTGGCCCAATGCTCGCTAAACCTCCCTAAAACCAAGGAGGTTATGCCCATCGAGTATAACGTAGCAACACTTTAATGTCAGATAGTGCTAATGTACATGCCAATGGCTGCTAAGGGGGAATGAAAGACCGGAGAATTCGGCTTTTAGTTAACGCGCATGCTGTGAATTTTTTATTCTTCAACAATGCACAGAAGAAATATCTTACCGGCACCACCTTGGAGGTCAAAATGTAAGACTAATTACACACTGCGACTACGACTACGACTACGAAGGACGAACGGGTGCCGCTAAAATCAATGTCTGAGCAAGCCGTTTCGCCGCGCCAGTCGCACAGCCGGATTCGGGGCCACGTCACGCGGACGTTGCCCCACCGGTCCCCTTCAAGGAAAAAAAAAGCAACCTGTGGCAGAGTCGTTGCGCCCTACTGCGAGCGGCCGCCGCCCCCTGGACTCAGGCCTCTCGCGCGAAGCCTCCCTCCCACCCCCATGCCATGCATCGCAAGGTCCTCGGACGCCGTCTGCTGCCCCAGAAGTCTTCTACCCTGGTGCCACCTGACGCTGAGCGGTCTCTGAGCCGCCCTGTGCACGAGAGTGCAGAGAAATCTGCACACTACCAGACCAACAAGTCGCCCTCCTTAGTCCCGCCGGCTGAGCGCCCGCGAGACCAGCGGACACGCCCCCTTCAGACATGGCAAGCCCAAGCAATTTCCCGGTGAGGGAGAACTGTTTTCTGTTCACCACCCTCGATGGGGACGTGTCTATTGACGACCTTATAGATGCAGTTGAAGAGACAGCCGGACCTGATAGTGTGTTAGACTAGCAACACATGGGGAGCGCGAAGTTCGTTTTGTGTACCCGGAACGCGAGTCAGGTCACAAGGCTAATGTTCGAAGAGGGCTTCAAGGTTAACCAGAATCACGCTACAGTAGAAGTGGTAGGACCCCAGTTATGTTTGTTAACGTATACCACTTTCAGCATATATACCAGACGAGGTCTTCATTAACACTCTTTCACAGTATGGCAAGATAAGAAGTGTTTCCTTTGCATCAGTTCCTAACAGACAAAACAAGCTTAATGGGGTTAGAGTACGGCGCATGGAAATGAGTAGGTCAGTCCCAAACTTCACAACCATCGCGGAGCACCGTGTCATGTGCGAATACCGCGGTATGCGCAGAGTGTGCGCAAGGTATAACGAACCGGGGCACATGGCCACGGCGTGCGCAGCCGCTTATTGCAAGAGATGTGGTGTATTTGGGCATGACATCGAAGGGTGTGTTGAGGAGTGTAAAAGATGCGGTGGGAGGCACGGCACACGCGAGTGTTTGCGCAAACGCTCGTACCTCGCGGCAGCGCGCGGTCTTCCACCCGAGACGTGGCCAGTTACTGGTAACGACCACGTTAGCATGTCGCCCGCCTACCAGGACTGAACCGACATCAGGGCTTCAGGTCCTAAGACCCAGAACTCGGCTCCACACGACAACGAGTGTCCCGGACCACTGGCAGTTCGAAGAACCCCGAGAGATGGAAGACGCCCGCACCGCATCAGCGACCCCCGCTCCCTTGAACGCAGGCTCCGAAGCGGGGGACGACACGAGCAATACTAGTTCAGATGGCGACCTGGACGAGTCGAGTGGCCATGAATCTGGCTCTCCGGAATCCACCCACGACTCCTGCGATTTGTCTAAACCTGCAAGCGAGGAACAAGAAGTGTGAACACAGGCGCCGAGCCCCGAGAACGACGAGCTTGCATTCTCTGGTTTTGACGAGGTTAGTTTCCCGCCACTTTCACCCCCGACGGCTCTCCCCCCAACCCTGAGGAGGTCCCCATCGTAAGTTGTGGGTGCTACGTCTTGCCGGATACTGGCCACTTGAGGACGGACCAGTGCACCTCCATCGAGATGCAAACTGCCAGCGCAGCCCCGACCGATAGGCACGAGCGCTCGAGATCAAGGTCCCCTTTAAGAGGCGAGGACAAGTCACCCGACGTGCCGTCGAGCCTACCCGTGAACCTTGAAAACAAGCTTCGGCGCTCCAAAGCACCCGTCTGTTCTAGCGACAGCGATGCCCCTCCCATTGCGAAGTCACAGAAATTGGACGCACTACCGACAGGGAAAGGGCACTTGCCCTTAACGCAAGCGGAAAAACATATGCTCTTCGCCAAAGCATCCCCCCTTTCTTTTCTTCTCCGTGTTTGCTTCAAGGCGAACACAAGAGCGGGCTCCGTGACACGGCAACTTGGTCCCCCCTCCCCTCCTCCACCTCCTCGCGCATGCTCGGCTCTTTCTAACATGACGCCACACACACTTCCCCACGCTTGTTTCTGCCATCAGTGGTGGCCGCGCCGCCTACTCCCTTTCCCCCTCTGCTCCTTTTGCCAGTCGAAACCACGGCAATGGTTTTTGTTTATGCTTATTTGTTGCACAGCTGCCTGCTGCCCTTGTGACTAATCAGCACCACGGCTCCTATGACGCATCACTTAAACCACGGAGGGTTTTTAGCCCAACTAGAAACCGTGCCACCCGCGCCTTGACGCTCGGCTTCTTCGAGCGTGCCGCCCCTGCCCAGGCGGTCGCCCCCCCCCCCCCTCTTCCATCAGCCCAAGTTCTCTCCCCATGCCCACTAGAGCAGATCATGTCAACTCTCAAGTTCGCCGCCTGGAACGTCCGCGGTTTCGTGACCAATTGAAACAGCAAAACATTCTGACCTTCGCCCAAGCCCAGGGTATTGATGCGCTCTTTTTACAAGAGACTAACTTCCGGTCGCCGTTAGAGGTCTCAGTTTTCAGACGCGAGTTCCAGATGGACGCCTTCTTCTCCCTATCTAAATAAAGGGCCTGTGGAGTTGGCGTGGTCTTTACTACGCGACGCTTCCGGCAAAAGGCGTTCTGCATCTTCGGTGCTGATGGCAGGTTGCTCATGTTGGACCTCTACATCAGCGAAAAAAGGATTCGGTTCGTTATTGCGTACGCCCTGGCGACGCGGAAGAACACAAACACCTTCTTTCAACAGCTGCATGACCTTCTTTCGGAACCCGTCCACACGTCCTTCTGGGGGACTTCAACTGGGTCGTGGACTCGCAGCGCGACGTCAAGGGACCGGGCCGAGGGGGGTCCACGTACTATGCTAGGGAGCTCGTAAGGACTCTTCAACCCGTTCGGTTATCCGACGCGTGGCGGATCGCCCACGGCGACTTTTTGTCGCAACTCGAGCCTCTCACGTCACAGCCAGTCAATTAGATCGGACGTATCTCCCACACTTTCTCCTTTCCTCGCTCGTGGCGTGCGAGGTCCTTTCCCCACCGGCAGACCTAGTGAGTCGATCAGATCCCCTCCCCCTTGTCACTACGCTTAGCGGCTCTCCTGGACTCCGTACTGATAACCATGGGTGGCGAGTGGACCCAGCGCTCCTGCAAGACGATGATAGCATCGAGCGCATTAGGGCGCGGCTGCGGGCCTCCGAGGCGAACGCCCCGGAGGCCCGCCCCACGCTCGTGGGACACCTTGAAAGTGGAGTGGAAGGGAATCCTTCAAGACGAAGGCAAGACCAGGAAGCGCCGCATAACCGCTAAACTGTATGAGATCCTGCGCAGAATACGCATCGTCAGGGAGGCGGAGACGATGATGACTTGTATGTGCGACTATCTGAACAACCTGGAGGTTGAGTATGCTCGGCTGCTTCCACTGCGGGCGCGCAGACCGCCTGGGGAGCGGGGCGCACCGACTAACTACCTCGGAGTGCAGCCCAGTGACACAACTGGGAATGGCAGCATACAAACTACCCGAGTGAAACGCCCGGATGATTCTTTCGCAACTGAGCAAGAGGGAATCTGCGATGTCTTCTGGGAGTACTTCTCGGCCCTTTTTCGGGACGCCGACAGCGACGGAAAAACTGGCGGAGAAGACTAGAGAGGTCTGTCAGCACCTCCCACGTCTGGGAGGAGAGGAGGTTGCGTTACTGAGCACGGAAGTGTCTGCAGAAGAGGTTAGGGGCGCGATAACAAGCATGCCCTCGAACTCGGCCCCTGGCACTGACGGTCTCACAGCCAGCTTTTGCGCCACTTTTTTCGACGATCTAGAGGGAGTGCTTGTCGCACTGGCGAACATGGTGGTGACGAAGCAACTGAAACCCGCATCCTTTGGAGAGGGGAGGATTGTCCTTCTACTGAAAGAGGGAGCCCCGCAGGAGGAGCTGTCGGCGTGGCGCCCCATAACCCTGTTGAACGTGGACTATAAAATTGTTGCTTCCATCCTTAGTAGCCGCCTTAAGCTCCTCTTGCCATTCATCGTCGCTCCCTGGCAGTGGTTTCAGGCTACTCGATCTTTGCTAACCTTACCTTAACAAGGGATGCCTTCGAATACATGTCTGCCAAGTCCCTGTCCGGAGCCTTTGTCTCCTTGTACCAGACAAAGGCGTTTGACCGGGTGCGCCATGGATACATGATCAAGGTACTCCACCAGTTCGGGTTCCCGACATGTTTCGTAGACACCATCGCCATCCTGTACAGCAACCTCACATGCCACGTAGTAGTAAACGGCACCCCGACGAGTAACTTTGTATACGAGAGAGAGATCCGCCAAGGGTGCCCGCTAGGGCCCTCCCTTTTTGTACGCTCGCTTGAGCCGTTGCTGGTGAACATCGACCGGAACATGCACGTCAGAGGCTTTCCACTAACGGGGGAGCCCAACATTATTGTCCTCGCTCACGCTCATGATGTATCCCTGTTCGTCAGGGACCCGGCAAGCCTGCAAGCTTTTTGGCGAACATTCGAACACAATGCTGACGTCTCAGGCGCGGTCTTGAACATGAGGAAGAGCAAGGCCTTACCATTTGGAACATTCCCTCACGGTGCTCTGGGAGAGTCGGAAAGGGTCGACGCCGTCAAGGTGCTCGGCATATACTTTTGCTGTGATGGCGTCGCCGACCTAACCTGGCATCGAGCGCTCGACCGGGCACAGGATGCAATAGCACGCCTCCAACCGAAGGATCTCACGCTTCGTGAGAGGGCCATAGCTGCAATGACAACAATCTGCGCCTTTTTCTTTTATGTGAGCCGAATAGGAGTGATGCCTACCAAGACTGCGACGCAATTGACAAGTATGATCGGTACCTACCGGTGGGACGGCAAACCCGCGCCCTTACGTCGAACCCTCCTGCAACTCCCAGCTTCAGAGGGCGGCCTCGGGCTCACGCTTGTCCTGACGGCGAGCAAAGTGCTTGCCTTGAAGACCGCAAGGGCCTTGTTTCGCGCACCTGATTACGTGTGGAGGCCCTTAATGCGTTACTGGTGCGGTACAAACGCATCGTTCCTGAATGCCGACCGGCCGCTCGCCCCACTCGCCGAGACTCCCTCCGCGTTCTATAAGGCAGCCACAAACACCATGCGTATGCTAGAAAAAGAGGACCCCACGTGCGACGTAGATGAGACCCCGCCTGCTCGCATTGTGGAAGAAATGGCCAGCAACCAGATATTCCCGAGGAGAGACGACGGTCGCGGAACTGGAAGCGGAAAGGCAAAACAGTTGGGCGCGCCATCCCTTCGTCCGCCCAAGACTTCGCATGGAGGAAAAAACTGGGACGTCCTCCCAATCCGCCAGCGCCTCCAAAAGTTTGGCATCACCCCTACACCCCACTGTCCCAACTGTCGCGCGGGTGGGACCCGGACGCATGCCTTATTTGAGTGCCCAGTGGTCAAACCGGTTTGGCGCCTGACTGCAAGGGATTTTAAAATCCGTCCTCTCCAGCCCTGAACAGAAACAAAGGCGCCTTTTCAAAGTTAGTGGCCCTCTGCCCCATATTCACGGTCTGGAAGCGACGCTGCTTTGCTGAGGTTAGCCGCCCTCCGGTTAGAGCGGCCTTCCCGACCGTAGCTCGTACCCGCCACATGGTGTGGCGGCACCTCTCAGACCAACTTGAAGCCAGCGGCGAGGAAAAGTTTCTCCGCCGCTGGCATACGAGTTTTTTTCTCCTACAAAAAGGCAAGTTACGGCTGCCGATAACCCCTTTTTAAGCGCAAGGCAGCCACTGCGTCCCACTGTTTCCTGACCTGCAAACGAAAAGGGCCAATGCCCAACCCCTCCTTTCAATTGTATAATTATGTGTTTCGAATCTGTTCTCTGTACGGATTAGCCCCTTAGTTCTCTGGAGCCCGAACAGCGGCGACCAATATCGCACCTTTTTTTCTCCTGTAAACGAAAATAGGCTCTTTTGTTCGCGGGCCGTACAGCGCTCTTGTATCCTTTGTATAACGAGTGTTCGAATGATCGCGCTTCTATTGTAGTGTATAGTCTACACATGTTTTTGCTGTTCATCGGTGTGTTTAGCGCGTGTGTCCGTGATAAGTGTCGGAGAAGAATTATGTATTTGATTACTTGTCAGAAGTGCAATAAACTTCCCTTTGTTTCGGCCCTAAAAGAAAGAAACGCCCTTCCCCCCGCCCTCTTTCTTTGCCATCGCGTCGCCAGCTTGGCGTGACACAGGCATCACGTTCACTGTCACCTGCGTGCCATGGCATTTGTGCGTCGTCATTTGACTCTGCTGTCTTGTGATGGTCGTTTTTGTACAAGATTGTCTGGGACGTAAACATTTTGCAGTGCTTTATGGCACACTTTATACAAGATATCATACATCTCCCAGCATTTGGGCAAACACTTGGATATGCAGTCTCAGTGTATTCTTTCTATTTAAATATAAGAGTACAAACAACTGTTCGTCTATCAGTTCTCGAGGTATGACATTGTGTCATGGACTATATAAAAGAGTACTAGTGCATGCGCGGCAGCGCACTGAAACGCTAGCCATTGTATGTTCACGTTCGTCTTCTACAAAACTAGTAGAACTGGTGGTTTTAGGAAAGCATGGCAAAAAAGAAACAAACTGAAGGCATTGATACAGAGAAATATCAAAATTGAAAATTTAATGATTGATGTTTGATTAGTGATTGCGTAATTGGATGATGAACATCGAGTACAGAAGTCAGGTGCAGAAGTCAGTATGAGAGCGTATGTCCCCAACATTCGCTCACTCTTTTGAATAATAAATACTGTTCTCATATTCCGGCATGTATTAGTAACAGTGAACCACGACAAAGACCACTAGTGTACTGCTGTGGAGATAATGTACCCACTATAAAAATCTCCATTTTCTAAAAAACAATTGCATGCAGTAACAATAAAGATTTCGATGTGCGTTCAGCACCACTTCTGGACCCCAACTGCACGCAGACGTTCGCGAAAGAGTTATACAGAAGCGTTATTTGTTTGGAGGGAGACCGATCCGTCCGTCGCTAATTTGTGAACGTCATGCTTGACCTTGGCGCGCGTTTTAGCATTCACTTGAACAGCAGTGTGATGCTGAATAATTGTAAGAGTAGCCACTCTCCATAAATGAGATGAGTTAAAAACTGAAAATGAGTAAAAACTACTCTATATCGCGAAATAATTCAGATAAATTAGAATTGCAAAAATAAGTAACGATCGAAATGCTAAAAGGCGCTGTGCCAGCGGGCAGCTCACAGCAGCTCGCGCATACGAAACACAATTGTTAGATTAGGCTCGCTAAAATACCCATGCAACGTTTACGTGGGAAAGCGCATCGTCTTCGAGCAGCTGAGAATAGGCTGCTGTCACTGACACGTGTACACCTCCCGACACAAGTCAGCGAAATCGCTCACAGCACACGGTCTTGCGAGAAACATACGTACGTTTCGACAGCCGAACAAAACCTCGTCCGCGAATTTCAGTGAGCATAACACCCACGGTTCACGGAGGAGCGCTGAAACAATGCACGAACACACGTTAATCATTCTTGCGGAACGGCGCGCCACAAACCAAAGTCGAAGCCGAAAGCGCTCACCGTCGTTGTCTCGAGTTTATGAAGCCCTACAAAGTGTTCGCTGATCTAACGCATGCATATAGCACTAAAACAGTTCAACGGTCCGTCGACGGTTTGCAAAAAGCCACATGCTAGATATAAACCCCCCCCCCCAAAAAAGACTCCCCTTTCTGCGTTGGCGCTGTGGGACAATGGGTTAATCATTTGCTTCATGGGCATGCGGTCCCGAACTGGATTGCAGGGCTGTGTCTGCTCTGCGTTTTAATCAGGCAAGTGTATATGACTGTGACACTAATAGTTCTCTGATTACCTGCAGTCATATTATTCGTCGCTTTATCAGCGAGAAACCGCTCTTAAATGCCTAAAATAGTGCTTTTTTTCGCTACCGCGTGAGAGCCGGGCTTCCTACGGAAATGTCAAGCCTAACCGCAGGCCTTGTCTTGCCGAAAAAAATTGGCCTAAAATCCCGGTTAATCCTTGTGCAATTCTGAAGGCTACTTCGAATCGGGCCGGTTTCTTTGGGACACGACTACAAAGGTGTGTAGAAGCGGCAATAATTTGACTGGATTTCCTGTCTGCAGGCGTGTAGTATTGCCAGGATATGACTAAGAGTTTACACATGACCAGACAGGCGAACACCCAATCATGCACAGGTGTTCGCCGCTGCAGGAAACAGTGTTTCGCGAAGACGTTCAGAGATCTACAATGATGGAAAGGCCACAAGGCCTGTGACGATTCTAAGGCACTGTTAGATGATAAGGTTCATACTGGAGCAGGCGGCCTTGAATCCCGCTTGAGTTGTCCCACTTCCTGCGAGGGTACCGGCTATCTTGTGAAGACTATTGCCTCAAATGATTGGGAGGCATTTTGCCTGAAATAAGTGTCACAGAACGCAGTTTCATCCTTTATTCAGCGCATATATAGCACCGAACCTTCAAACCATCCGAATAGCAAAATACATCATCGTGCATTGTTATGTGGTGTACTGTATGTACTACACAGTTCTGCTTACAATACTTTCTCAAGTATACCCACCGCTCAACATACGTCACCTGATCTGCTTGCTGCTCACCTACATTACTAAACTTCAACGCCTAATGAAACAAGCGCAATTAATTTGCCTGCACACTGTTTTTCTCTTCCAGCGTGGAAAAAGGCGAAAGTGTTTTGGCGAATTCAGTGCCGCATTGTACTGATATGAAATATGGAGAAACACGTGTTTCAGAATTTCTTACATTTTCGTAGAAGGCTTGGCGGTAGCGGGATCCCAACGAGGGATGTTGCTTCAGTTGCAATCCTTTTTTTTATGTCGTGGCGTACTTCTGCTACTGCTGTGCTCCATCTTTCTCGGCGTGTCCAGTATGATGAATGACACGTGCACTGATCATTGGCATGACGACTGCTTTCAGGGCAGATTCATATAATTTTAGTCATTTTGCGAAATGTGCACTTCAACGTTCATTTTTTTTCCTCCCTGCAACTTATTTGCATATATAAGAAGTATAAACACATAGTGGAAGTGTATATATTACAACGACCACGTAAGTAGCCTCATTGCAGCCGCAATGAATGCTCGCCTATAGTTTCTAAAGGCTCAATGAAGATCAACGAATTGCCTTCCTACATAACACGGACTTGAACAAGTGGCTGTAACTGCAATGTTACAAACCACGAAAGGCAAGACTGGACTATGACTGAGTGTGCGTGCGTGTGCTGCCGAGTGTGCTGTGTTTATCTCTCTTCCATCTCTGCTCTCTATCTTTCAACTCCCACCTTCCCCTTCCCACGCGCAGGGTAGCAAACCGGCTGCCTATAGACTGGTGAACCTCCCTGCCATTCTTTTCCTCCTATTTTCCTTCCTTTCTTCCTTTCTCCCGGAGAATCACAGATCGCACTTCAGTGAACCAGAAAAGAAGCTTTTTTACGTGCCTAATAGCACAAAACAAAGTGTTTGCCGAGGTTGCGGGTGTACCAACCCTGAATATCTAGTATCAATTTTGGGAGACGTATGAGACCCGAAAGGCTACAAACTATGAACTATGAGCTGTCTGTATTTTGCAAGCGATATGCATACGACAGAGCCCGTGTGATCGCCCAAAGCTGGTAAACTGTGAACGAAATCGAATATTGAAACGTGGCCTATTTGAATTTTTTTAAGAAAAAACGAAGACAGCGCCTGTGAAACTGGCAAGCTGCTGTGCAGCAAGCGGGTGGCTTGAATTGAAGTAGTATAGACAAGTCGGAAAGACTTCCGCTGTGAAAATCACAAGCGGCTATATCTGAGGACGAACGCTGCTATTGCAGCAATAGGCTAACAAGTATTGAAGAAAAAAACGCAGTAAAACTGTGAATGCATGAGGAAGATTTTATTACTTCTTTGCCTCATTATCATACTGTAATCAGTGTGTTCCTGATAACACTAAATTATCCCTAAATCTGAATATTTCTAAGTACTTTAGCTGTCGCTAAGTAACTGCGTTTCTCTGTAGCCTGCGACGTCTTGGTGCTGTCATGGTTGGGTGTATAACAAAGTACAAGCCGAAATTGCTAGAAAATGGTATCAGTGCATGTAAAACACTAGTGACAGGTCACCACGTGAATGACACAAAATAATTGGCACTATACCTGGTAAAATAATTGTTAAGAAAACAGGTACAATGAAGTAATCTTACAAGGCCAAGAATGAGTTTGTGAACCGTTTAGGGAACTTCAAACATTGAAAAGGGACGTGCTACTGACAAAACAACCATTGCAAAACAATTAGGATGGCTGTTTATTTATTTTTTGAAGCACATGTATTGGTCAAAGAGACGTGATTAATGAAATACTCACCACAGCGCTCACTACATGTATTATGAAAAATTCGGCGAGTTAAAATATTTTATTTTACTTCCTTCGGACTTTCCTTTTATTTTTCATGTGTTATGTCTTTCGACTTGTAGTGCACCGATAAAATACTCCCCGTACTGCGCTAAACATCCCAAATGTATGTGAAAACGAACACGCTAGCTCCTTGAATTGATTATCAATTAGAATTTTTTTGGACTCTGCACGAAGAGTTTAGGTAAGGCAAGAATTCTGAAAAGCGAAAGCACATGTATCGAAGTCTTCTTGTCCACGGTACACTTTCGTCTCCACTGTGATGGTACTGCTCTATGCGTTTAGGTTAGTACCTCACGTTGTTTTGGCAAATTCTGAAAAATTGGACTTGTCATCGTTTACGGCAAAGTAAACACTGTTGGCCTGGAACGACGTCAATAAAAATTCATTTCGAACAGCAATAAAGGAAACTCATGCTGTAATATCTACGGGTGTCCTTCCATTAAAATCAATTTTTATACTGTTTCTCGCTTTTTTGGTTGATGTATCATGCAGTGTGATTTGGGTGGCATCACTGCATGGTGCCCAGGTCTCTTTTCTCAATGAGCAAAACTGTTAGGAAAAGTGGGTCTCAAGACAAGTCTTCTGATAGGCATTGCAATGTAACAAGAATCTCTATATTCGTATTAGAATTGCTAACCTGTCGATATCGAGTTACAAAATGCTGGCTTTTAGGTGCCAATGTCACTTCACCTTGACAATTATTGCATCCTCAGAAGTGTTCCTATCATATCAGGTGTGTTTATATAGCTATAACATTTGTTCTGATGATGTCGGTATTGGCGTTTGCCTAATACTTTCATTCAACTTGCACAGCACCAAGTTCTTACGCAATCCTACTCGAATAACTTCTACGGTGAATTACTGATATTTACAAAATGCGTTATACGCCGCAGATGCAGAGTTATTTAACACTGTAGTTCACCACTTATACTCATGTGAACATCACATTTTATGTGGTGGCACAATAAATGAAAATGATCTACTCCAACAAATGGCAAACGTGCAAGATAACAAAGAAAACTTGGCAAATGTTTTATAATGTGTAAATGGCTGGCCGTGCAGATTAGCACAGAGGTAGCACAGCAGCGAGCAAATTGGTATCAAATCATAGGTTGCAAGCGTTCTTATCCACGCTCTTACCGCTGCTGGAATTTGATCCCTACTCATCCATGACAAAACCGCTTTCGAGGTTAAAAGCAGGCGTTACCACAATACACAATTTGGAAAACCTGTCTTGACGAGATGAAACTTATACTCGTTATTTTAACCACTGATTTACTTTTACACGAAAGTGCATTCTTGCAAAGCATTTTTCCATGGCCAAAATAGGCCGTCTTATGTCTAACACAAGGCCCCTGAAGAGTTTTACCATTTTGCTAATTGTTTTGTTCAGCACAGAAGTGCCTGCTTGCACCCTCAAAAGTCCCGGTGCCATTTCTTTGTTGTTCTTCAAGAGTGATAATGACAGTGCTTATTCTTGTGGTGAAAATATATCCTAATTTTGTAAGAATGTGGGAAGAGCGTGTCACCAAGACACTTGCTTTTGCAGCGGAAGGGGGGTGCTTTTAAACGCTAGCCACAGAAGTGAACTTTTTCGACTGTAAGGTTTCTTTAGTTTATTCCGCGATGTCATATGGGAAGCCAAGTGTGATGAGTGAAGAAAAGGACAACGACGAAAGTGCGGGGCAAGGCGCGTGTAATGTGCGCGTGAGTGTCAGCGAATCGGCTGATGATCTCTGGTGGCCCATAGAGGTAGCGTGCCACGATTGGGCCACGGGCGACCATCACGTGGCAGTGGGCTTTGTGGCTGTGGACGAGCCGAAGCAGCGGCAGACGGGAGACAGCGGGCCGAAGCGTCGGACGCAGGCGATCCATGTTTCGGCCAGGGAACGCGGCTGTCCACGCTACTGTCGTCCAACTACCAGCTGGGGCGGCATTGCCGGCACGAGTACTGCATCTCGGGGCGCGGCCTGGCCTGCTGTTCTCTTCCTTGCCGAGGGCATCGCGTATCTCGGCGAGGCGTCTCCACGGTCAGCCGTTCGACACAGCGATGAACGTGGCCTGGCTACTGGTCATGGTTGCGTCGAGCATCGCGTCTCGGCGCACGCTCTTCGCTGGACGGGCTGGCCATGCCCCGCATGGAGCATCGCGTCTCCGATGCGGGTTGACTGCTCCGTGGCCGCACCCATGCCATCAAGCGCCGGTGTCACCAGAGCGTCGCACATCGGTAAGGGACGAGCGAGACGTTCTGCCGGGCGAGTCGCGGGAGTTCGCACAGAGGAGCACGGAACCGGGCGAGGTCCAGGGTGGCCGAGGATCCAGCTGCCAAGGAAGTTGCTGGCTGAATCTAGGATCGTTGAGCGGTGCCGAGTGATGAGCCAGACTCGGACGTGGGCCACGAGCTCATGAGCTGCAGTGTGCACCCGAGGGTACCTGACGGTGCCCTGGCCAAGAAGAAGGAACGTGCGGAAAAGATAGCTCGAGGGTTGAGGCCACAAAGGCAGAGGAAGCGGTGCGCCGCTCGAAAGGACGAGTTCCTGGAAGCGTTCCTGAACCGGACGTGAGACCCGTACGTGTCGGCCAGGTCGAGCTCCGGTGTGTCTGTTCAAGGTCCAAGGCCGAGATCTGCCGAACGGCTCCTGCCTGGGTGCAGTGGCCGGGAGCAGGTTCGTGGGCGAGGCCTACCGCATGTGGTCCTCGTGAGCCGTGGCCTGATCCTGGACCTCCGGAGTTGCGACCCTGACTGCTGGGTTGGCCGCGACGTCCGACTCAATGGCGCTGCACACGGTAGCGTATCCGTGCGCCGTCAGTCGTTCCACCCATGCCATGAAATAAAAAGTTCATGTTAATCCTTTCTCGTCCGCTTTAAGCAAACATAGTGACGAACGTCCCCGTAACCATCACACCAAGACTTCCACTTCAACACACATTTTTTAATCTACTGCTTGCTAGCTGACACTAGAGCTTTCTGCAAACTGACAATCTCCCTGGAGAAATTCAGCTGCGTTGTAAAAGATAATTAAAAAGCCAACATAATTTCAGTAGTGTAAGCTTTTAAATTTGAATTAAAGGTACCTACCACGAGCATGCAGCTTCAATAATCACTACTATGATGGATGTCTTCAAGCTTGGATACTACGCAAGTTTGTTGGTGAACCCAGAATATGCAGTAAACAGAGTAAAACTGAAGGTGAGCTGACAGTTGCGGGGCTTGCATGCATGAATCAATGAACGGAAAAATTTGCCACGTATTTGCGTGTTGCACTGCAAATGTCGTCAAAAGAGCATATTCTCCTGTCGCATTGAGAGAATACAATGTTTATCTGGCGTTCCACGCGAAACGATTGGTGAATGGTACTTTGGAGGCTCTTATTAAGACATGAGCGTCATCTGGCGGTTATTTTGGGAAACGAAGGGATCTGTACATGGTCTCCGCTACAGCATTTGCATGGTGTGCGCCCACCATCTAGGAGGCGCATTGTGTGAAATGCAGAGTCACGGGTAGGTGGCCGCGCCATATTGTCATAACAAATCAAAGGAAACAACCTCCTTTTCGTGCACTGCATCTCATTGCCAGCGCAGCGTACTTTTCACTATGGTATTGTAGATCCCGTATCGATCCTTCTCAGCATGAGAAAACACCACCAAATATTGACATGCTGGTATTGTTGTTCAGATACGTCTAATATTTTTGTTTATTGAAACGTTGACAAGTGTGAACGCAGACAATTGTTTTTACCAGAGACCAAAATATCTGCGCTTATAGCAGTTATATGAACACTGTCCACTGCATTTTGCCGCCGGCGTCGACATGGCCGTCACTCAATGTATATGTATAGGTATCTCTACATATGAAAATGCAAGAAAAAAAATCAGAAAGACTCCGGCACGTGGATTCAAAGTTCGGTCCTTGAAATATTGAGTTTGAGGCGTTAACCACTGAGCCACCACGGCGCACGTCATTCAACGTTCAAATGGTAAGCCATCTATATCTACCACTTACCGCTGCTTACGGGCATATCAGAGGGGGGGGGGGAGGTATCGTGTTTCAGCACTACAAACGGGACGGCGCAATTATCGCGCGTAGCAACATCGTCAGAACGCTGCGGACTTGCTGTTATCTCCATCGCGCACTTTACCCAACAAAGAGCGGGGATAGACGCTCACTCGCGCACCCTTATCTCGTGGTAGGGTAAATTGTACGTCTTGGCTGGCGCTCGGCTTTTACCGGAATGATTCTGTTTTATTTACCAGGTGCAAAAATCTTACGGCAATCATTGTACAGTCTACGTTTGCGAAAAGAGCGTGCTTTCCAGGCACAGCGAAGAAACAGCTGAGATGCTACTCGCGTTCATCTGTACCTGAGAGTATGTTTTGTGCCTCATTTGTGCGTAAGAAATGCTGGACAAGTTTTGATCGACTGGCCAATCTGCGCGTGACCTTTCAATTTGTTGCTATCGCGTTAACGGTTTTGCCTTTGTGGCAGAGCTGTAAGTTCTTGTGAAAATGACATGTTTCGTTACCAGGCTGGTGGTAATGTACAGAGGATTCTCCCAGATTTCATAGCCGCAAAAGGAAATATTCCACAGTGCAGTCCCCTACCGTGTTAAATAAACACCACCTTGAAAAATACTAAATAAGAAGGCCAATCATAAAACTAGTCTAAATGTTACTTTCGAAGTTTTTTTCTCAAAGTCGTAAGCGTCTTGCTTTCTAATAACAAAACCATCATATATATCGTTCGCATAAGAGACATGGCACCGCTGCCTCATGGCCGTTATTTAGGTCAAAGTAATGGATGTGTATGGCGCTTGTGCGAAGAACACTCTGAAATGTTTGTCCGGTATTAAAATCATTCATTCATATATGAATAATTGTTCTGTAGGTATTGAAGAGAAAACTTCGAGTTCTAACATTTCTGTCATTTCTGTCATTGCCGAAAAAGTTTGCCATGCAGTTCGAAAAGTAACAACGCCTTACTTGGTTTCGTTTCTTCATACTGCCACTGCACAGCTTCTTCAATTTTAGCATCTGCAATTTTAGCATCTGCAAATAGCATCTGCAATTTTCGAAAATTACAGGTGACGAAGTTGGTGGCTCCGTGTTGGTGAAGTTTGATATTTTTTTCTCGTAAGTTATGCCGTTAATCATAAAACGAAGTTGACTTTCGGGCTACCTGGTGAGAGATACACGAAATATAAAATACTCAATGAAATCTAAAATATCAACTTTTGGACCCGTGTCGATCTCTCGTGGAATCACCCACCTGTGTTGTGTTCCGCCGTCGTGAACGCTACGCAATCTTCACGCCTTCCGCTGCTTTCGTTCATCGCCACCTATCGCCACTCCCAACCACTCTCGTTACTTTTCAAGGTGGTGCGACCGACGTGCCTGTGTGGAAGCCGTTCTCTTTCACGATTACGCTTCTCATTACGGGCGAATGTATCGGCTCAATCGAATCATTCTAAATTATCGCTACACTTGACGTTCCTGATGAATCATCAGAAGTCAGCGCCCTCTCGTGTTGTTTCGTGAATGACCCTTCCACTGCCGACATTTTCAACCGTGTAGTCGACGAAGGCCATAACCCACAACAGAGGCGTGAGCTTTTGAGCCTCCTTGGCAAGTTTAGGTCATCTTTTGACAGTCACAGCGCTACCTTAGGTCGAACATCTACTGTATGCCACCATATCGACACAGGTAATCACCCACCACTACGACAGCGACCTTACCGTGTTTCACCGACTGAACGCCGTGCCATCAATGAACAAGCAGGTGATATGCTAAAGCGCGGTATTGTTCAACTATCAAACAGTCCTTGGGCGTTGCGGGTTGTTTTAGTTAAAAAGAAGTATGACACAATACGCTTTTGCGTGGATCGTCGTCGTCTAAACAAAATAACATGAAAGGATGTTTATCCTTTGCCACGGATCGATGACGCCTTTGACTCTTTACAAGGCGCAGAGTTCTTTTCCTCGATCTACGCTTTGGGTATTGGCAAGTGCAAATGAATCCAGATGGTAGGCCAAAAACTACACCAGATGGCTTATCCGAGTTTAACGTGATGTCTTCAGCCTATGCAATGCGCCGGCAACATTTGAGCACATGATGGACACTATCCTACGAGGCATCGAACGGAACACGTGTTTGTGCTACTTAGATGGTGTGGTAGTATTCTCACCCAATTTTCCCACACACCTTCGCTTGAAACAGGTTCTACGCTGCCTTTCTGCAGCTATCCTCCAACTAAACTTGAAGAAGTGTCACTTTGGAGCACGCAAGCTAACCCCACTTTCGGACCCGTCGTGTCGAAGGATGGCGTTCTCCCTGACCCCGCTAAGCGATGGGCTGTTCGCGAGTTCCCGAGGCTCGCGTCTCTCAAGCAGCTGCGTAGTTTAATTGGGCTTTACTCATACTTCCGCCGCTTCATCCAGGATTTCGTCTCAATCATGGCACCTCTGACAGACCTACTTCAGGGAGACCGCAATCTATCGGCTTGGTCTCCAGCCTGCGACAGTGCCTTTGCGAAGCTCCGGGAACTGCTTACAACACCACCTATACTGCAACATTTCGATTCAAGCGCTCCCACAGAAATTCACACTGATGCTGGTGGTGTCGGTCTTGGCGCTGTACTTTCATTTCATTTATTTTACCCTTAATCGCACATAGCTTTACAGAGGGGAGTGGGGTACAAGAAAATAATAAACTATGAACAAGAGAATCATAGTGACATCAAAATGATAAAGAATACGAGACATGTAACTTTGATGTTAGGCAATACACTGGATGTATGTGTAAGTACCATCAGAAACATAGGGGAAACAGAAGACAATAATATAAATGTACAATATACACTTCACGCGTCATCACGTAAGTACTCCTGTATTGTGGAAGAAACAAGTCATTATTAGAATACGAGACATGTAACTTTGATGTTAGGCAATACACTGGATGTATGTGTAAGTACCATCAGAAACATAGGGGAAACAGAAGACAATAATATAAATGTACAATATACACTTCACGCGTCATCACGTAAGTACTCCTGTATTGTGGAAGAAAACAAGTCATTATTCGACATGGAAACCATGTCCGGGGGAAGGTGGTTCCAGTCGTTTGATGTGCGTGGGACGAAGGAATGATGAAAAGTGTTAGTGCGGCAGCTAATGGCGTGTACCTTATGTAGATGATCTAAACGAGCTGAGTAATAGGCAGGAGTGGTAATGAACTGAGCTTTGAAAAGTGGATAATTGAATATCTTGTGTAAAAAAATGAGACGAGATGCTTTGCAACGTGATTCAAGCTACTGTAGTGAAAGGCTGTGTTTGATTGACGTAACACTGCTAGTGCGATGGTAGTTAGATAGAATGAAGCGTGCTGCGTTATTCTGTACCATTTCAAGCAAGTGAGTCTAGTTCAGTTGAAAAGGATCCCAAATAGAGCATGCATATTCAAGTTTTGGACGAACTAGTGTTTTATACATGGTTAGTTTCACGGCTTGAGGGGCACGGCTAAAGTTGCGTCGTAGGTACCCTAGCATACGGTTGCTATTGTTAATACCATAGGTAATATGATTTTTCCAGCTCAAGTCAGATGTTATATGAATCCCCAAGTATTTATACGAAGTTACGGACTTTAGATCAACGTCATTTAAGATGTAGTTAGCAGGGGGTCCGGTAGTTCGTGAGATATGTAAAACTTTACATTTGTTAGTGTTGAGGTCCATGTGCCAAGTTCTACACCAGCTGGCAATATTATTAGTGTCACTGCAAAGAACGAGCGTCAGAGTTAGCTGAAATTTCTCGGTAAACAACGCAGTCATCGGCGAAAAGGTGAATCGAAGAAGTTATAACATCGGGTAAATCGTTAATATAAATAAGGAATAGTAAAGGGCCCAACACAGAACCCTGGGGCACACCAGAAGTAACGGGAGAAGAGGGTGAGCTGTAGTTCTTAGATGTTAGACTTGACCAACGAAAACCTGGTTACCAAGAATATGTTGTTGCGTACGCGAGCCGCACTCTTACAAGAACAGAAGCAAATTATTCGGTAACTAAGAAAAAATGCCTAGCGATCATCTGGGCCATTACAAAGTTTAGGCCTTATCTGTATGGCCGCCCATTCAATGTTTTTACCGATCACCACGCGCTCTGCTGGTTATCCTGCCTCAAGGATCCCTCCGGACGCTTAGCACGATGGGCTTTACGGCTCCAAGAGTACGACATCCGTTTCATTTGTCGCTTAAGCCAAAAGCATGCCGATGCCGATGCTCTTTCAAGTACGCCTGGTTCTACTAATATTGTGAGTGTCTCCATCGAAGACAACTTACTTCCACAATCAGGACCCATCGACATGGCTGCGGAGCAGAGCAAATATTCGTGGATTGCGTCTCTGATGGATTGCCTATCTGAAACACTCGCCCACCCGCCATCTCGAGCGCTACACTGACAAGCCTCTCACTTCGCCATGCGTGATGGAATGCTCAATCGCCGCAACTACCATCCTGACGGCCGCGAATGGTTAAGGCCCAGGCCTCTTCGTGCCAGCATATGTGCTGCTTTCCATGCCGATCCGCAGTGTGCACACGCCGGTTTGTTTAAAAACCTACGCCAGGCTACGTTTTCGGTTTTGTTGGCGCGGCATGTACACATTCGTTCAAAAGTACATTCGATCTTGCACAGAGTGCCAACGCCGCAAGCACGATCCTAGCCGTCCTACTGCACTAATACAACTGTTACCGTGCCCAGTGCGACCATTCGACTGCATTGGAATAGATCGTTATGGTTCTCTGCCATATACATCAGCTGGGAATTGCTGCATTACTGTAGCGATTGACCATCTCACGAGATATGCAGAAACGGCCGCCCTACCAGCCACGATGGCACGTCTTTCCCCCTGCAACATTTTGGTCTGCGTCACCGTGCTACAAGTGAACTTTTGAGCGACCGAGGCCGCGTCTTTTTGCGTTATTCAAGAACTTCTTGCTGAATGCCATGTGATTCACCACTGTACTACCGCATATTGCCCACAAACGTACAAACGGCTTGACCGAACGTTTCAACCGAACTCTTGGCGACATGCTTTTTATGTATGCGGCCTCCGACCATACCAACTGGGATCTTATCATTTCCTACGTTACGTACGTTTACAACACGGCACGTCAAGCGGCTACAGGCTTTTTTCCCATCTTTTTACTCTATCATTGAGAGCCATCATCTCCATACGACACTATTCTCCTCTGCCGACCCGACTCATCCGAAGGCACACCAGCTTCCGAAGCTGCTCGGTATGCGGAATAATGTCGGCAATTATTAGCTCGCACCCTTACAACACAAGAACAAGGGCTACATACAGAAATTTCGTCACGACGATGGACGGTCCCACTTCAAGTTTTCGCCCAACTCTCTTGTTTGGCTGTGGGTGCCTCCCACTGCTGCTCCTGGCACCTCTACAAAGTTCGTCAGCACGTATCATGGGCCTTATCGCATCATACAGCAAACTTCCGCTGTCAACAACCTCATAGAACCTCTCAGCCCACTTCGGACCTGCGTAGCCGAGGCACGAAATCATACGCGTGGATCGTCTCAAACTGTGTCAAGAATTAATTGTCCTCACGACAACTTAGAACACCAAGTACTTGGCGCCGTCTTCAGCGAGGGGGAACTATGTGATGATGAATGTAGTGGGTCATGCATCGCTCGGTAAACACATACTCAGTGCTAAGCACGAGACGCGCGGCCCGGACATTATCGCTGTTTTCGCTGGCTAGGCCTACGCTCCTACCCAAGTTCTGACTGTGTCAGTTCTTTATTAGAGTGTGAATGAATTCAAGCTTTAGTCGGTGCGTGTTGTCTCTTCGTTCCCTTTCACCTGAGCTCGCGCTGTCAATCAGTTTCTATAAGTGTACATTGTTGTCTAGATATATTCGTCAGATGGTTCCATTTGAACTGCGTCATACATACCGCCATTTTTATCGCTCTGTAGTGACAGCCTTCACTCATAGCTTCAAATATGATGAAACAAATTTTATTGAGGGTGCACGTTGAGGCAGCACGTTATCGATTCGCTTAGCTTGAATTAGTATAGGTGCCCAGTACCTATTCTGTTTCTCAGCATGCATCAACTTTGTACGCGAACGAAACTGCGCGTGTGTGTAGTACCATTTTCATGAGCACGAAGTCAGTTCATCGTTTTTTCAGCACATTATTATAAGCGCGTAAACCGTTCCCGTAGGCCTCCAGAGTCTCGTATTCTGCGAGTTGGCTCTGTCATAGCAACGCCATAGCACAAAAACGAGATAGCAGAAAGATGAAATATGCGTGGGTGGGGCCGATACATCGTCAGACATGAAATTCTTTGTCGTGTTACAAAAGGGTCCCCATCTGAAAGTACCTGGCAACGCATGATGGAATATACCCTACATTCCTGCAACCTGCATGATCATTGTTAGTGTACATGGCCTGATGAAGTTGAGTAACGTAGCGTACTGTTAGTAAGACATTGTCTGTAGTGTCCAGAAGAGCAAATCACAAATTAAGTTGCAAAACATGAAGCGTCGTATACCCATCACGGTCGTAGGCTTTTGTTTCAATTTTTCTCCTCCGCTTTGCAGTTTTAACTTTCTTACTCCCGTGACACTTTTTCCTGCTTTTGATAGCAAACCAAAATATTTTGGTTAACCTACCTGCTTGTCACATACCTGTTGTTTTTCTCCAACCTTCTAATGTGCGCTTCATTCTGTGCCTATTGCAGCAAAAAGGTAAACGTAGCATGACGCTGAACACTACTTGCGCTTTCAGAAAGCAATATTTCACTCAAAATGTATATAAGCAATACTTTCACCGCCATACGTGAGCGCTTAAGCATAAAAAATAATAGCAAAATAACGCAAAAAAACAAAAAAAAAACACTAACGAGTAAAGAGGAGACACCATTGAAAATGGCTCTTCACGCTTCCCTGTTTCGATTTTTCGCGTCTCTCTGCGTCGATGTTATGAAGCTCTATGGAAGCACTGCCATGATAAAACCAAATCGAGCATGGCGGTCGTAAAACAACGAGAGCACAGGAAGAAGTAAAAATGAATGAAGCAAACGACGCAAAAGCACTAACGTTTATGAGGGACACGTCCGCAAACTTGTGCTTATTTCGTGTGCTCCTGAATTGTTTATTTTGCGCGCTCCAGCCTGCTAAACGACCCACACTTCCGAGAGCTCCACTTCCGTCAGAACTATTATATCTCGTGCATTCCATTGTTTTTCGAAATATTTTCTGAAAGCTTTGTTGCAGCTTTTGCATTGCCATTTCTTAGATACAGTTTTACATTGTTTATCATTTTTTATGCTTTCCCAAACGACGCCGATATATCCTGATTATGGGCCAGGTTTTGCTTGAATATCCAAATTACCCAATGGCAGCCTAATTTGAATACTTCCTGTAATGACCCTGGAGCACTTTATTTTCAGATTTTAGAAAATAAAGCATCCGCCGAATTTTTTACATCGAAAGTTAGTGACTTGATACAGTCGTTATCTTTTTAGCCCTAATTTTTTATACGACCTCAGGAAGTCTAACGCCCACTGGAAGGCTTTCAGCTGTCCCATAATAAAGTATTTGGTACTTTAAATTGTTATCTAGTTTTTCTAAACACATAAAGTTGGCATCTCAAAACGAAGCTGCTTCTTATGAATGCAGCCCCGCCACGGTGGTCTAGCGGCTAAGGTACTCGGCTGCTGACCCGCAGGTCGCGGGATCAAATCCCGGCTGTGGCGGCTGCATTTCCGATGGAGGCGGAAATGTTGCAGGCCCGTGTACTCAGATTTGTGTGCACGTTAAAGAACCCCACGTGGTCGAAATTTCCGGAGCCCTCCACTACGGCGTCTCTCATAATCAAATGGTGGTTTTGGGACGCTAAACCCCACAAATCAATCAATCAATCAATCAATCAATCAATCAATCAATCTTATGAATGCAATTCAATAGTTTCGCAAACTCAAGTTTTTCGAGTTGAATCTGATCGTGGAGACTGAAATAACGGATGCAAATGGAAGCCTGTGTGCATCAAAAAGAAAAATGTTGCGTCACACATTGATCGCAGGGCGTTGCTGTCATTGAAAATATAAAGAAACATTGTTAAATAAAGTACCTAGGGTTTACCTTCCGGAAGCCGAAAGCATTATATTATGAGGGACGGCGTAGTGGAGGGCTCCCGAAGTTTTGACCATCTGATGTTCTTTCACGCGCTTTGGCAACGCACATTGCACGGGGTTCTGCCATTTCGCCTTCATCAAAATGCGAGCCACGGCTGGGATCGAACCCGTGACCTTTGGGTCAACAGCCGAGCACCGTAATGACTGTTTCACCATGGCGGACAAGAAACAGGGCCGATCTTTAGGTCAGAGGAATCAGTGAGCGTCAACAATGCACCATAATACCTACCTTGATAAGAACACAATTGATTCTTTATCGTGCATTTATGCATGAATGGTTGCGCAATGTTTATCGCGTTTGGAAGCTATAGCATCACTTCACATGGATGCACACCCGTTAACGCCGAGTGGCACATCTCCATCGGGACAGCTACGCAGACATCATCATTTATTCATTTTTATAGCTTCAATGCTCAACATGCAGCGGTACACAAACATGTGGACATGAAACTATCAAAACAACACACGCGACAAATGACGGACAAGATGGTGCTTACACACCAAGCACGGGGGAGAGGAATTGCTTGCGCACTTATACAAATGGCGCTACTGTTGTTTAACATTAGCGACAATGGGATGTCGAGCCGCCGCTGCGTAGCTCATAACTAGCTTAAGGTTTAGGATGTGTTGGTTAAGGTTTTCCCTGAAACTGCTGGATTTTGTGACGACCAATATCGCTTAATTGGCCCACTTGTGACTGCGGTGACGGCAGCAACTTGCGCGAATCCTCCTTCACGATTGCTCGGATTGTTTCTCGCTGGTAGTCGGTGCCGAGAGCATGAATTTCAGATATGTTTTGGAGTGATCGTTAATTGTAGTGGTGGGTTCACATACAAATTCTTGAAATGTCTAAAGCGAGTCCCCTATCAGCCTAGCGGAGAGCTCATGCTTTGCTCCTAGCAGAAAAAAATGGCAGCATATCCACGGAGTGAACGATCGGGAGTGGGGCGAAGCATTCATCCGTCCATTCGTCGTTGCTTCCATCCGTTCCTGCGTACGTCTGTGTAACCGTCCATGCGTCCATCCACCCGTCCGTGCGTGCGTCTGTTCGTGCGTTCGTCCCTGCGTTCGTCCATGCATCCGCGCCTGCGTCCGTTCATGCGTCCATCCATGCATCTGTCTGTGTGTCCGTTCGTATATCTATTCAGCACTCCAAGTACCACCATCTCGCATCTTTTCATCATATATTCTCCATATAGAAGCACCGCCATCCAGCGGACATTTTAAGGACTAAACGGGAGGTGGCACATGCACACTTTCTTACGGCTTGCGCTTCGGGTTTACTTCCCACCTTTAACCACCTCGAGTTCATGGTATATACTAGTTCACTCTATTCATGGCTATACGGCCCAACGCTCGCTAAACCTTTCTAAAACCAAGGAGGTCACACCCAGCGATTATAACGCAGCAACCCTTTCTCCTCAGATCGTGCTCAATGTACATGCCAATAGCTGCTAAAAATGGGATCGCAGCGTGCGCGTTACCTATATGCCGAATGCTCCTGTCTCTCATTCCCCCTTAGCAGCCATTAACTTGTGCATTGAGCACTATCTTTTATTGTTCAACAACGCACACAAGAAATCTCTCACTGGAACCACCTTGGAGGTCAAATTCGTAGGGACCGCTATTTCGGGTATGTGCCACTGGTGGTTACGTACCACGAGGGACGCACAAGCCACGCCGTAAAGAGCTTCGCCTGTAAAAAACCGAACGTTCTTATTTTCAGGCATGGCAGAATGGCGAGACGTAACAGTGGACTTACACCATGAAAATGGAGACACTTTTGTTCGCAAGTTGCACCCGTATCCCCTGCAACGTCAGCGCCCCTTTTTTTCGAATGACAAGTCTGAACGTTCGAGAAAGCGCTGCGAAAAATGGTCTAAATTTGAAAAGTGTAATCCCAATTCTCGAACCAGGTTATTGCAATGCCTAGCACGTAAGTGTACACCTGGCACAGCTTGCCATCGGCGTTGCAAATGTTGAATGTTGAAATCTTTTCGAATATCTCAAGCCAGCTTTCAAGGTCTTCACCTATAGATCCATAAAATGCATATAGCTCTCTGGGTGGCTGGAGAGTAATCGGTGAAGGTGGCACAATGAATGCAATTGTGGTCATGGTCGAGGCCAGTGTCTTGGTTTGCAAGTCTTTTGAAATAGAGGCCCGTACTCTGACAGTAGACCCTGTTGATAGCTTTCTGGCTGCTCGGAGCTGGCGTCGATGTGTTCTTTCTGGCTTGGCCTGGGTTCACGGATTGACGGGACCGTGACCTACTAAAAAAATGGCACATGGCACCTTCGTAAAATTTGTCATGGTCATCCCATTACCAAAGTCAGCAACGGCGTTTTCGAAATAAAACTCTTTATTTGATCGAACATGTAACCAAGAAAATGAAAACTCACACTGCAGTAAGAAATGCGTTCTGTACACTGATATTGAAGAAAAGAGCGTCGGCGGTCGATACAACTCACAAGCGGTTAAGCGCCTCGCTTTTGATACAAGCATCACACAAGCTTCGAGCGTTTTCGCTAGCAACCGCATGAGTTGCAGAACAAACTCTAGTTTACGTGTCGAGTCGTGCACGCAATCTCATTCGAAGGATTTAAGATTAACTATCTGGGCAGTTCCCAGCAATTCCGGTCTATTGGGGCTCTCACAAGAGAATCGAATGAAAGGCGCACGTGTATAGCACAGAAGGAGCACTATCTATGACAGGTAGCTTACTCAGCCCGTGCACTTGATAGGGTTGTTTGTGGTTATCACAGCGTTGTCCTGTCGAGTGACGTAGCGAGAAAGTAGCACACTGGGCCCGTGCCATACACCTACTTTATTTTTTTTGCATAACACACAGAACCAAATTTGACCGTCTCAAAAGAAAGTCCCCTTCGAACACACCCCCTTTCAGCGAGAATTCCGTTTATCTCCCTGGTCCCAACTTACTGCGGTCCGTTTTCGCTCTTTTTTGCACAGTTACTTGCATAGGTCAGGTTAGCCGCTAGGTCAGTCAGCTTTATCTGGCTCCACCTTACTCGCTCTTATAAAGCTGTTTCATCCGTACAGTTCAGTGTGTAACCCAAGTGTGCAGCTTGTGTTGCGGGGTGAATGTACAATGCATAATAATTAGCGTAGGATTGATTTACCCTCTTGAGAAAGGGGCAAAAAGCAAGCGATGTTAAGAGCGGGTGGTGTTTATTTGGTGCATGTCATCCTTGTTTGTTTTGCGAGTGAACTCTCGCACTAATACCCCCTTTTTTAAAGAATTTCGGTCAGCGCAAAAAAAACAGAGCACTAAATTTGCATCTACAGCTAAGTGTCCAGTGTTGACATTTGTATTTACAGCCTTATGCACCTCATAATATGTCAATACACGCATTTCTATTACCTGAATATATCGTCAATCGCATAATTCTTAATATGAAATGTTATTCAGGGAGCTGTTATAGACACACAAATACCCAGATAAATGGTGAATTACTATGCGTTTTCGAGAAAAGCAAACGTATGCGGGTTGATACACGTTGGTGTTGATTCCAAATGATTTCAAGCTGCTATGTTCAGTGAAGCAGAATAAAATAATAATATTTTAAATAAGAAGAATATTCTTAAAATACTATACGTCCCCCCGTCAGTGTAAGAAACTATGGGTCCTCCGAATGTAATACTTCATTATGTTATATTGTATCAAAAAAGCTGGACAAGTTATTGATTGAAGTCGATTGAATGATAATTATTACTTATAAGAAAATTAATATAATAAAGCTTCATTATGTGCACGAGAAGTTTGGAAGTGCTATGTGTACTTAGGACAGGTAATAACCGCGGAGTTTGAAGAAGTAACGAGATTGAAGTAACTGGAAGAATTAGAATGGGGGGAGCACATTTGGCAAGAACTCTAAAGTCATGACTGGTAGATTGCCAGTATCGATCATAAGAAAGGCATATATAAACTGCATATTTCTGGTACTTAGCTATGGAGCAGAGACCTGGAGACTTACCAAGAGGATTCAGCTTAAATGAAGCACAACGCAGCGAGCAGTAGAAAGGAAAATGGTAGATGTAACATTAAAAGACAAGAAGAGAGCAGAGTGGATCAGGGAAAAAACGTGGTCAACGATATTATAGTTGAAGTCAAGAAGAGGAAATGGACATGGGCTGGGCATGTAGTGCGCTGACAAGATAACCACTGGTAAATAAGGGTGACTAACTGGATTCACAGAGAAGGCGAGCAGGTGAGGGGGAGACAGAAATTTATGTGGGCAGATGAGATTAAGAAGTTTGCAGTTATAAAATGACAGCAGGAAGCACAGGACCGAGTTGACTGGCGGAACATGAGAGAGGCCTTTCTGCTGCAGTGGACCTAGTCAGGATGATGATGATGTTGATTTTGTGCCTCGTGGCACACAGTTCGCTACTTTGTTTAAAGGGGGACAATCACTGCACACAGTCATACAGGCAATACTGAAGTAGAGAAAAGCACAAAAAAGAATTTGGGAGATGTACCACTTCGCGAAATCCCCGCATAGTTCAGCATGGAACATTCGAAAGTAAGATATGAAGGGTTTCGTTAGTGGATGACTCGGCTCAAGTTTCTGCGTGGTACATGTGAAAAAGCTTGCCCCATGGCTAGTATAAACTGTAAACGGAAATCAATACCGTGGATTGATGAACCCAGTGACATTAATTTTGAACGTCGGTTACACTGCGATGAGCTATGAGAGGGCGTACTCACGGCCGCCTTTCGTAATGCATTGAAGAAATATCCGGCACATCGCAGAAATATTTGCCTCTTGGAATAAAAAAGAAACACTGAAGGTGCAAATGAAAGGCAGTTTTGAAAATAAAGTGGCGCATGGACTTATGGGGAGACGGCAAAATGTAGAGAAAGAGAACAAGGAAGTATGGATAGGCAGCTAGCCTCAATTTTGATGGATTAACTATCAGTATGTGCCGCCATTACTACAAATGAGAACTGGCATGCTCAAAGTGCTTTCAAAGCATTAGTATCACTGCATCTGAATTTGATGAAATTGGTCTGGGCTACAGGGCTTATTTATGAATGAAATGGCAGATGCGCTGGCAAAGTCATCTTTCAATGAGCCTGGTATTGAGCAAATACCGGCACCCACATTTTTAATAGGTGCTAGATGAAGAAGAAAACTGCTGTTAGAGGAATTTTCTGCACGTTCACTGAGCGCCACATCAGAAGTAAAGCACTTTGTGTATCATTGAAATAGTAAAATATGTCAAACAAGATGAAGGGAAGTCGCAATCACTAGATTGCGTTGTCAAATTCCGCCACTAAATTTATATTTACACGGAGCTGGTCTGGCACGCTCCCTTCATTTTCTTTTTGCTGAGTGAATGAGTCAACCGAACATTACCTCATTTTCTGTATAGATCATCTGCCTTACGCAAAAACACTTTAGGTACCATTTGCCGCCTCCTCAGAATAGAATTATCGCGCGAAATTTGCTTTCTTTCAGGACATTGTCTTCTGGCCACAGCGACGGAAACATTGCTAACACATTGCAGGAGTTCGTCAAATGTTCAAATATATTCAAATGTTGAAATGTTTCTCTGATGTACGTAATAGTAGTACTATATTTATACGTACATATTTACGTATACTTACACATGTGTACAAAAATTTTGTTCTTAGTAATGAACCATAAACTACTTCAGTGACTACAGTGAAAATATGCAATTAGTTGGTGATGGATTGTGTCAGGGCTCGACAATGAAGGTATGTTGTCTGGCAGGTTATTCCATAATGTAATGGCTCGTGGTAGTGCTGATGAGTTGAATGGTATTGTATGACCGTATATGCTTGTAGAACTCAAGTTATTATGTAGCCTTCTGGATGTTCGGGATGGGACATCGAGAAGACGTGAACATGACTTGTCAGGGTGGACATGTTTGCGTAATAATGTTTGTAGGGCTATGCCACGGCGCATTGCTAAAGACTGTAGGCCAAGATCAGTATTAATTTTTGTGACACTGCTGTGGTAGCTATATGGTAGCTACCACAGCAGTAGCGGGGCCACGCCGCTGCTTTTTCGGCGCAGCGCTCATTGACCATGTTTGCTCAGGTGCTGCTATATGCCACTGGCCTGCTCTCACCCGTTACCCATGAGTGGGTCGTCTTGCCCCAAGCCGGCGAAAAGGAGGGACCACCGAGCTTCTGCGGCCTATACTCGGATGTGATGTACGCTGCGCCGCCGTGTTTGGACACATCACTTCCCTTCATCCGGCAACATGGGACAGCGTCGGATAACCCGGCAGTTGATAAGAGCGCACATTTCGACGGCAGCTTGGGCCACGGCAATGCTTTTCGGCGCAGCGCTCATTGACCATGTTTGCTCAGGTGCTGCTCTATGCCCTTGGCCTGCTGTCACCCGTTACCCTTGAGTGGGTCGTCTTGCCCCAAGCCGGCGAAAAGGAGGGACCACCGAGCTTCTGCGGCCTATCCTCGGATGTGCTGTACGCTGCGCCACCGTGTTTGGACACATCACTTCCCTTCATCCGGCAACATGGGACAGCATCGGATAACCCGGCAGTTGATAAGAGCGCACATTTCGACGGCAGCTTGCGCCATGGCGCTGCTTTTTCGGTGCAGCGCTCATTGACCATGTTTGCTCAGGTTGGTTACTGTGAGTCTTGTTGTTACTGTGACAATGATATCTGCTTTTTAGCAGTGCCGTGGCTACCCGATTTTTTGAAGCGTGTACGTTCGACTGCCCTGTACTTTTGGCGCCTTCTCATGCGTAGTGGCGATGTTGAATCAAATCCCGGTCCATGACTAAGGCGCAAGAAGAGAAGTTGGAGATAGTGCATGGAGCTGTTTTACGTCTTGAGGCCAATAATGCAAGCGTGCTTGAATCGGTGAATAAGATTTTACAAATCCACTTAGAGTTAAAGACCGATTTGGACTCATTGACGAAACGTGTTCAGGTGCTTGAAAGTAAAATGGAGTCGGTTACGCCAACGGGAGCCTGCGGAAACAACCAGGGTATCTCAAACCTTTAAGCCAAGATTGATGACTTGGAGAATCGTTCCCGTAGGTCAACCGTAATATGCTATGGAATTGAGGACGGGGAACGGTTTGAAACGTGGGAAACGTCTGAACGCCTTGTGCGTGATTTTTGCACGAACCGTCTTGACTTTTCTATCTCCTCGCTAGCTAGAGCTCACCAAATAGGTCGCTTCTCCACAGAGAAAAAGCGCCCTATCATCGCTAAGCTGTTTAATGAAAAAGAAGTGGAAACAATCCTGAGCAGAGGCTTCAAACTCAAAAATACGCCCCTCAGTGTTGCACGTGACTACACTGAGGCTGTGCGGGACAAGCGCAGAAAGTTGCTGCAATTTTCAAAAACAGTAAAGAAAGAAGGAGATCGTGTGCGTCTTGTTTCGACAAACTGTGCCTAAACAAAGATACTTACATTTGGGACACAAATGCTAATTGCGCAGTGCATGTCGACGCTCGCGCTGCAAAGGACACATCGTCATGACGTGCCCCTTCAAAAGTACAGGCAGCCGCACCATCTCGTCCAGATGGAAAGGTCGCTTTTTTATACACTAATATCAGAAGTTTTCTTTCTAAACGTGTTGAGCTATCTTCGCTAATCCACTCATGCTCGCCATCTATCTTCGCACTAACATAAACATGGCTCAACGATACTGTTTCTGATAGTAATATTCTTGTCAGTCAAGCAGAATTTAATTTTTTCCGCTGTGATAGAAAAGATCGAAGAGGTGGTGGTGTGCTCATTGCAATTTGTAAAAAATTCATTGCTCTACCCATTATTATTAATTCATTTCTTGAATGCGTTTTTGTTTCTTTGAGGCTTGCTTCTACCGATTTAATTATTGGCGTTTTTTATCGCCCTCCTCACATGAATTCAACGTTCGAAAGTGAATTTATTCGGGTTGTTGTTGAAGTATGCACGCGGTTTCCCAATGCGGTTCTTGTCTTTTTCGGTGACTTCAACTATCCAAATATTGAATGGTCTACGCTATCTGTTTCATCCACCGACACCCAGGCACAGGAATTTCTAAATTCTTGTCTTGACTTTTCGTTGTGCCAGCTTATCGAAAAACCGACACGTTGCTCGACCACATGCGCAAACATTCTTGATTTACTCTTAACTTCTCATTCCGACCTTTTCACTGATATAGGCCATCTTGATGGTCTTTCTGATCATACCATAATCACGGGAAACTTAATATGTTCACTTAACGAAAGAAGAGTTACCAACAAGCATATAAGGTGTTACAACCGTGCCAACTTTGATGAAATTAGTGCCAAATTGTCCAGTTTCACTGGAGAGTTCTTAGATACCCATTTGTCGCGTTCAATGGAAGATGACTGGAACCTTTTTGAAAATGCTCTTTCAAACTTAATTGATCAATATATACCAGTCATTACCATAAAAACAAGCAACGTCGCTCCGTGGTTCAATAATCAACTGCGTCGACTTAATAATAAAAAAACGACTGCTCAGAGTAGCGGACAAAAACAGGTTATCAGATTCATGGTGTCATTATAAATCATGTGACAAGTTATACCAACGCCTTTTAAAAACTACTCGTCGTCGTTTCTTCAGCCATTATTTGTCATCAATGCTAAAAAATAACCCTAGGCGCTTTTCCTAGTAACCAACCTGATGTAAATCCTGTTAATACTGATGGAAGCCCTGTTCCGGAATCCGAATGCGCTCAGTTATTAAATGATACATTCTTATCAGTCTTTACTCTTGAGGATACTACTTCATGCCCTAACATAGATGTAGTTGCCGGTATTAATATGTCGGAAATAATAATTGACGAAGCTGGTATCATATCTTTCTCGAAAAGTTGGAAACTTCGTCTGCATCCGATCATAATGGCTTCAATAACAAAATACTGAAAAATATTTCCTCAGGTATCTATCGCTTTTTGGCAGCAATCTTTTCTCTATCGTTATCATCAGGCACCATTCCTCACGACTGGCGAATAGCAAAAGTAGTGCCGCAATTTAAATCTGGTGATCGCTCATCCCCGCTTAATTACAGACCCATATCTTTAACTAGTACCATATGTAAACTTTTGGAACACATTATACACTCCCAGGTAATCTCCTATTTAGAGGAACACAATATCATCTTCAAATACCAGCATGGTTTTCGCAAGGGCTATTCATGCGAAGCTCAACTCGCGGGATTTACCCATGACTTGCACTCATCATTGGACGCCGGCATTCAAACTGACGCTATATTCCTTGATTTTTCAAAAGCATTTGATCGTGTCCCTCCCCATCGGCTCTTACTAAAAATTAGGCAGCTTAATATTCACCCACTTGTTCTCGCCTGGCTACAAGCCTTTCTTTCCAGTAGAAAACAATTCACGTCTGTCAATAGCTTTAACTCTCCTTTTGTTGAAGTCTCATCTTGAGTTCCCCAAGGAAGTGTGATTGGTCCCTTGCTTTTCCTTTTTTATATTAATGACTTACCCTCCTCAGTCAATTCTAAAGTTAGGCTTTTCACTGACGATTGTGTCATTTACCGTACCATTTCATCTGAAACTGATCGACAATCTCTACAATCTGATCTTGTCTAACTTCGTGGTGCACAGCATGGCAAATGACACTAAATTCTTCAAAGACTAAGCTAATGTGTTTCACTAAAAAAGCGTTCCGTATTCCAACGTCTTACTAAATAATACTTCAGTGGAGCTTACGACTTCTTATAAATACCTTGGGGTTAACATTCAGTCTGACCTGTCATGGCATCACCACATTAACGTCACCCTTGCTTCAGCACATCGCTCACTTGGGTTCCTTAAACGTAATTTGAAACACACCCCCTCGCACTTGCGTAAACTGGCCTATATCACCCTAATCTGTCCTAAAATAGAATATGCCTCAGCTATTTGGGATCTCGATCAAGACTACATTATTGAAAACATAGAAGCCCTGCAGAACCATTCTGTACGTTTTATTTTTTCTGATTATTCACGTCACACCAGCGTCACTTCATTGAAACTTCGTGCCGAACTTGAACTCTTATCACGTCACCGTAAAATTGCTCGCTTATCACTACTTCATAAGCTCTACCATCACACATCACTTCACGAGGATTTCTTTAGGCCACCTCCTGCCATCTTTCCGCGCCGCGATCATCCCTTTAAAATCGAACGCTTCCCTTGTCGCACTTTTCATTATGCTAGATCCTTCATACTGCGCACATTAACCGAGTGGAATGACTTACCTTCAAACATTGCAACCGTCACCGATATCACTGAATTTCAGAACCTACTAAACATGAGTGCAAGTGTGTGAACCTTTTGCGGCATTCCCCCCTCTTTTTTCTTTTTTCTGCTAACCGTGTTTTTTGTAGAAACTGCGTATGTTCATGGTTCGTGTTATTTATTGCTGTGTTTGCCTAATTCAGTTATTCACACGTGTTTTTGGTGACGTTGCCATTCCTTTATGCTTAATGGCGCGTGTGTTTGTAGTAAGCTAGATTGCGTTTTATTGTACTCTTGTGACTCTATTTCCTTCTTTGTGTAGTTCAATTTTAATATATTTTTTAGTTTTATTTTTGTTTGACTCATATTATTTCTTCTGATTATTTAAGATTATGCGGTAAGAATATTGACCTTATATTTATTCTAATGTATTTAGTAGCTGTATGGTGTTTAGTTTGCGTGTTTTCTGGTTCTATTATTCATTTCATGTACCTGTATGTGTTATAGCTCCCCCCCCCCCCCTATGTAATACCCTCCTGTGAGAGGGCCCTTAGGGGTATTCTGAATGAATAAATAAATAAAGGAATATATTCGTGATATGAACCGTGCTGCCCTATTTTGTATGGATTCTAGTGCGTTGACCATGTTATTGTGATTTGGGGATGAAATGAAAGGTATGAACTCAAGTTGTGGGTGAGCAAATGTGAGGTAAGCTAGTTTACGAATATTAGCTGGTGCATTTCTGAGGTTAGGCCGTATGTAACCCAATGACTTTGAAGCATTAGAGCACATCAATGAAGTATGAAAGGACCATGACAGACCTGAAGAAAGGTGGACACCAAGATACTTGTAATGTGACACTTGTGACAGTACATCGTCTTGAATGCGGATGTATAATTAAAAATGTAATGTTTAAAGCTTATTGTGACTATTTTACATTTTCATGGGTTAAGGTTCATTATCCATGTGTTGCACCACTCGTTAATACGATGGAGATCACACTGGAGTGCCGAGTGGTCAGTACCAGATGTAATGGGGTGGTATCTAATACAATCATTCGCGAAGATTGTCATGCTTGAATAAATGTTATTGGGTAAATTATTTATATATATTAGAAATAATAATGGACCCAGTATGCTACCTGCGGTACGCCTGATGTAACTGGGGAAAGATTAGAGAAGAGATTAATAAAAAGTATGAATGGTTGGTGGTTGGAAAAGAAGTTACGTGTCCATGATAATGGTAATGAGTTTAAATTAAGAGATGACAATTTAGAAATCAACCGGCAGTGAGCTACAGAGTCAAAGGCTTTGGCGAAATCAAGAAATATGCAGTCTGTTCTTAGGTTTATATTCATGTGAAAATGAAAGTCAGTCGTTAGCTCCAATACTTTTGTTTCGTAGGAGTGATTCTTCCTGAACCCATGTTGATTACGTTAAAAAAAAACAAATATATTCTAGATGAATGAAAATATAACTTGCTATAATTTGCTTTAGCATTTGACAACATATACACAGGGGAGATATTGGACGGTAGTTTTTCACTGTGCTTTCGCTTCCACTTTTAAATATCGGTACAAGTTTTTCAATTTTCAGTTAGAGGTTAGAGTTCCCTTTGTTAGGAATACACAATTGCCTCGCATCCTTTTTGTGTCCCTGCAACAGACTTGCGCATAAAATAACCCTGCTAACTACGTTCCTCGCACAAGTATATGCCTATGACGAGGGCCTGGATGTGCATTTCTATTGCGAAAATTTCAGGGCATGATAATCATAGGCAATTTATTAGGAGGAGTTTGGTGTTTTTCTCAGTGTTTCGATGACAATTCGCCTTGAACGTGTCGACGCGCTAGTTGAATCTTGTAGCATATATATTTTCTCTTAGCTGTGGACCTCCTCCTTTTTCTTAAAACGCGGCACCTCATGCAGAAAAGAAATATTTTCTAACACTTTGCTCACCCCTGGTTAACTATAACTTGCTCACTTTCTCTCATCGTACAGTGTAATCTAGTTTCGCCTCTTCACGCATTCTTCTACAAGGTAGTGAAATTTATAAAAAATTCTCCTTTGTTCTGTTTTTGAAAATTTGTAGTAGTCCTATGTATTTTTAAACAAGCGCTACAGCAACCAAATTATGACATCTTTATTGTGGAGATTACTTGCTGTTTTTGTATGTATAAAATAGATGCCGACACTTTCTAGTCTTTTTTTTTTAATTTCTTGAGGATCTTTTAGCAATCAAAAGGCCACTATACATGAATAAGTTGTGTGGTCTAGAGCGATAGTCTCAAGCAGATGTGGAATTTTTCAACTCTCCGTGTGCATAGGGAACGTCAATAAATCGCCCTGCGAAGCACCCTGGTGAGCCGTTTAGGCCACTTATCGGTGCCCTTTGTAATTCGCCGTAGATTCGATGCGCCATTCATTAGGAGGCATTCACGTGACGTCATCCACAAGGAGTGCTAGTGAGGTGGAAATATTTGTGCTCGCCTAACTACGTACCTTATTTCAAGCTGTGCCAAATTTCTTCTTTTAAAAGTCAGTACATGCGTTCTACGGCCGCTGTTTGTGTAGTTCGGGCATACATTCTGGCCTCTCTCACTTCAGTTAGCACTTCAGTTGAGCCATTGTCATTGTTTTTTGTTCAATGCTTATGCATAGCTAGGTTTTCACTGCCACCCTTGATGAGCGTCTTCTCGTGAAACTGCCACTTGCATCTCTGTATTTTATTTCAATACTTAGTTCTGTGATATTGTTCTATCCAATTAGCATGTATTACGGGTTGAGCACTTGTGGAACACAATCTCTCATTGTTTGTCGAATTAGCGCATTTAGTGTATGGGAAAAATATGTGCGCACCAATATTTGAGATAAACAATTGTGAAAAGAGAGAGTATATTAAGTTTGTTCTCCCCTGCTAGTCGAGTCGTATCACTTTTGTGCAATATTCTACACAAGAGCTCATTACAGTATGCCAATATCCAGGCAGATCTGCTGTTTTTTTCCTGCGGTGAAAAGCAGTCTCACAACGTTTGCGTGTTTTTCATGACCATTCTTGTTTTTTTGACATGAGATGTCATAAAATTTTCTCGCCGTATGTCTGCCACTCACATCATTCATTTCTTGTAAATAAGCATCATTTAGGTGCGATAACCTACCGGCAGTTACTCGTTCTCCTACCCTGAATATGCGCCAGAAAGAGAGCGCATATTCAGGAGAGGAAAATGAGAAAACTATATAAGCATGAGAGAGGGTAACAAAGATGGGGAGGGAGATAAAAGTAAAGCAAAACGGACATCACAGGCCATGCTGTAGAAGCTTTTCGTCCCCACTTCTTAAAGCTTACGGTGGTCATTAAATACCTCCTTAGAAGAACAAATTTTCGTGACTTGCTAAAGAAAGGATTGTGAAGCCTTTTTATATTTGTCTGCAGGCCGGACATAAGCGGAGATATACGACCACTCCAGTCGGAAGAACTAATTTTAAGCACCAGAAAACGAACGTTCGAAGACGTTCGTTTCAGATTAGCCAATTCGCTTCGAAGCAATTTTATAACACTGTTTGTGCTTGTTGAGACGTACCTGAGAATCGATCACTTAGCGAATGAATCATGAATTGACGCTGAATGTATGTACAAATGTTGCATGCAGAACCATATGCTGAAGAGTTGCAGGTGTTGATATAACCAGCTGTTTGCACTCGCACGGCGATGCCATCTGGAACATGCGTATTACCAACACCACAAGCTTATATCAAGCACTGATGCTCGCGAAAATTTCGGTCCTGGGCAGTGCTACATAAATCAACTTCAGAGCATGCACTTAACCCCGATTGACATTACCCGACGTGAGGGCTGTATCAAAGGAGTATATAAGTAACGTTTATAAATTTGGATAGGCAGCAACCACTATTGGCGTTTCACGAAGATTAGCGTCTATTTAAAAAGTAGTTCCAAGACCTGGTGTAGCTTTGTGGTTGTATGCTTCATCGCCACGCAAAAGTATTTGGTTCGACTTCAGCTGGAACGCTGAAATTGATACTATGCGTTATTTGGGTCGATGCTGCCAGTCCATGTTGCAAAATGGGCACCTCCATTTTATTTACAACTCCATTCCGGGGAATTGAAACTTGCCGTAATTCTTTTTGTTTCAATTTTTCGGAATGAAGAAAACTGGGCCCATTGCCACTTCGGGAATGGCCAGACAGATCAATTCCATTGGTCTAATCATTCAACGTAAGGACGTTATATCTTGATAACTTTATCAAGGTAAGAATGGTTGTAGCAACAGGAAATTGATGCCATAATAGTCATCAGAACAGAAAAATCATGCTAAATACGTTACCACTATCGAGAAGATTGGTCCCCTACGTCATGCCTTACAATCTAACTACTAGTTTCCGTAGGGGTGATTTCTCGCGCTACGCTTAGTATCGACATGGTCAGCACAATCGTAAAAAGGTAACTAACTGTTGACAACACATTCAATTACTTGTTTTGAGAGTGTTCACGACCTTCACGACATCTCTTTTCTACATTTCAGCAACAAGTAAAGCTTGAAACTTTCGATTCTAATGTGGAGATTGACGGCACAAACCAACCATATGATTATGAGAAACGCCGTACTTGAGGGCTCTGAAAATGTCGATTACCTGGGGCTTTTTATGTGCACCCAAATTTGGGCACACGAGCCTACAACTTTCGATCAGAGTACCTTCCATCCCGTGACTTGCGGCTCAGCAGCCGAGTACCTTAGCTTGAAACTTTTCCAGTTACTAACCAGGAATGCTTTCTAGGACTTCTTAACTATAGCTAACTATTAAGCCACATACGTTGCCAGATATCTCGCAAACACAATGATATATCTTGCAGTAATCTTGACACTTTCTAAATAAGTTGGATCATTTTTGACGGATAATTTATCATAAATATTTCGTGATATGATACACGCACAAGAGATCACTTGTGCGTGTATCACACACACAAGTGATGGGCAGACAATGATGTGTACAAAACCTGAATTATTTTTCTTAGTTATATGGCTGCTAATCAGTCCCTGTGCTATTCTAAAGTATGAGCTCAAATAGCCTTCAAACGACTGCAACAGCTAATTCGTGATATTCTATGTGCGCCTTTGCATCATGTCATTGTCTTTAATTAATTCATGCCTACATGTATGTTGCTGTGTCACGGCAATTACATGAAGTAATTATTGGCCACCAATTAGTATACGTGGATAATGGCACTTTATTACTATGTTATATGTACTTATATAATTAAAGTTTATTGGTGTGGTAATATAAATCCACATATAAATGACTAATAAATAAACAATCAGTAATGTTTTAATTATTCGAGACAGCACTAATAATGAAATACTTTCAAACAAGCAAGGTTCATCGATCAGCATTTTACTACTTTCACTTAGTAGGAGGTAAGTGCGTTTTTTGGCAATAGTATTGAGTTAGAGAAGAAGCAGGCCTTCTTTTTTCTGAGAAATCATGTTTAAACGACCAGTGCTGTTTGATTATTGTTTAAGCTTAAATGCAATAATGCTAAAAATACGACAGGAAATTTTCACGTACAGATTCAGAGAGGCCTTGTTTACATAGGATCACCTGCTTTAACTGGATACCAAAACAACGCTTCCAAAAGTTATTTTCACCTCTCTCTGCATCGTTCTTCTCGTACAACCGTTGATGGCATACACAGTTCACATAGCACACAGTGCATCGTGTACAAATGCGTGTTGCGCTGTCCTGCGCAAGCCTTCGCAATAGTGTTTCAGGGAAAGGCGCCCTTGTGTGCAGGCAGGGGGAACAGTATTACGCAAAAAATTAAATGTGGGGGTAATATGTGGTGAGATGGCGCGCAAGCTCGTGTACCAAAGCTTGCTTTGATGACAGGCATCGCAGCAGCATCAGTACGCATCACAACTTATAGAAGCGCTTCCTTTAGGATATGCGTCTGAGTCACCGGTGGCGGCAGAAGCAAAAACAAGATGAAGAATGGGGAGACAACAGGTACTGAGGCACTCCCGAGAGGGACAATCACAAGGTGTGAGGTGGGTATGTCGCCACCATATTGCTACGGAGAGGAAGAAAAGGAAGAGGTGCGACTGACAGGCGCGCGACTGGGCCAATCAGCCATTGTGTCTCTTGCCTGTAGTTTTTACTCTGCAAATACATCTTGCTCAGAAGCAACCAACCTCGTAACATATTGGTGAGAGGTGCTGGGTAACCATCAGGCAACGGAGCTCCGCAGCGGACGTCGCATCGCCCTTCCAGCCATGGCCAATGCTCAGCCCTCCGCGTCAACGTCAGCGTCTCCGACGAACATGGCGTCGCAACCGTACGTTTTCACGCCTCTCAAGGATCCCGGTACATTCTGCGGAACCGATGGCGTCGACGTTGATGATTGGCTGGCCATGTTTGAACGAGTGAGTGTGCCGAACAGATGGGATCCCACACTTCAGTTGGCTAATGTGCTGTTCTATTTGAGAGGCACGGCCAAGGTGTGGTATGAGAACAATGAAGAAGAACTCACAAGCTGGGACCAATGCAAAGCAAAGATGCGAGAGGTGTTTGGCAAAACCGCCAGTCGGAAGATCGCCGCCAAAAAGGAATTGGCCTGCCGTGCCCAATCCCCTACGGAGTCATACCTCGCTTACATTCAAGACGTGCTGGCCCTCTGCCGAAAGGCCGAAAGCGACATGACAGAAGGTGACAAGGTGGGACATGTTCTGAAAGGGATTGCCGACGACGCGTTCAATCTCCTGATGTGCAAGGGCTGTTCCACCGTAGACGCGATCATCAAAGAGTGTCGTCAGTTCGAGCAAGTGAAAAGTCGCCGCATTCTACAAACATTCGCTCGACTCCCAAACACCGCTGCAACATCTACTTGCGAGGACCAGTCAACACCACAACGTGCATCGCCGCCGGGAGACCTTACACGCATTGTTCGTCGTGAACTGGAAGCTATGGCGCCCTCGGCGTTCTATTCGCGCAGTACCGATGCCACTCCTGTTACTGTTCCTCTTGTTCAAGCCATCGTGCGCCAGGAGCTTGAAAACATCGGAGTGCATTCCGTGTGCCATGTCACCGCGCCTAGAGTCAGCGAACGCCCTTTCGTGATGCCCTTCTCCGACCGACGGTCTTCTCCACGTACTCGCAACCCGGCTGAGTGGCGAACTGCAGATGACCGCCCTATATGTTTCAACTGCCACCGCGTTGGACATATTGCCCGTTACTGCCGCAACACATGGTCCTCGGCACATCGCGCAACGACCAATATGACCCGTTTCGACGATACCGCCCGCACCTTTCCACCTGCCGAAGAGCCCAATGCCATTGACCATTCTCGGAACACTTGGTACAGCCGCTCGCCTTCACCACGTGGGCACCAGTCTCGATCGCCGCAAACACGTCGTCCATCGTCCCGTTCGCCGCAGCCACGGCGCTTCTCGTCCCCCGTGGCTTCCGGCCGCGTTGTCTCGGAAAACTGAGAAATGCAGCCCCCGGAGGTGGTGCTGCATTGACGACTTCCGCAGCAAATCCTCTTTCCGTTCCCACCAGACGAAGTGTAATAGACGTTAAAGTAGACGGCGAACCTGTACAAGCACTTGTCGACACCGGCGCAAGCATTTCGGTCATGAGTTCAAGCCTACGCACACGTTTAAAGAAAGTTCTGACACCAGCGGCTGCACAAATGCTCCGTGTGGCCGATGGCGGCACGCCGATGGTTCTCGGTCTGTGCACTGCCCGCTTACGTATAAAGGACCACACTACTTCTGTCATTTTAGCCGTGATTGACCACTGCCCTTATGACATTATCCTAGGCCTGGACTTCTTGTCGAATCATTCTGCTCTGATCGATTGTGCTACAGGCGTTCTTCAGCTAGAGTTGCCTCAGATAGTCGCTGAACCCCACACTGCCCCGCCGCGCCTGTGCTCTCTTCAGGATGTGCGGCTGTCAGCTCAGGCAGCCACCTTCGTCGTTTTGACCGCACAGCCCCAAGTTCCCGATGGTCAATATGTCCTCCTTCCTCTCGCCGACGTCCTCTTGAGCCGCAACATTGCCATTCCCCATACGCTTGTGACTGTTACTGACAATTGTACCTCGCTTCCACTTCTCAATTTCAGCTTGTGCCCTCAAGTGCTTCCTCGTGGCATGTTCTTGGCCAGCGTATCTAATGCTGACGAATTCGAAATAGCAGCGCTCACCACCGAGATTGATTTACTTCAGTCTCCTGTAGCGAACAGCACCTGTTCTCGGCCAGATCGTTTCTCGAAGATGATTGCACCCGACCTCAATCCTGCGCAAGCCAATGACATCCATCGCCTTCTCGCGTCATATACCGACATTTTTTCTTTCGACGACAGACCTCTAGGGCAAACATCCACTGTTCAGCACCGTATAAATACTGGTGACGCCAGTCCTATTCGCCGACGCCCCTATCGTGTCTCCCCCACTGAGCGTAGAGTTATCCAAGCAGAAGTGGACAAAATGCTCAACAAAGGTGTCATAGAACCATCAAGTAGTCCTTGGGCCTCCCCTGTCGTCCTTGTGAAGAAAAAAGATGGTACCTGGCGCTTCTGCGTTGACTATCGCCACCTAAACAAGATCACACGAAAAGACGTGTACCCGCTACCACGCATCGATGACGCGTTGGACTGCCTACACGGGGCTACATACTTCTCGTCTATAGATCTTCGGTCCGGCTACTGGCAGATTTCTGTCGATGAAATGGACCGCGAGAAGACGGCCTTCATTACACCAGATGGTTTATACCAGTTTAAGGTCATGCCTTTTGGACTATGTAACGCCCCTGCCACATTCGAACGAATGATGGACTCTCTCCTGCGTGGTTACAAGTGGTCTACTTGTCTTTGTTACCTAGACGATGTGATAGTCTTTTCATCTACTTTCGATAGCCACCTGACCCGTCTCGCTGCAATTCTCGCAGTCTTCAGAACAGCTGGGCTACAACTCAATTCCAAGAAGTGTCAATTTGGTCACCGTCAGATTGCCATTCTGGGCCATATTGTAAACGCCGATGGTGTCCAACCAGATCCCGAAAAGATCCGCGTCGTCCGTAGCTTTCCAGTGCCCCGTTCTACATCCGATGTCCGTAGCTTCGTCGGCTTATGTTCCTACTTTCGCCGTTTTGTGAAAAACTTCGCCGACGTTGCCCGGCCACTGACAGATTTGCTGAAGAAGGATACCACATTCTCATGGGGCCCTGAGCAGGCTCAAGCGTTCGCCGCTCTCATCGGCTACCTAACTACGCCCCCCATACTTGCCCACTTTAATCCTTCTGCTGCCACAGAGGTTCGCACCGACGCCAGTGGCCACGGTATCGGCGCAGTTCTCGCTCAGCGGCACCACGGTAGACAGTGCGTGATAGCTTACGCCAGTCGCCTGCTTTCTCCCCAGGAGATGAATTATTCCATCACCGAGAGAGAGTGTCTAGCTTTAGTTTGGGCCGTCGCCAAGTTTCGGCCATATTTATATGGTCGCATTTTCACTGTCGTTACGGACCACCACGCCCTCTGTTGGCTGACTTCTCTGAAGGACCCGACTGGACGTCTGGCTCGCTGGGCTCTGAGGCTTCAGGAATTTTCGTTTAGCGTCAGCTACAAGTCTGGCCGTTTGCACAAGGACGCAGACTGTCTTTCTCGATATCCGGTAGATCCTCCTGATCCCGTTGCGCCTGACCTGGAGAGCAGAGTAATGGCGTTCACAGACGTCAGCGATATGCGCATCGAACAACGACGGGATGAGTCATTGCGCACTATCATCGACGCCATCCAGTCTGACAGCCATGACGCTGAATCCCGTATGTTCGTGCTGCATGACGGCATCCTCTACCGCCGCAACGTCACCACTGAAGGCCCTGAGCTTCTGCTTGTCATCCCTCGTCATCTACGGCCTGCCATACTTCAACAACTTCACGACGCACCAACAGCGGGACACCTCGGCGTTTCCCGCACATACGACCGCGTGCGACGTCGATTTTTCTGGCCTGGATTGTACCGCAGCGTACGTCGATATGTCGCCACTTGCGACCTCTGCCAGCGCCGGAAAAGACCTTCTTTGCTGCCAGCTGGATATCTTCACCCAATTGAAGTCCCCTCTGAACCATTTCATCGCGTGGGACTCGACCTTCTTGGCCCTTTTCCGACGACGACACTCGGAAATAAATGGATTGCCGTCGCCACAGATTATGCGACCCGTTACGCGATAACAAAGGCCATGCCAACCAGTTGCGCCACTGACGTCGCGGATTTTCTTCTTCATGACGTCATCTTACACCATGGTGCACCCCGACAGCTGCTTACGGACCGCGGCCGCTCTTTCCTGTCCAAAGTTGTCGATGACCTCCTTCGCTCGTGTGCTACAGCGCATAAGCTATCTACCGCCTACCACCCACAAACTAATGGCCTAACTGAACGTCTCAACCGCACGCTCACAGAGATGCTTTCGATGTACGTCTCCGATGATCATCGCGACTGGGATACCACGTTGGCCTATGTGACCTTCGCATATAACTCCTCTCGACATGACACTGCGGGATTCTCGCCTTTTTATCTTTTATATGGTCGCGACCCCATATTGCCATTTGAAACCACCTTGCCTCTCGTGCCATCTGCTTCCGAGTACGCGCGCGAAGCCATTGATCGGGCTCACATGGCTCGTCAAGTTGCCCAGTCTCGCCTCACCAGGTCACAGGATATGCAAAAAGCCCGCTACGACCACCGGCATCGAAATATAACGTTTGCCCCAGGTGACCACGTGCTCCTCTGGTCACCGTGTCGCCGTGTAGGTCTCTCCGAAAAACTTTTGTCCCGATACGCCGGACCCTACCTAGTCTTACGTCAAGTTAGCGACGTAACCTACGAGATAGCGCCATTGCACTCCAGTACGTCACCAAGTTCGTCACTAGTTGACATTGTCCATGTTTCGCGCATGAAACCCTACTTCTGTCGCACTTCTCCGGACTCTCGCCGAGACGGCGCTCCAACGCCCGGGGGTCCTGCTACGGAGAGGAAGAAAAGGAAGAGGTGCGACTGACAGGCGCGCGACTGGGCCAATCAGCCATTGTGTCTCTTGCCTGTAGTTTTTACTCTGCAAATACATCTTGCTCAGAAGCAACCAACCTCGTAACAATATAAATTCGCAAGACGGATATCAAGGCTTAGAGCCCTGTTTACGTGAAAAGAGAGAAAAGCTTCGGAGCAACGCTTTTTATATAAGAAGAGAATTATAGTACCTGCGTTGCTGGTAAATGTACCATGCTTGTAATCAGGCAAGCATATTTAAACTACTCCTTTCATTTCTTAAATTCCAGGGTATAACATAAAAAATTTTAAAGTATGAAAATCAGTACGTCGACGAAAATGTGCCCTAATTTAGGAAAAAGACGTAATTTTAATAACACTCCTTCCCGTGAAGAATGTGCCTAATTTCATTGCCATAACATTCCTTCAAGCTTTGTCAAAATTCTATTTCCATTCCATTTAGTGGTCGTGAAATTGTGGAAATATTCCGGACTCATTTCCGTTTTGGAGTGCCAATTCTGTAACACTGCTACCGAAGTCGGGTATTGCTTAACGCTGTCGTGTTGAAATTGCCCATGTGCGTTCTCCTCGTGTCTGGGTAGATACTAAGTTACTAGCTGCGGCACATGCCCGTATACTAGCGGCACATACCCGCCCGTGGGTATATGCCGCTTTCTGGCGGGAAGTGTTTGGCGACGTACGTTACGGGATTGTCACATTATTCATGTCTTGACCAGCGCGTCGTGTTCGTCGAACCATCTTACACAACCATGCTAACTTTGTGTCACGCCAAGTTAAAGGGGTGACCACGCGAGCACCCAAATTGAAGGGGATAGCTAGATAGATAGATAGATAGATAGATAGATAGATAGATAGATAGATAGATAGATAGATAGATAGATAGATAATCTTAAAGTCGCCGAAGTTTGCTAAGGAAGGTTTTGCAGTTATTAATTCCGGAGTATTGCGTGGCACCATGTCACAATAAGAATAATTATAAAATAACCAGTATACCTGCACGCGATTGCGGAAAAAACGTTTTACGAATGAAATTGCCAGAGATGCACTTAACCACGGGGTTGTTTTATCATTCCTCGACCATGCATTGGCGCTCACAAGGCTGCCACACTAACACCCGATCCAATGAACTTTTGGTGGCTAGAGTTTGGTAATGTGCGCTTACTGCCAGGCAACATTGATTAAAGTTGACTGTATGTTAGCGAGTGTTGCACGTGCTATTTAACAGTAAATAGTATTCGCGACCACTGAGACGCACCAATAAATTGGTGCCTGTAGTGTCCGTTAACGTCCGCTAGGGCGCGGTTTTGGTTGCTAGCGGTGACTAATTTTAGGGTTAGTTGCTGATGGCCAATGCAGCCTTATTTGGGCGGGCACTGCTTAAGTTGGTCAACTGCTCACTGTTACTGAATAACAATGGCCATCTGATAAATGGTATTGGTAATGGTGGCCTCACACTTAACAGTGCCGCGTAGTGCTGGGCATCTGTTCTTATTTTACTGGCATATTATCCTCGCAGCAGTCATAAGGAGATTCCTGTTGCACCTCTTCTGTCTCAGCGATGCATAACCATTTACACATTGTAATTCACGTTTGTTCATTCTTTACACTCAATGATTTTATTCACGAAGTGAAAGAGGCGCTGGTTTTTCAAAGTTATGATTTCGGAGAAGTTCTGTCATTCTAGAATATATTTTGGGGTTTTCATATTTTACACATTTACGAAGTTCGCAGCAAAGCGCTGTTGTACCGTCTGACTACCTACGTATACACAACATTTCAAACGATAGTCTCATTTTATCCAGATTGCTGATGATTAGTTTCCACGGTTGTAGCGCCATAGTCGTGAATCACATCGCAATCTCCGGAACATAATTTGCCACTTAGTCGCACACAAGGTTCATAGTACGCAGAATCGTGTGTCCTAAATGAAAACATCCATTGCGAAAAGAACAACTTCTGTGTCTTTCAGGTAGATATGCAAGTGAGGCGAGAACGCATTGACACTGGTAACATAGTTATTTTTTCAAGTAAATATCGACCAGTGCAATGATTGACACTGGTACATATTTTATTTTTCATCTAAAGATCGAGCAGTGAAATATTAACGTGCTCAGCGACAGAAGTTCCGATCAATAGAACAAGATTCATTGTACTTTTTTCATTGTTTCAAGTAAACTATCAATCTAATGGAATTCAAACGGTGTGCAAAAAACCAATTGCAATGTACACAGTACAAGCGAAAAGCTTTCAACGATGCTTTTTGCAACCAAACCAGTACTATGAAAATAAATCTAAGAAAAGTGTAATATTAAAAACGACAAACCTGTGCGGAAAGCGTAGCACAGTCATAGGGAAAGCTTGAAGAGTGGCCATTCAGAGCTTTTTATCAACATCCATTGGGTAACTGCTGCAAACACACTTGCTGGAAACCCACTAGGACATTTTTAACAAAGCTTTCAGCGTAGTAGGCCAGCATTCGCTATGCTATCTTTCGTCATTTTCGTCAGACGTGTGGTACCGCTAAACTATTGCGAGAAACTTTTTGCCAATTGTTCATGCAGCGGTTGACGACGTTGAAAAAATATGCCTGAAGTTCGTATGCGCCACAGTTTAGAGCGGAACAAAAACAAGCTTTGAGAAAGTCGGAAATCTTTTTCTGACAACTGCGGCACTTGTTACAGTATTACAGCTTTGAAATTCACTGTTGAAAGCCAGCAAAGGCAAAACTGAGTGATATATTGTGACTCCAAAGGAGCGCTGCAAATGAATAGGGATATTTATTTTTATATAGATAATAGCATCACATATTAAATATAACAACAATTACTATCGGTTATCTGGACGGCCACAAGATATGTTTTCAGTCGATTCCAAGTCACGTAGGAGTGATAGAAAACAAAATTACTGACGAATTAGTCACTGCAGCACACAAGAAAGTTCACTCGACATCTGCGCCTCTTAGGTTTTAAGAGAGCAAGAAGACTCTTTATGAACTGTGCCAAAAATTCTGCAAATATGCTTGGTTTGACGAAAATACAAAGTCATCACTCTGACATCAATTAGATCCGTCTCTCCAATTTTCACCTAATCAAAAGGTCGACAGATCATTCGATACGCTATTGCACCATCTACGGTTAGGTGTTTCATACACACCTCACTTTTTATGCCGCATAAAAAAGAACGTCCCCGCACTGAGACCACTGCAGTCATGTCGACGCGTCAGAGGAGCATATTCTTGTATAATATCCACAATGCTATCAACAACGCACTGAAGTGAGGGATCGCTTAAACCGACTTGAGAGCCGACCATTCACAATTACAAAAATACTTGAACCATGGCCACATTCGGATAATGAAAGGGGCGCAGTGAGTGCCCTTCACGATTTTTTAAGAACTCAAATCTATTGAACTGTCTTTAGTTCATATCGTACCTTGCCGCTACCTGTACGGACTCTATCTGAAGTTTGATCTCAATATATTACCTGGACTATGGCCATGCATACTGTGCTTATTCACGCATTATATGCCCTATAACGTATATAGTATTTTAATATTGCCTTTGATTTTTTTTATTTTATTTATAATGTTGTTTTTTGTATGATTTTATTGTACATTACTGTTATGATGTTGGAATAGCCGGCTCTAACGTAGCCTAACTTCCCAAATTTCACCAAATACGAAGTTTTTGTAATGGGTTGTAGCACCGGACGACCCACTCGTTACGCTATTCAAATTCTGCGACGACTGCTTGTTCTTCTGCTGTTTTAAAAGGGTTTTATATGTCGTATTAACTCTATTGCTTTCCAGACAACAAGCCAGTCTAAAGCAAGTTTGCCCACATGTCCCAAGTTCTGGTGTGGCTCAGTGGTAGAATACAGGAGTGGCACCCAGCAAACCTGGGCCCAAGCCCAACTGTGTCATTGTTACTCATTGTTTTTTTTTAAATTCGCACGACGGGGTTACGGACACCGGCGGCAGCGGCGGACAACTACGGCGCTTCGCGAGACCCTAGTTGTGATCTCATATCAGCTTTCACACTAAAAGAAAACAGGAGCAAAACCAGTGTTAGGCTGCTCTAAATTACGTCGACATCATGGGAGTTACTTTGTTGCTACCGAATTCTCAGCAAGTGTATGAGGAACAATGTCACTTATGATAATTTCGACAATCTACAGTGGCCCCACACATTCGCTGGAAAGCTATGGCCAAAATTATTTAATGCGTGCTCTGTGGAAGAACCGGGAAATCTGTCACAAACACTTTATCGTCAGTGACACTGTCGCCGTACAAACACCAATCAGACACAGCGAGTTTCCACCCACGCCACAGAACGTTATCGCTTTCGTCCACAAAAACATGACTTTTCGTGCTGAACGAGCTTTGAACGCAGCACTACTGATCGACACGGGGGCTCCAGTGTCCACAACTTGTCTCTACACCACCAACAAAAGTTGCACTCTATTTTAAATATAAATACCGGTGCAGGTACCGCTCCTTGCAGTGAGTCACCAGTGACCTCACCCCCAGCGGCCGGGCTGCCTAGTTCTCCTGATGTTGGGAGGAGTAGTGACGACGGGGCGACGGCGATCGGCGCAGTCGAGGTGCTGTAGGTGGTGTCACACTTCGGTCCGAGGCCGGAGAAGTGTTGCGGAAGTGCTCCTGCTTGAAGTTACTGTCGGGTCATGGTTGGCTGTACCAGTGTTTTTTAAAAGGTGGCACACTGGGCTGCTGAATCCAAGGTGGCGGCTGTTAAAATCGTTATATCCGTGAGCGATTGCAGTACCTCGATATGTGACCAGTCATGCCGTAGTTTTAGCGCACAGGAGCTGGGTGAAGTGGTCACTGCACCCCGACATGGTCTGGCATATTGGCATGGTAATATGCGTAAATGCGACGCACAACACAATAGTTTACTGGCCGGTGATATGGTCGTTTGTTACGGTAGCGCTGATGGTAGAGCGGTCTCTGATAGTAAGTCGGTTTAAGCGACAGCTACGTCGAGTTTCCGCAAACTGCACTGCGCTGACGGATTGACTCTCGAAAACCACAAGCTACGAGGTATCCAGGTCTTGCGGGAAATGGCGCCGAGAGGCGCCAGCCAGTTCACGTGTCATGCTTTCTTGCCTGCCAGCCTCTTCTCGAACGACCTGACGGATGGTTGTAGCAAGGTCAACAGGTTGTACAGTTTGTACGCTGGCCACCGTGGTAACATTGGCCAGACGGCCAAACTTCAGAGTTATTCTGTACTGCTTCCATGTATTAAACGTCTGACAGTGTGTTATGACATCTGGCACAGAAGTCAGACTTTCTTTGCTTATTAGAATGTTATAGACGTCCTCAGCAATACCTTGCAATAAGAGTTCCACCTTATCTTCTTCGCACATGCTGGCATCTATTTGCCTACAGAGCCTCAAAATTTCTCCTGTGTACATTGTACAAGTCTGAGCAAGCAACTGAGCCCTTTGTGCAAGAGTCTGCTTGGCAAGGTTCTTTTTTGCAGCAGTGTTACTGAAACAATTTGTTACCTCAGCAACAAGGCGTTCTCACGTCGTAAGTATGTCCTCATGGTTCTCGTGCCACAGAAGTGCAAACGTCGGCCATGCAAAGAACCACACGAGACAACTGGGAGGCAGCATATGATTTCTTGTATTGACTTACCCGCTTGTAGTGCTTGACCATGCGTTCACGTCGTCGTTGGGCTTCCGAGAAAAGGTTCGTGGCTCTTCGTGATTATTTAGACGCAATTCTCAGCGCAAAAAAGACAGAACTTTTAGATGAGAAACAGACACACACCGCTGTCTTTTTTTCAAAAAGTTCTGTCTTTTTTGCGCTGATTAATTTGTCTAAATAATCAAGAACCAATTCACCCAAGCAGCAGTTTTAGCTCTTTGTGATACGGTCAAGCACTGCAGGGTTCTGCTTTCTGAGCTCCTCTTTCGCCAGGCATGATGGCCAAATGAAGAAGCAGGCCAGCGAGGCAACGACTTCGGAAAAGTCCAAAGGGTAGCGGTCCCGTCGTTCGTTTTTCTACACAGCATCTTCCACCACTCTGTATCGTCTGAAGTAGAGGTGTGGGGGTTATTTGAACAGATGGTTTGAGTGGTGAAGCTGCGAACATCTTCGAAAGTCCACACTTCTAATCCCTCTTCTCAGTTCGGCACACACTCGTCGTATTAATATAAAGAAATTGCTATGGCATGACATGAGTACATCACAAACATAAAGTACATGTCATGCGTTGTGTATAAGTATGTGTAGCGTCATGGAATATATAAACTATTGCCGCACGAATGCTTGGCAAACATGCAATAGTGAATGACATCTCATGACATGAAGGCATTTATATGCCTCAAAGAGAAACTTGGCTATGTATGCAGTTCTTGTTGCTCTTCTTCGAATTAAAATAATTGCCACAGTGCGTGGGATCTCCCAGGATTCTTCAGCAAGAAATTGTTAGTTTTGCACATATGCCTCGTCAGCTGCCCGTTAGGAATATGAGAAAGGAGCTGTTAATTTACTGCTACGCACTCACCATACGAGTAAAAAGGTGAGAAAGGAGCTGTTAATTTACTGCTACGCACTCACCATACGAGTAAAAAGGTACAAGGCAATAGTTTATGATGATCTTTTGCTACTTTTTCTGATGCACTAAGTTTTGGGGCCACATTAGCTTAATGAATGATCAGGTGAGGCATGCGAGAAAGCGCTTATCACACTTTAAAAGAGATGACAAGGCAGCTTCCACTAGCAGAAGAAATTTCCGACAGCTCGGTAAACAGAGACTTTGTTGGCTCCTGTTTAGGACAGTTGAGATTTGCAGTGTATGCAACGAAGAAAATACGCGAAAAATAGGCATTCCCCATTCGGCTTAGTTGAGCACTAGTAGAAGGTCACAAAGATTATGCATTCTCTAACCCAGCCTCATTCACGCGTGGCATATTGCACCAGTGTTTGGCCACAGAGAATTTCTCTTTATCTGGTAACCATCTGCCATTTCTTCTAGAAGATATAAGGGAGTAAAGCCATTGTTTGTTACAGTATAGTTATCAAGAGAAAATACAATAAAAACTTTACACGGCAATTTTTTATAGGAACACAGTTCGAAACAAGTCTATACATTTACTATATTCATTCCCATCAAATCATCACAGTAAGTTAAACTGTGGGCAGGCTGACACCCACAACGTAGCTTTAAATAGGGTCACTTTTGCTCGTTTTTAGGTTCTTGCGTGATTGAGACGGCACAAATTGTCATTAGGCTGCTGACTGCTCTTTATTTTGCGACAGAGTGGAATTACGTGTTAGTGGCCGTGAAAACCTTGTTTATACCCTTAAAAATGTCATGCCAGCGAAAATACCATGCCAGCGAAAGCAGGTACGTGTTTTGTACCCGGTTGTAAAAGTGGGTGCAAGTCGTGCCCGGCAAGGGTGTCGTCGTTCCGAGCTCCCAAGGATGCATGGAAACGGCAGCAGTGGGTCCGTAATATAAAACGGGGCGATAAGAAACTAACCAACGACTGCGTCGTTTGTGAACATCACTTCGATTGGATTGGATTGGATTTGTGGGGTTAAACGTCCCTAAACAACTGTACGATTATGAGAGACGCCGTAGTGGAGGCTCCGGAAATTTCGACCACCTGGGGTTTTTATCATCATCATCATCATCAGCCTGACTACGTCCACTGCAGGACAAAGGCCTCTCCCATGTTCCGCCAGTTAACCCGGTCCTGTGCTTGCTGCTGCCAATTTATACCCGCAAACTTCTTAATCTCGTCTGCCCACCTAACCTTCTGTCTCCCCCTAACCCGCTTACCTTCTCTGGGAATCCAGTTAGTTACCCTTAATGACTAGCGGTTATCCTGTCTACGCACTACATGCCCGGCCCATGTCCATTTCTTCTTCTTTATTTCAACTATGACATCCTTAACCCCCGTTTGTCCCCTAATCCACTCTTCTCTCTTCTTGTCTCTTAAGGTTACACCTATCATTTCTCTTTCCATTGCTCGCTGCGTCGTCCTCAATTTAAGTTAAACCCTCTCTTTAAGTCTCCAGGTTTCTGCTCCGTAGCTAAGTACCGGCAAGATACGGCTGTTATATACCTTCCTCTTGAAGGATAGTGGCAATCTACCTGCCATAATTTGAGAGAGCTTGCCGAATGTACTCCACCCCATTCTTATTCTTCTAGTTACTTCAATCTCGGGGTTAGGCGCTGCGGTTATTACCTGCCCTAAGAAGGAACGACAGAAACTGATATGCAAGAAGCCAATCAATACGCAAGAAGCCAATCAATGATACGCAAGAAGCTTCAGAACAGGTACTCGGCTCTTAGTGAGGAAACCAACCTTAGCGTAGATAGAATGAATGATAATCTTACGAGTATCATTACGGAGTGTGCAGTGGAAGTTGGAGGCAGGGTCGTAAGACAGAACACTGGCAAGCTTTCCCAGGAAACAAAGAACCTAATTAGAGGCGTCAAAGCATGAAAGTGTCAAATACAACAGACAAAATAGAACTGGCAGAGCTTTCGAAGTTGATTAATAGGCGTAAAGTATGCGATGTAAGAGGGTATAACATGGAGAGAATTGAACACGCTCTGAAAAACAGAGGAAGCGTCGAACCAGAGAAGAGGAAACTTGAGATAGGCAAAAGTCGGATGTATGCACTAAGGGACAAAGAAGGCAAAATAACTACCAATATAGATAGGATAGTTAAAATAGCGGAAGAGTTTTACAGAGATCTGTAATGTAGCCGAGACAACCACGACCTTAATACTATAAGAACTAGCGGTAACCCAGATGACACCCCATCAGTAATGATAGAAGAAATCAGAAAAGCTTTGGAGAGCATGGAAAGAGGCAAAGCTGCTGGTGAGGGTCAGTTAACATCAGATCTGCGGAAAGATGGAGGACAGATTGTGTTAGAAAAACTAGCCACCCTGTTTACGAGGTGTCTCCTGACGGGAAGGGTACCAGAGTCTTGGAAGAACGCTGACATCATCTTAATACATAAGAAAGGAGATGACAAGGACTTGAAGAATTACAAGCCGATCAGCTTGCTCTCTGTAGTATACAAGCTATTTACAAAGGTAATTGCTAACAGAGTAAAGAAAACATTAGAATTCAATCAACCAAAGAAACAAGCAGGATATCGAACAGGCCACTCAACAATTGACCACATTCATACTATCAATCAGGTAATAGAGAAATGCTCAGAGTATAACCAACCACTATACATAGCCTTCATAGATTACGAGAAGGCGTTTGATTCAGTAGAAATATCAGCCACAGAATACCAATCAAGAAGGGTGTAAGGCAGGGGGACACAATCTCCCCAATGCTATTTACCGCGTGCTTACAGGAGGTTTTCAGAAGCCTACAATGGGAACAGTTAGGGATAAGAGTTGATGGAGAATACCTTAGTAACCTGCGCTTCGCCGATGACATTGCATTGCTGAGTAACTCAGGGGACGAATTGCAACTCATGATTACGGAGTTAGACAAGGAGAGCGGAAAGGTGGGTCTTAAAATTATTCTGCAGAAAACGAAAATATTGTACAACATCTTCGGAAAGGAGCAGCGCTTCGAGATAGGTAATAGTGCACCTGGGGTTTTTAACGTGCACCCAAATCTGGGTACACGTGCCTAAACGTCACTTCGAGGCAACGTTTATACAGTCGACTTATCGTGATGTTATCAATGGTGAGGTGGTTGAAATTCCACGCGATCGGCCGCTGCTAACAGAGGACGCCGTTTATATAATCATCTCGGATGAGCCAACATACCTGGCAAAGAAAGCGCTGACTAGAAGGAAGGAGAGAAACCTGTGTGAACTTGGTGAGCCCCCGACTAAAAAAAAAGAAGGACTACTGTAAAGCAGCAGGCGCACGAAGAAAGTGAACAAGTAATAGAATCACAACTTGCTGCAGAATCGGAGTTTAATGAAGCTGTACATACTGACACGATAGAAGTGGAGTCGCAGAGTGAAGTCAGTGCGGAATACGTGTACCGCAACATGGAACTTGCTAACGCAAGCTGCAACAAACTATAGTTTTTCACTGAAACAGGGACCGTCACTTTCGACCTTTGCAAGTTAGAGGGTGCCGAGTTGGAACACCTACTGCTGCCGAAATCTGTGAAGTTTGAACAGGCCGTTGAGCAAGTAGGAACAGTCAGTTGTTCCGTTTTTTTAGGGGCAAGCTGCACCTAAAACGCAATGTTTCCTCACCAGATCAGGGGCAGTTGGCGTTGAACCACGCACATTCTCTGGTTTCTTATGCTGGCTGTGGTATGAAACCAAACACAGTAGAAAAATATGAATATTTTGCCGGCTTGTACTTTTCGCCCAAGTGCAGCCTTACATGCAAAAGTAAGGGCCCTTCTATGCACTGCAAGTACCTACAAAAGCTCTTGCAAAATCAGTAGTCACGACAGAAACAAGGCGTTTCAGTGGAATGCCTTGTAAGGCATGCCAACACTCGCCGCCGTCTCGTAGCTGCTCAACGAAAGCTGCTGAACATGCAGAGAGAAATCGACATGATGAAGTCTGCCAATGAGCTAATTAGAGATGAGGCACTGAATGACCAGAGAGTTGTAGCCTTGTGACACGCACAAGTTGTAAATGTTAAGCGAATGTAACGCCCCTCTTCAAAGCATTCAAGCAGCAGCTGCGCAGTTAGTATAGTTTTCGCGCGAACCGCAGCTTGTTTTTTATTGAGTGTGGGGCGCAACTAGGGAGCAACAAGAATAATATAATTTGAGGAGCACTTCGTATCCGGGACGAACATCTAACACAAATTTACATAACACGGGCGACTGCCAACTACCCATTCGCCGTATTTATCGCATATCTCGCGCAGACTGGCAACTAAATGAAATTGCTCATTTGCAGCATACATGGGAAGTTTAGCGTGCAACAAAAGCATGTCGCATAACGAATAACTATGAAAAGAAACATATATATACATACTTGGCCCTGAGCCACGCTTTACCAACACCGCTGCACGCGCTCCCGACGCGCGCAGCACTACCTAGACGTGCCGCCATGTTTCATTGAAGGTATGTGCACCATCTGGCCCTTGCCCGTCACATTGCGCCTTCTAGCCACCATACTTGACTGCTTGGCAAACATAACTGAGAGACCCTATATAACGAGGAAATTGTTACATGCACATTCTTTAGGTGTTGATTCATAAACTCATGGTGCGCTCATGGCCGTTTCGCTAGCCTCACATATGCCAAATTTGGCATTACGACAAGTAAATGATCGACAGAAGTCAATGAAACGTCGAAACATGATAATCATGATATGTGTGTCATGCGAAACATGAGTACATGCTACGCTCACAGCGTGCTCGTTGCCATTCCACTGGTTCCACATATACCAATGTTGGTATTATGTGACGTGAAGAGACGACGAAGGTAATTGACACGTTCAAACTAGATAATCGAGACATGCATATCATGCAAAACAAGACTACATGCTACGCTCGTAGCCTGCTCGCTGCCATTCCGCTAGCTTCACCTATACCAATTTTTGCATTACGAGACATGAACAGACAATGAAAGTAAATGACACGTCTAAACAGAATGATCTTGACTCGCACGTCATGCAAAGGATGACTACATGCTACGCTCATAGCGTGTTCGCGGCTGTTTCACCAGCTCCACATATTAATCCGCGTAAGAAAAAAACGAGCCAATATATTTACACTTCTTTCTTAGACCCTTTTAGTTCCCTCATGCGCCAACTTAAAGTTATGACTCTAAGGTAAAGAAGCCATCTGTTAAGTGTATGTGTTGATAAAATGCAATTGTGTGTTTAAGTAATGTTGTCGACTGCTTTCATTAAAGCTTTCTCTTTCAGCTGTTGAAACATATGCATAAGTGCATTCACACAGGCAAATTTGCATTCCTTCAGTTGATGTGTTATTATTGCGCTCATGGTGTGAAGAAACAGCTAACAACGCCAAAGTTGACGTACCTTTCTCTATTGGCAAGCGCAAGACGATATGGAGCAGGTGGTCCTTTCTTGGGCACGACGCGTCTTTGTAATGAGCAGCACCGGTAGAACACAACACACGAGCACAGGGAACAAGCACACCTCGAATAACTTGACAATCGTCTTCAAACACGGCCATCGAAATTCTGAGAGATGAGCAGCAAATAAGCATAAAGGATTTTAACAATGCTGGTCTCACAGACACGAACCGTGGTTCTATTGTGCACGAACATTTTGATCATAACTAAACCTAACTCCTTCTGCTTCAAAATATTACAAACAAGTTTTATGTGAATCCAACATACGTAAGTTGCTGATTCGTAGAACATTTTCACATAAAAAAGATGTAAGCGTGCAAATGTCAATTTTTTTAAAGCCGCGCGAAATTCGAAACTTTAGTTTTCTTTATATATTTAAATTCTACGTTTTCTTACCATCTGTACATTGGTTGAATAATTGGGGACGCTGTTGAACAAGCAGACGTTGCAACTCTAGAAAGACTTGTACTTTTGCCTTTGTTTAGGTAAAAATGGGTTATACCTCTGGTGATTCTCAGTTGTGTTCAAATATTTTTTTCCTCTAACACGTTTTTAAGCTTATGTGTTCTTTGGCGATAGTTAGTGATTCTGGGCGCACAGGCACGAGTTTCATTTGAAAAAAATTCTTCATTAGATTCTTCATTAGATTCTTCATTGTATGAATGACTCACTTACTGTAAGACAAGCAGGTAGTGGAATTAAATTCCTAAATTTTAGCTAATGACCGGGTTTTGTGTGAACGGGTGCAAAACTGTGCTACGTCATGATTGGGCTATTCGCACTTCTCAAAAGAAATTTTTACAGCAGGCCGTTGACGTGCTGTAGCATCAAAAGTTACCTTTAGGTGAACGTGCGAACACAGAGGTGGTGGGCCAAACTTCTCTCACCACGCTGCCATAACAATAATGAGATTGTGGCCTGGAAACGTTTCACCAGCACTGTACATTACCTCGTCGTGAGTATATGTTTGTGCGAAGTCTTTGCAATTGATTTTTCACTTCAAGAAAAACAGTTTGTTAAAAATAATTGTATTTAAGCAATGATTCCTGGCGGAAAGTACATTTGGTCACTACAAACTAAAGATAGTCATAGGTTGGTATTTTTTAGGCTAATATTACTGTAGCTTTCTTCAGAGAACAGCGGCGTTGCCAGAATAATTTTGAGGTATAGGGGCGGGGGTCGACCTACTTGATAAGTTCGTGCGTACATTTGTATGTGTGCATTCCCATGCACGCAAACGACATTGAAAAATAATTCACGAGGGTTTGACAACCCCCAAAGTTATCTTGGTTATGCTCATGTCAGGAAAAGTTCTTCGCATAAAAGTTGGTGGACATTCTTTCGACTTTCTTTGGAGAAAGCTTCTTTGAACAAAAGTATGGAAACAATTTATTTTTTTTAGAAAATGTTTCTTTGAAAAGAAGCAGAAAAAGCTTAATATTTACCTTGTTTATCGAAAGCTTCTTGAAATAAAGTAACAAGAAATCTTGCTTTGAACGGTATGTTGTTAGAACGTCCAAGTTAATAGGTCATCACTAAAGTTGGTAGAGCCTTTGTTGGTTCTTTTAAAACAGTCAATATCAATTTCTGTAAAAATATGTCTTTCATTTATTGGGCAGTGTTAATTATTCTGACAAGTTTAGGGCATGTTAATGAGGAGGTGCCTATTGTGTTTCTTTTTCTTGCAAATGGAATCACAATGAACAAACCGGCAAGTGCATCAACACGTGGCTACGTGAGCGCAACTAAAACTGCATGCTGACTGCTTACCCCGAATACACGGCAGCTTATTGCAGCAGCTTTCATTGCCACCGAAAGTTTGATTGCACCACATGTATATCATCATGTAAAAAAACGCAACAAAAGAAAACTTTCGTACCTTTCACGATTTGTCACACTGGCATTGATACCTGCATCGTCACTCATTTATTGTTGTGCTCCGCTGAGAGAGTTCCGTTCATACAGAACGGTGAAGCTACTGGACCTCGAGAGACGGGGGCGTCCGATGGTGTTTCGGGTATGTCTTGATGTGTTTTTTGTCCATGTATGAATGAATTTACGTGTTTTTTCGGTGTCCGTTGTTCGACCATGTTTTCCTAAAACGAAAAGGTTTCAGTTTACACTAGTATTTTACTAGATGGCTCTTTTTACGTCGTCTTTGGTTTTCTCTTAGCGCGCTGAATGCTTAATTATGTTCAGCCAAGCGACTCTTTGCCCGGTTCTTTTTCCCGATACGGGTTGAACCGTACAATGCACTTTTTTTGCATGCCAACAGCCTGAAACATCGGCAACCAAGAAATAAACCTGTGCAATAAATTCTTCCCGGCAAATAAAACGAATCGGGCGATCAGTGAACTTGAGTTCTTTGAACTAAGAAGTTTTCTTCTCTAAAATACTGAAGGCCACGGTGCACAGTCATTGCGTTGTGTCGAGAAGAAGGTAGACAACGCACTACGAGTGATATTTTGTCTACACAAGTAAATTTGAAAGAAATATATCTTTAGGAACTGTTCGAAGTTGCAAAAAACACATTTCTGAAATTTTTTCATAAATTGACACTTTTCAGAAAGCGAACTTAACTGTCGCAAACGTCATCAACGGTGAGTCAAGAAACATGAACCAAAGGTAGCAGGTTTGCACCTTATTCACGACAACCTTCGTGTAAACAACAGCGGGTGTGGTGAGACCAGAACAGCACTTCAAGGAAACAATGCGCAGTTGCTAGTAATCATTCAAACCACGTGACTACTCCGGATGGGAAGCTCTGCTCCGAAACACGTCGTGATAATTTTATTGTAATGCTTATGGAAAGTGTGCTATCACATGCTGAACAGTTGTACTCATCGTTAACGAAAATGGTTCATTGATTGCGGACAGTAGCGAGTTTTCTCCTGAAAACTATAGGTTAAATTGTAATGCATGCTTATCGTAAACCGCAGATGTAGCGGTTTACGGAAAATTTCCTTGCGCGCTTATTCTTCGTCGTCATCAGCGCAAGCGTCCTCATCATATGGGTACAAGCACGGCCGCTGGATGAAAAAGCGCACACTACGGCGCGCCGCGTCGAGCGGCTTTTAATGGGAGAGCGCGTGTCAGCCGTAGTTGCAGTGGCGGCCGCTGCAGCGCGACGGGGCGGGGACAGGAGGGACGGGCAAACAAGTGACGGTGGTTCTCTCAGGGCAGCAGCCGCAGCAAATTTTCTGGTCGTTGTCACAACAGTGACCCATTCAGTTGCTCTAATCAGTGTTTTTTGAATCTCGTTTATCGCAGTGATGAGATATCGCGTATTTAGTAGAGTACCTAGGCGCTACCTTGAATTGAATTTTCGTGTGCGTGCTGAGCACCGGACGTTTTTTTAACGACGACAGTCTTTCTTGGGTACATTCGACGCAAAAATTTTGGTCTGTCTGCCTGTCTGTCTGTAGGTCTGTCTATCTGTCTGTCTGTACCGTCATCGGGTACTTGAAACGGCCGACCCCATCCACAGTGACAACCAATGTTGCTCAAGGTTGAGCATTCATGCTTGTGCAATTGTCAATTCAAAAGCAATTATTGCACATATCTGGGGCACCATAACAACATGCATATATTTGGCATATGCATCTCTTACTAGAAACCACATACATAGGTATTTTGAAGGACCGTACCGCTTCTCACGCTGCGCTTACCATGCAACGCTTGCACGGAACGGGGAGTGTTTCCAACGCTTTGCTAAGACGAGGTGGTGGTGGCACCTACCCGTCGCCTCGCGTTCTACACCTTATCACCTCTGAGACGGGCGCGCACGGCCACGCACTTCGTTTTCCAAAAGAAACTGCCAGAAGGCGCTCATGTCTCACGTGTGACGTGACTTGATGCGCTCGTTCGCCTCCGCTGCACACTCGAGGCACTCTAACACAGCACACCCAGAATACCATTCACCGATTTTCTTGCGCAGAACTTCAAATAAATGTTTTGTTCACTCTCTCCACACGCAAGACTATCGTTTCTCAACGACATTTGCAGATTAACATGCAGTTATGGGGCCAATTTTTTCATAGATGTTTTTATCTCTCTTTTTACCGCTCTACATCCCAACCAAAATGGATCTACACTTCCTTTTAGTAAACCACCCTTGCTTATGTCGTCACTTCTGTTAATTGTCGAGCATTGTGGCTACATAGCATCTGCAGACAAGTAGCAGCCTTTCGTTTAATCTTGAGCTTGATAAGATAAACGACTGCTATATCATTGCTGCAATTCAAGTTTAGAAAGGCTTCTTCTTCCTGGCGGAACACTCGCCAAACTCTCACAAAGGCGTCTGATGTACTGCGCGAAAAGAGCACGCTTTTCACTTAGCGATACTCCTAAGTGAGTAAATGATAGCAAACTTGAAGCGTCTTTCTTTAAAGCCTCTTTGATATGACTTCAAATTAGGGCAGATCTGTGCAGTGCTCCCATTATATAACGTGAGACACTTACAAAGGACGAGTACAAACACAATTACGACTGGCCGGCAGAATTTTCAGAAAACCAATCACCATTAACATCCTAAAAACAAAAGGGGCTACGAAGCCTTTTTTGCATGAACATCCCATCCCTCCTTTCTATTGGCTCTGATTCATAGCGTTGCAGTGATAAGAGATTGTACGCATGGTGAACCATAAGCATGAGCAATGAGCTCAGTTTTGAAATAAAAAAGCTATTGTTCGCGGAGCACAAAAGAAAACAAGGAATAACAAAAATGCTCAACAGATGGTGCGCATGTGAAAGATGTCAAAAGATGTTATGTTTTTCGTTAGCTTTCTAAGATACAATGTGATATTTTTCCTTTAAAGGGAACGGTAGGGCAGTATTACCTAAAAAAGCTATATTTTATTTCCTTACTGAAAACATTCGGCCGATCCCGAGTAATTGGAATCGACGTTATGTGAAGCATGTGGATGAAAGGTAACCGTGTTACAATTTTTTTACTGGTGGACACGTCATAGAATTACGTAAATATATGTACCAATGTTTCACGCACACACATATGTTGAAGAGTTGCGGATTTTCCTATGACCAGTTGCTTGCACTTTCACAACGATTCCAACTGGAACATGCGTATTAGCATCACCAGAAGCTGATATGAAGCGCGAATGCTGGCGAGGATGCTGGCCCTGCACACTGCTGCATAAATCAACTTCATCACATGGTTACTAACCACAATGAACGTTAGCCCCATGAGACAGCTGTATCAAAGGAGTACATATGAAATGTTTATAAAATTGAGTAGGCAGCACTGCTACCACTATTGATATTTCATGACGATTAGCGCCTATTCGAAACATAGTTCGGATACCTGGCGTAGCTCTGTGGTAAAATGTTTCATTGCCACGCAAAATGCTTGGGTTTGATTCCAGCTGTCACCCTGACAGCTATTCTTCGCCTTCGTTGGGTCGACGCTACCAATCTCGGGTATTTGTTAACGCTTGGGCGTTAATATTGCCCATGTGTGTGCTCGTCGTTCCTGGGTAGATACTAAGTGTCAATCACCTGTGGCACATACCCGCATATCAGAGACACATACCCGCCGGTGGGCATGTGCCACCGTCTAGCGGGACGTGTTGGACAACGTACGTGATGCAATTGTGACAATATTCATGTCTTGAACAGCGTGTCATATTCGTCAAACCATCTTTCCCTTCCATTCTTAATTTGATTCACGTCAAGGTAAGGGGGTGACAACTAGAGCACCGAAACCTAAGCGGCTAGATAGATAGATAGATAGATAGATAGATAGATAGATAGATAGATAGATAGATAGATCTTATGTGAGCTTTATTTTAGAAGAAGAACTCGTTGGTAATTTACACTCATGCCAAGTGTGAAGTGTGCACAATCATTTTGGTAGATAAGTTTAAACGGCGGTTTTAGATGGATGGATGAATGAAAAACTTTTATTGGGGTCCTGAAGGATTCCACCCCCATTTTATAGGGGTAGGATCGCGGGCCGCTCCCACGTTGGGACGGGGAGGCCCAGCCTCACCGCCGCATCGTGGGCCTTCTGGACAGCCTTGAGTTGTATGAGAGACGGACTTGTGAGCAATAAATGAAAGAAGTTCTCAGAAAATTCTTCATTTTTTGTAAAGAGGGGCACTTCTAGAGCATGTGGTTAAAATCAATGCGATTCTGGCAGTCCGGACAAAGTTCTGAAATATCGAAGTAATGGCTATAGGTTACGATTTGATTTATTGATATGTGGGGTTTAACGTCCCAAAACCACTATATGATTATGAGAGACGCCGTAGAGGGGGGCTCCGGAAATTAGGCCACCTGGGGTTCTTTAACGTGCACCCAAACCTGAGCACATGGGCCTACAACATTTCCACCTCCATCGGAATATAGGTTACGAGGCTAGGGTATGTTACCATCTGAAGCATGCGAAGAGAGATTGCCTGTGGCCTAGACAACTTTTCGTGTGGCAATGGATAGGACCTACGGCCTAACTAATAATGCTTCGTGATCTCGTTGAAGGTAGTCAAAATGTCACTAAAATGAAGGCTGGGGGCTGCCTCCTCTGTCTGAGAAGCACAAGTCCCGGCGCGGTAAGTGATACCTCGCGCCTTGGAGTGGGCTAGCTCGTTGACACTGGGAAGGCCTCCGACCCTCCAGCCTAGGTGAGCAGGGAAGGAAATAATTGTGTGGTGGTTGAGTTCCTTGTGAGCGAGAATTCTCAAAACTTCCTTGCACACGGAACCAGAAGCGAAGGCTCTAGCTGCGGATTTAGAGTCCGTATAAATATCAGACCTTTGTGGATCAAGGAGTGCTAGTGCAATGGCCATCTGTTCGGGCGGTTTTAGAGGTTCAGAATATTATCACTATTACGTAAAATAAGCGTCATAGATATAATAGTGCATCTCTTTTCAGAGTTTGAGATTATGTACATGTATTTCTTGTACCAGCTTGAAATCTGGCACCCCACCAGAAAGAAGCAAATAAAGCTAAAGGAACGAAATCAAAGGATTGGAGGTCTCGGGCATTCTTATTGGGCACAAAAAAATATCACAATCAATTTTGGTATAAAATGTGAGATTTAAAGCTAAAATAAGAAAAGCTTATTTGCCCTACAATAGTCAATTATTATGAAAGCTCAAATGTCTCAAAAAACACGAAAGATGATCGTCGGCTCCGTCAAAATCATGGGTGGTGCAACGAATGTTCGTGAAAGCACGCCAACCCACAAATTGTTAAAGTTCCTGAAGACGCTGTGTGGTTATATTTTAACGTTATCAGATTAAAAATATGGGTTATTCGGAACAAGCATGAGTTGCGGAAAGCTTACAATGCCTTTAAACTCAGCCGCACCGGAAAACCATCCACGTGCCGTGCAGAAACGTATCTGGTGCGGAAGATCATTCCAGTTGCCACAAAATAATAACAGAGTAGGAAAGTAGTTCTAGCCTTCCAGTCATAGTAGGCTAAGGCCTTCGGGATCCTGTGAGTTTCTCGCTACAGAGAATATTGGTTCCAATGTTTCTTTAAAGGCTGAGAGGGGGAGTGGCTTAGTGTAACCACGCGCATAACGCTTTGTTTTACTGCATGACATTTTCGCATCTTGCTCATCTATGCTGCGGTGCTGAATGGTGTGGTCAACGAGAGAGTTGAAGAACATTATGACGCCCCGACAATGACTACGTGAATCTGTGTTATCACATAGGTGACACGAATTGATATGGGAACGAGAAGCTAGAATGAACGCAGCGTCTTCAGATCTAAGCGCTATACTTTGCGCTCCCCTGTACTGGTCTCATAATAGATGCCTTTCGCTGCTGAACGCGCTTCGCCAACCTGAGGCACACTGTTCAGCGATACCAGACTAGTGGAATATGATACTAAAGCTTACACCAAACAAGGTTCTTTCAATGCTATTACTTGCTTGAATTCCCAATCGAAGCGATACGCTGCGCGTACGTGCGATGGTACGGTAACTCTTATGTACTACACTGCAGATTTTCTTTTTGGTGGCTGTCATGTTAGTACATTTGTAACGTGAGGTTTTACTTTCCAGATCCACAGTATGATTATAGGGGATGCCGTAGTGGAGGGGTCCTAAAGTTTTGAACATTTCATATTTTTTAACGTGAACTGGACATCACACAGTGCACGGGCCTCAACCATTCCACGTCCTTAGGAGTGTGAACACTGCAGCAGGCATCGTTTCCGCAACTATGGGGTGCTCTGCCTAGTGCCATAGACAATGGTCCACCAAGCCAGATGAATCTTAAGTGCCACGTATAATTAGATAAAGATAAGGATTCAATGCATAGATAAGAAAGTAAACATTTAGTCTCCTGCAAAATACGACGTATAAAAAGTTAGCACAGATGAAAATCTTCAAATAAACGAAACACTACTTCTGCCACGCAGCCGTAAGTAGCCTTTAAAATACAATATAAAAGACACGTCGGATAGTCTTTGCAACCGGCTGAAATCAAGGCAGTTCCGCTCTTATGATAGTAGTAGACAAGTTGTCTTTAGTGTATACTGCCAATATTTTGAGCAGCCACAACATTGATAATGCAAACTATAAACAGTGAAAACTCCCGTCGTATTCGAGATAACGTGCATGTTACCATTCGCACTGAGGAGGTGTCCTGACTTTAAGATTTGCAAGTGCCACATAATCCTGTTTTTATATACGGAGGAAGCAGAATAGCCGATCGTCCAGTGAAGCTCAACTGTTAAAAAGTGCTAAAGACTGTGGCATATAGCATGCTTGTGGTCAGCCGCTGCTTTTACCGAAAAGCAAACATCGTGACTGGAACATCGCCCACGACTGGGTTCCATTTTAGTGTCCATGCAGAGAACTTCAGCCACGGTGAGGATTAACCAGAGTATGTGAAGAAAAAATAATAAGAGAGCAAAAAAGATTAGCAACACTGTGCGTGTGTTTTTGATACTGTCAACAGATTGGTCATGTGTGTTTGAAAAGCAAGACCCAATTGCTGCATACGATTTGTTCTTTGAAAAAATGATCTATTGTTATGACCAAGCATTGCCAATAAAACCACGCAACCAAAAAGAAACAGTAAAATACGTAAGCCTTGGATAAATACCCACTTGTTAAAAATGATAACGACAAAAACAAATTATATCACAAGTTTGTAAAATGCAGGAGTGCTGATCTGTTTAGTGACTTAGGAAATTTAGAAGTAAGGTGAATGCTGAACTTCAGCAGGCGAAAATTAGGTATTACACACAATTGTTTGATAAGGTGAAGAATGACCATAGAAACGTTAGGGATGAAGTCAGAGAGCTCAATTGCTATGAAGACAAGGAACACTGACATCAACATAAGAACACCCACTGGAGTGTAGACAGGTACGGAGGCAGCAGCTGCTTTAAAGAATATCTTGTTTCTAGCGAGCAGTATCTTAATAAGAAAGAACATATCAACACACTAATCGTGAACAGTGTACTCGCCTCTCTAACTCAATTATATTTACGCCTGTTACAGCTGCTGACATTACTGAACTACTCGTTAAAGTGAAAAACAATGTATCTGCTGGTCATGACGACGTTAAACCAGCACCAATAAATGTATATCGGATATCATCGCACATGTTTTAGTTCATATCATGAACAGGACGTTCGAAAGTGGTATATTTCCCGATCTACTAAAATAGCATGGGTGTACCGTATCTACAAACGAGGGGATGAACATCTAATGACTACTTACCGGCCAATTTCTGTTTTACCTGTCTTATGAAAAATCTTTGAGAGTGCCTCGAATGTTAGACTACAGATTTTTTTTGTAAATTCATTGTAATCAGTGACATGCAGTACCGTTTTCAGAAAAAGAAATCTTGGGAAGTGTTCTTCTTATTATGAACATCAAATTATATCAAATATTGAAAATCGAATGTATACATTGGGTCTATTTGTTGATCTTAGAAAAGCATTTGACTGGTTTTGCCACAGCTTAATAATTGATAAACTTGAAAAGTATGGTAAACGGGGAAACACACTCCCACTATTGCGTAATTACGTAACAAAGCGATATCAGTGCGTCAGTATAAATAATGATGCTTATTTTTACGCGGAAATCACTATTGGTGTCACACAAGGTTCAATACTTGGACCTCTGATGGTTATTATGTATATCAATGACTTGTGTGACATTCCGGAGTCACCACAATTAGTTATGTACGCAGACGATGCTAGCAATTTCTTTAAAGCAGTCACTATACCAGATCTCGAGTCAAATGCGGACTACTGTATGAAGCAACTCTTTTGATGGTTACAACCAAACAAATTACAAATGAACACTTCTAAAACAAAATATGTGACAATTGCCCCAACTAAGAAACCTCTAATCTGCAACGCGAGTATTCTTTTTATAATAAAATAATCGAGAAGGTTATATATCGAAAAAATCTAGGAGTGTGGTTTCAGGAATATCTGGCCTGGAACACATATGTAGACGAAATTGTTACAAAATTAAGTAAAACTCTTGGCTGCTTATACAGATTGAGTACTCTGGTTCTTTCTTGGCTGAAAACTTTGTTGTATTACACACTATTTTACTCCCGACTAACTTACTGCATATGAATTTGAGGCACGACCACACAAAAAATATATAAGAAGCTGATTGTGCTGGGAAAAAGAGTCCTATGGGCATTCAAGAGTTATCGTGGACCTCGAATGAATTTTAGAACACAGCCTGCTTTTATCAAGTACCCTATAATAAAGGCAAATCAGGTGTACTATTACAAGTTAGAGCAACATATCAAACAAAACAGGGCACACTAAGTTACGCATGCACCAACCAACCTACGTTACAGCTTTTGGCAGCACTATCTGAGAACACCAAAATTAAAAACAAATTATGGCAGTTACAAATTTATCGAGCACCTTCACTACTCACTAAAATACATGAATTTCACGACAAAGTAGTGGAAGCGTCAAGAGAATCATTTAAAACGGTGCTCACTTTACAAAATATAGAGTTTGTCTGCCAAAGCTGCTGTATGTATTTTCAATTTTCGTGTCCTAATTGCAAATTTTAGTTGTTGACTTGGGCAAAATGACCTATCCGTGTATTGTGTAACATTTTTGTTGTTGTTTCTTGGCAGACATAACGTGTTTGTTCTTGCTTTCCCACTTTTTTGTACGCACTTTCTTTTAATTTTGTGACTCTTCAGTGGAATATGTCTGTACAGTACACTTTGTGTTGACTTGCCCTATGCATGACCTGCGTGCCGAACTGTCGTAGGAGCAGAAGCCTTTGTCAGGTCACATGGGATTTAGCTTCTGCTTCCTTTCCTTTTTAAACAGAAAAATTAAAGTCAATTCAATTCAATTTTATATATAATCTCGCAATTGACAAACCACTAACACAATTTTGTGATGATCTTCTGACGCTAAACTACCCAGTCAAGGAACTTATTTCTGCTGTGAACCGCACGTCTTGCTGAACTAACCTGTTTTCTAATCATCATCATCATCATCATCATCATCATCAGCCTGACTACGTCCACTGCAGGACAAAGGCCTCTCCCATGTTCCGCCAGTAAACCCGGTCCTGTGCTTGCTGCTGCCAATTTATACCCGCAAACTTCTTAATCTCATCTGCCCGCCTAACCTTCTGTCTCCCCCTAATCCGCTTCCCTTCTCTCAGGAATCCAGTTAGTTACCCTTAATGACAAGCGGTTATCCTGTCTACGCGCTACATGCCCGGCCCATGTCCATTTCCTCTTCTTTATTTCAACTATGATATCCTTAACCCCCGTTTGTCCCCTAATCCACTCTGCTCTCTTCTTGTCTCTTAAGGTTACACCTACCATTTTTCTTTCCATTGCTCGCTGCGTCGTCCTCAATTTAAGCTGAACCCTCTTTGTAAGTCTCCAGGTTTCTGCTCCGCAGCTTTCTAATAGCAATCTTTGTTTTTCGCATTGCTTCACCTTTCATGGCCCACATTCTTATTGAATTTGTGTGTGTGCCTCGTGGGGTGCGTTTTGCGCAGGGTTATTAAACGTACTAAACTAGTGGTTGGGAAAACAACCGTGTTAGCGCTGACAAAAACGATGCATCGTGAAGTGTTCACTCTTCCATAATTGAAGTTGTAAAAGTTCGCTCATTGCTTTCGAGCCACTTATCACAAATTCTTCCACTCTCCTGTTTTGGGAATACTGACTTATGATTTGTAAATTATTCGAATAAAATATATTCGCTCTTCAATCCGGCGTAGTTTGAAATTTTATTCTCTGTTCTTTCATACAAAGGAACAGCTTTTTGCGATGTGTGAGATAAAGTTTTACCACAATTGCCCCATAACGTTCTTTCCTTTCTCTAAGATGCTTTTCAGCTATCTAGTAAAAAATAAAGCGTGGAAATATGTATCTTTGTTAAATATATATATAGCACTCTAATAAAATTCAACTCAATGTAAGGGGGACTCTGTAAACGCAACATCCATAACGAGTTCGCAGTATGAGAAATATCTGCACCAACCACCGAGAAAATAAACGAGGTGATTTCGCAGCCCTTACAAATAAAAAAATAATGCTTAAGAGGTCTTCTGCCATGCGTGGTAAATGGCAATATTATGCCTAAATACGAAGATCATTACTCATATTTCATTTTCCTTATGCAGTGTCTGTAAAACTGAGAAGAATCTGCGAATGTAGGCATACATCATGTTGATCATCCTGTGGCATTGGGCAGCCGGTAATATGATGCCGTCGCGGTAATAAGGGCTCGACTCAGAAAGGTGGGCAATTTTCCGCAGGCGGAACACACTTTATGCGCTTTGCCTCACCATGAATACGAGCAATACCAAACTAGTTTACTCGAATAAAAATAAAAATAAATAAAAATAAGGGAACAATTTATTGGCTGTTTATTTCACACATTCTCACTACTTCTTTTGTGCTGCATGTGGACTTCAGCCACTCAACAGAATCAAGCAGAAGTGCACAGGAATGTTTAGCAGTTGGCTATACTGGTACTCTGCTATATATTTCATGCACTGCGCCAATAAAAATCAGTTGTGAGTCAGCCTTCATGTGTGGCTCTTAATTCAGTTCCGTCGTTGTGGCGCTTTTTCTTTTAGTTACAGCACTATTATTTGATTGATTCATACTTGGGGTTTACCATCCCAAAATTCATATATGATTATGCAGACGCCGTAGTGGAGGACTATAGAAATTTCGACAACCTGGCGTTATTTAACGTGCACCCAAACCTGAGAAATCGGGTCTACAGCTTTTTGCAGCTGAAGCAGCCGGGATTAGATTTCGCAACCTGCTGGTCAACAGCCGAGTACTTTAGACACTACACCACTGCGACGGCAAGCTATTACATTGCTACGACACCAACTAATCTTTCGAGAAATCTTCAAAAGACGATATGAAGAGACTTGAAATAGCTTTAAGGAGAACGTTTGCTGAGAATAATAATTAAAGGTAGGCACTATGCTCTACATACGTGTTGTTGGTGTAAGCCAGCAGCTAATCCTTTTGTTTTTGCGCATTTCCTATCAAAATATACTTCCTATTTTGTCAACGACTCATCCTCGCAAACGCAAGTAGGTGTTTAGAGTTTGGGTATCGATGTGAACTAATGATAATTAGGTTAGCCTTGTAAAACGAATCAAAAAGTGTTTACCTTGTTAAAACAATATCCAAAATAATAACTAAGTGCAATATTCATTTTTGTGTGAACAAAAGCATCGAGTAGTTTCGTAATCATTCAAAGGTTTTTTTTGTGTGTGGGTCTGTCAATTTCATGCAACGGCATGAACACCCCGTTGTGATTTTTTTTCAGCCAACGACGAATGATCGCATACCAATATTCACGAAGTTCCGTTCTTGGCGCCAACTTGTGTCATCAGTAATGAAGACATTACAGATACGTAAATCCTCCCACATGTTGTCATTTATCTATTTGATATCAGGGTATTTCTTTATTTGCTCTTCTATGAATCTTGTATTTCAAGGTAAATATATCTCTATGCAAGGGTGAAATTTAAAAAAGAAACATACCGGATTTATGTTTCTATTGCCTGTGCGTTTTATGTTCGTTAGTGCAAGTTACGAGCATTGCAGAATCACTTGAAATTGTAGATACTCATACCAATATTTACTGGCTGCAATGACTCGCAACTCGCGAGCCTACCCACTGCCGTAAGCCTGCATGTCGGCATGTGGCCTTACGGGAATTATACTTGTGTTAGTGTATGGTGGTGCATATTGTTTACTGCCACTGCCCATATTTTCTCTACACAAATTGAAGTTCTTCGAATAACTTGAGTGTCTTCACTTTTCTCGCCTTCTAACGCAGCAGAGCATGTAGCATTTGCTTCGACATTTTTTACCGTCTTAAAAATCAACAATAATGTACGTTGTTGCTAAGGCAAAAAGAGAGAGAAAGAGGTGTGTAGCTTATTGAAGTGCACATCATGGAATTGCCCGGCACACATTTTGAAATGACTGTAAGCGTAAATGTCACTTTTGCTGGCACAATAAGGCCAGTACCTCTACAAAGACTGTGTAAAGGAACGTAAATTTGTACACATTTCCATGAGAAGTCTTTCGTTAAAAAAAAACATGCGGTCGTTTGGCTTTCACTCTAGAGGATGACAATGGAAAATTGCCGTTGGCTGCTCGTCAGTATTACCCGATGCAATTCTGGCTCCCGATCGACAGTGCGAAAAAGTTAGGAAGCTAGCGCAACGCAAGAAAGTAAACCCATCGAATGTTGTACCCATATAAAAATTCTGTACAAAAACCCATGAAAAAGGAGAAAAGACAAGCTCAGGCTACACTATGAACATTTCCGATTTCACCAACACATGTTCTACGAGTGCCTTTAATTAAAGTTGCCTGCCAAGTGGTGCACCCAGGCTTCAAAATTGAACGCTAACGGCATGCAGAAAAGATGTAATTCCGTTTTCGCTGGCGGCGACAATTTTGTCGACAATTGTGCAGCGTATTAGTCGAGATAAGAGGGGCCAGCCGTACTGCAAGAAATTACGGCCTAACACCGCATCTCGTTACTCTGTGAACGTTTGCACACTTTCGCCGCCACGAGTGGTAAAATTCAACTATGGCAACATACAAGTTTGTGCAACTGGTACAATGCCCTATGCAAAATACTTTCTTCTTGCACAAACAAAATAACAATGAAGACGGTATTCCAGTAATTGTTAGAGAGTTTGATAATGGGTGAACAAAGACGCTAGGTTTCCAAACTGCTTTGAGAAGGCATCCTTTGCTTTCGATGGATCAGCACAGCTTGAGAATTGCGTCTAATGCAGGGCGCTGTTGGGTCAAACGTGCGGGGTGCCACACTTGGCGAAACTAAAACTGATAGACACGTGGTTCTTACGGGTACATAGCCAACGCTGCATGGGCGTCATATTACTTAAAATAGATAATAGTATTTGTCAACGTTTAACGCCTCAAAACCGCCATATGATTTTGAGAAGCATAGCAGTGGAGGGATCCGGAAATTTCGATGACCAGTTTTTTTTTTACGTGGAGCTAAATCTAAGCATATAGACCACATGTACTTTTGCCTCCATCAAAAACGAGGCCGCCACGGCCAGGGTATATTCCACGACCTGCGCGTCAGAAGCCGAGTGAGTTTGCGACTGCACCTCTCCGGCGAGTCAATGGCAATACAAGATGCTTCAGGGGTTCTGTCCTCTTGTGGTGGTCTGCGAAGCAGTTTTTTTCATTCTCGCAGTGCGCTACCAATGTTCAAATGCAATGAACCAACCAGCGCAATCTCTAAAACTTAAGGGTTCTCACAACTTCTCGTTGTTTGGGCCTAGGATTTTGAACGTGAGGCCAAGGAGCTCGCAAAATGACTGAGTACTTAACCTTTTTTGTAACCCAGTTTTTAAAACTCTGTTTTGGCTCCCATATTTGTGTTACGGTTTGAATGACTAGTTGAGAAGGTCTTGATAAAATAAAAAAAAACAAGGAAAAAGATCCTTAAAACGTGTTTCATTGCGAAGAACAGCCTATATGTTATTAGCCTTTCACGGCTTGTCGCACAGCAACGTGAGCTTCATGCTGTGTCTCTTGGAATGCTTTCGACTCTTAGGCCAGCAGTGAAAAACCTTTCAAGGCAGATGACTGAGTGGTATGAAGTCGAATGAGTTGTAAACAGTAACTATCTTGGTTGGGGGATAGAAAGAAAGGCAGGTTATTTTCACGTGCGAAAATTGTGCACATTTACAATAATGACCAGAACTTCCATCAAAATCGTATTTATTTTCAGAGCACTTGTCACAAGGTTTCATTTCACTAACATCAGTTGACATACCAAACGAATAAGATCTTTACTTATTTTTGTTTATGCTCACCTGAGGCGAAGTATGATATGTCAGCCTTCAGATATGAACTTGCAACAGATACATAAGGGTAGCAGGTGGCATTGTGCCCCTTACGCATAGCGCAGCCCCGCTTGAAGAAGTTGCAGAACTCTGTCTTGATCTTCAACAAGGTGCTTGATCGGTCTGGTTGGTGCTGCATGGTAGACGAAGAAAGTGCTTAACAGCGCAAACCGTCAGTCTCCGTCAGTGATTACCTACGGACTGAGTGCCCGAAACGAGTAAGCGCCTTCTCTGTTGAGGTCAAGTGCTTGTTTTATTTTTGACCTCATGACCTTGTCTACGGTGAAGTTAGCAATGTACTGAGTGTTATGGCTGCACCAAATTTCAAAATGCATGTTGAATTCGCCTTCATAAGTTTTTAGAACTACTGCGCTTTTGTCTACATTCCACCTTTGTACTTCACGAGAACACCTTCTACACTCAGCGGGAAGAAGTGTGCATTGGCTCTTGTTTAGCTCCGGTGCTTAGTGACCTTTTACTCGAGCGGTATGTCAGAAGTCTCATGGCTAACCTTCATCAGACATGCACAATTAAAATGTTCCGCTACGTTGACGACTTTTGAGTGTTTTACCCCATCGACCAATTTTACCCTCGGCGAACCTGCGGTGAGATTTTTGATGTATTTCGGCATGAAATGAATCAACTTGTATTAACGTTGGATCTTAGTTCTGATGACAAGCTACAATTTCTAGACTTAGAAATGTTTTTTTTTTTGGTAGACCATGTCTGTTGGCGGTACGAGTCACGCTCAAACAAAAGCCTTCTTCTTTTTACGTCGACCAATTCTAAGCTAGTCAAGCGTGGTGGCATCGCTTTTTTGTGCCTAAAGGCAGCTCTAACGTCGCTCTTGTGCCACCAGGTAGAATGTAGTTTTTCAAACCAATGTTCACCTCCTTCAACAAGCAGGTTTTCATGATTCCCTGCTAACTTACATCGCCGAGACTCCTTACGTCACAAAGAGTGCTTGATAAGGGACAAATCAACAGCCTACTCAACAAATCATATTCCAGAACAGCTGTTATTACCTACGTACACAAGGTTTCCCATAGGCTAAAGAAGGTCGCTGGCAAAATAGGTGTAAGGGTTGTGTTCTGCGCACGCAACAAGCTCGCATTGGCGATATCGCAGAGTTAATAGTGAAGGACGTAAGAAAGAAGCATGTACTAAGAAATACGCTACGCGCTATGTTGAATGTGTTTTAGGCGATTGTATACAAGGATATTGTTTACATTACGGCTCTGTTTCATTTGGCCAAATAGGCCGATGCATTGATGATCGCTTGAGGGAGCACGCTTACTCTCTAAAAGGCTCCGTTCCCAGCCACTTGGCGGACCATTGTAAAAAGTGTAGCTGCCAGTCGAATTTATGACAAGTGTGCGATTATGAAGGCGATATAAAAATTAGCGCGAGCGCGAGATTAGCCAAGCCTTCCACATTCAACAACTGTGGTGCTTCCTGTGTTAGCGTACCTTCAGTTTTTCTTCACTGCTGTGAATTTCGTTATATAGGGTCCACTGATATGACTGGCTCTTGATAAGGTAAACCATTCGTCACATGTATGTCCAATTTTGCTGCGTTTGCACATGTATGTCCGATTTTGTTTTGTTGATGCGCAGATTCTGTTTTCCTATATATTGCAGTTGGTTTGCAATAATTTTTGATCGTTAGTTCAGTGCTCTGTTCTCGTTTCTTCTATGCCCACCTGTCGTTTGCGGTGTTAAGCACCTTTTTGTCTGACTTGATGATCTGTTACATTATGGGTCAGCAGCTCACCTCGCATTGCTACTCGCATTTATAACGCTTTGTACCAAGCACTAGGGAAATGTAAGCCTGTGATGAGTAGCATGCAATGTTAAAAACGCTATTAGGTATAGAAAGAGTGTAATTGATCGCTATTGGGAGACCTAAGCCTTCCCCTCCATCACGGCCACCGACGTCTCAACGTTCTGGCAGCAAGACGTCATCCTCCGACATAGTTCACCTTGCGTGATCGTCAGTGACCGTGGACGATAATTTACGGTGGATATCGTAGAAAAGCTGTTACGTTCCTGTGACTTCTACTTGCGTCACTCGACACGATATCATCCGCAAACAAATTGACTCACGTAGCACACCAACCACACAACTGTAAACGTGCTCTCTATGTATATTCCATCCTACCATAAAAACTGGGATGACGTCCTCCCTTTCATGGCGTATGCGTTCAACAATGCTAAGCTTGAGACCACTGGCCACAGTCCTTCGTTCTAGCACGTCCACGGCGGCACGCTCTCGACACAGCTTTGCCTTTTTAGGGGCTAAGCTCCTTATAGCGGCACTTGTTCATCCCTTTATGTCGTAGTAGTAGTCGCAGTGTGTAACCAGTATTACATTTTGACCTCCAAGGTGGTTCCGGTGAGATATTTCTTCTGTGCATTGTTGAACAATAAAAGATAGTGCTCAATATACATGCCGATGGCTGCGCAGAGGAAATGAGTGACAGTAGAATTCGGGTTTTAGTTAACGCGCACGCTGCGAATTTTCATTGTTCAACAACGCACAGAAGACAAAAAAGGGTTGCTACGTTATACTCGCTGGGCGCAACCTCCTAGGTTTTAGAAAGGTTTTGCAAGCGTTGGGGCGCAGTGCCGTGAATACAGTGAACTATATATACCATGAACACGAGGTGGTTAAAGGTGGGAAGTAGACACGAAGCGCAAGCCGTAAGAAAGTGTGTGTGTGCCTCCTCTCGTTCAGTCCTTGGAATGTTCGCTGGATGGTGGTGCTTCTATGTGAGGAATATATGATGAAAAAATGCGAGATGGTGGTACTTAGAGTGTTGAATAGGTGGACGAACGGACACGAAGACAGATGCATAGACGTACGCATGGACGGCTGCATGGACGGATGGACGCATGGACGGACGCAGGAGCGGATGCATGGACGAAAGCAGGGACGGACGCACAGATGAACGTGCGGACGCACGAACAGACGCACGAACAGACGCACGCATGGACGGGTGGATGGACGCATGGATGGCCACACAGACGCGCGCATGGACGGACGGAAGCAAGAACGAATGGACGAACGGATGCTTGGCCCCCCTATCTATCATTCACTCCGTGAATATGGTGCCATTTTTTCTGTTAATGAGGACCTCACTGTCGCCGAAACCCCCTGAACTGCCGAAGAGGCGCCTAGTATTGCTAGTTTACAGAGTTCGGCATCCCGTGATGGATCAAAAATGCAATACGACATTTGCCACCGTCGTGTTACTCATCGTTCCAGTGAATTAGTGTGGCTATGGACCCCGCTGTGAAAGCGCGGGTTATGTCAGAAATTCTTATGTCAGAAGTTCTTGCTATCAGAGTTCTTGAAAAGCTCAATCAGGTCACCTACACACAAGCTCGCGTCCCGGCTAATGGCTCAATTGCTCACTGTCATGGGTAATGGTTCAAGCGAGCAACATAACAACCTTGGTTTTTTATAAACCTAACTTACAAACCCAAGCGAGCAACATAAAAACCCAAGGTTGTTATGTTGCTCGCTTGGAGAGCTTCACGGTAAGTTGAATCATCTAACTCGCCCGGTGGGCTTCGTTTGTGAAGAGAAAAATCTTGCACGTATCCACGAGGACCAGTGAACGTGCTGGCTATTCCGAGTGGCAGCTAAAGAGCAGACGGCGAGGCTGCGGAAATCAACCTGTTGGCCATCCTGGGGCTCACATGCGTCACCGACAAATCTCGGTCTCTTTTGCGCGTAGCATTATTTAGTTTTAGATTTTTGTGGTCAAATGAGAGGACTCGTAAGCGCTTGTGGCTTCTGTACGTAGAAAGCTTTGATGTCGAAGTCAAGTTCTCCCAGCAGTGCTTCAACTTCCGCCATGCAATACTACCATGGCCATCCTGCGCGAGGAGAGTCTGACGAAGACGCCTTGGCTAGCTGGCACACAAGGGCCTCTCCATTATCCGTAAATGAACTCGCTCCAGTAAAATAAGCGTTATGCAGCTGACTATCAGATTGCTGTTTGTTGTTTTGTGACACAGAGTGCACACTGCCAAATGTTTTTCTATTTGATATACCCTTGATATTTGGTGAAATCGACTGCTACAGCACCTTTGTCAGCTGCTTTTCTATAACTCATATTGACATTGGCCTTTCTAACCTCGCCTATCACTTTACAAAAAGCCCCCTTTTTTTCGTAACTTAATTTAACGAAAAATTCCACAAAATATAAATTAGTCATAATCCCGTTGGTGTTATAGTTTGCTGTCCCTCAACAAAACATTCAGTGAAATTAGTCGCCAGGCTTCTTTTTCGAGTCCTCGAAGGGTCCGACATTTGTCGCACAATTAAAGGATGCGAAGAGTGTCGCTCTTCTGGAGTGTGGTGCACCAGTGGTGCAAAAAAAGCTCACTTAACGGCGCAAGCACATACACACAAGCACAGGGGTGGCCGTGTATGGGCAGTGAAGGCATGATTACATGCACCTTTCCGTTACTATGGAGCAGCGTCTAGGTATGTTTATCGAGTGTATCCACTGAAAACACGCAAGGAGCAAGGGTCCGCAAAAGACGCACAACAAGGTGTAGTCATGCGAATGCAGGCTATGAAGGCGCACAATTGCCAGGTAATAGAAGCATCTGGCTTAGTGCAAGAAACGCAGTGTTGGAGAGTGCTTACGGGATGAGTCCTTCAGACGTGGGTTGTTTCAATTGCACTAAGTCTATGCGGACCACTAAACAACGATATTGTTTCGGACTAAGCATTTCTTCATGAAAAATCTGCAGGAGGTTTCAGGAATGCTATTTCGAAAGCCTCAAGCACGATACAAACATTGGTACCAGGATTAGGCAGCCATGACAGTATTTAGCTGCTGTTCCTGTTGTTTCTTAGCGTGTATAACTCGTACACGGTCACTGCCTCTCCGAAAAAAAAACTACACCAACAAAGAAACGTTAAAACACCGTTGAACAGAATCCTTCCATTTACTCTCAAATGATGAACCTTCTTCCATAGATGTCTCTCGTTAAACGCCACAGCTGTTTCTAAGTAATCACTCGCGCTTGTGCTTGGTTTCTGGTTCGTCATAATCATGCAGCTTCCACTTCATTGCAGATACTCCTCGCTTTGCACTACGGCCAATTTAGAGAATGTTTTGAAGTTTCCCTATATGATCGGTGGTTTAAAACTTTCGCTCCCACTAGCAGAGTACCTTCCGAATGAAGACATATGCTCTAAGCATAGACGTATGGGTTATGTAAGATTAATATTATGAATGTGTTTAGCATCTCAGAGACTGTTTAAATGCGCTCCTACGTGCACCCATGTACAGGCTGTACTGTTACATCTTGGGTTGTCCTTTTTTTTCTTACACGTTATCGTTTACAGTGTGACCTTCGGCTGTAAAGTAGCTCATCAGCCCCTTTTCTGCAAAATCGTGTTGTAGTGACACTTCGCTATCTCTGACATGATGTGTGGAGCGCGACTTCACTTTGCGCATATTATTGTGCATAAGTTTACACCGCAAGTCAACACACGAAGCAAAGAATTGTATAGCATCTGGGAGAACAAGCTGAAGTCACTTGTTTTCATTAGTTCTTGTCAAGTGTATGTGAAGCTCCCACGTTTTACGAATCATAAAGGGTGATTATGGACATGGTTGACACAAGTGTAAGGCAACTATCATGTACTTTGCTTATATGATATTTATTAGATAAATGTGGGAACTCATTGGTAAAAAACTGCTTAGAAAGCAATTTACGAAAGCAATGTAGAATAATGTTTTACTTGAACTTTAAGCTGAAACCAAGCTATATCAGCAGAGGCGTTTTTATGCGAATCAGCGAAAACCAAATAAGAAATCTCTGCGACGTTAATTCATTTCCACAACTAGACCTAACTCTCGAGAACTCTCAAGCTACAGTGAGCATCGCATCACCTGAACTGCCTCAACACATGATAGTATATCTGTGCATTCTACAAGAAAACACAAAATAGTATTAGAAGAGGACACGCCGTCAGATTTCAACTTCGTGCATTGGAAAACCATTTTGGGGAAGTCAGTAAAAATGGTTATTGGAAATCGATAGCAAGCATCGACCTCCCTGATTTACGAAAACAAAAATGCCGTTTAGTAGCTTTCATAAGAACCTGTTTTCGGTCAAATACCCTGAACTGACGAAAAAAGAGAGTGAGGCTGACGATCAATATCAAAAAAAAAAGAAACGTCTCTGGAGTAACGGTGATGAACGATTGGTGGGAGACAGATTTTCTTTCTTTGTGCAGCCAACTCGTAAAGATTGCTTCTAAGTGAGACAAAATTGCGCTGTGACAAAGCCATTACGCACTGTGCGTGTGGTTGAGTTTTTACTGTTGATCACAACGCAGTGAGCATTCAGTGACCGTTTTTTTGGGCAAGTTGTTTCACGCGGTCCCGCGAAGCCAGTTTATCCGTACAGTGATCAATTTGGTTCCCGGCCTTTCTTTCTCTCTTTTGCTCTCTCCTCCTCTTTGGTTAAAGAGAAATAAAGAAGCGAAGAACATAAACGAACACAATTCCTCTATTTCACAAAAGCGAAGAAAACTGCCGTTACTGTAAATGATTTAGCAACAGAAATAGTATTTTACTCTCCACACGTCACTGTTAGTTTTAGCCGATGTGTACCTCTCTTCAGCTTGTGTATGCGCAAAGCGATTCTTCTTATATGTCTGATTAAACAGTATGTATATTGCAAAACAGAGCAGCGTTGGGATCGCGACGGCGTCTATTAGACCAAATCGCCTGATCAGCGCTTCGAACGAAAAATACGTTTTTCGTGATGATAATTATATACAGGTGAAGAAGATGGTCAAACACTGGGAATATTGTGCTTACACTAATTTTCCCATGGCGCGGAAGCGGCCAACGTGGCTGTTGTTTATGACGGTGAAGTACGTCGCACGAACGATTTTCAGCGCGACACGTGAACAACCTCCGTACCAGAAAAACGGCCGTCGAAAGGCATGACAACAGGGGTTACGCGGTAGTTAACAGGAGACGTCTGCTCGACTATGGCGTAGGGACTGATGAAACGTGAGTGAAATGTATTACACAGGCCGGGAACTTGCATTGGAGTCCACAACAGTGCTTCGTGTCCAGTATTGAAGTGAACTACGCGGTGGACGCCAACGCAGTGAGTCTTTCGCTCTTGTTGGCTCGTCTCTGTGTTGAGGTGGACACTTGGGTGACAATCGGGCAGGCGATAGATTTAGTGCTCACTCGATGATGATGACAAGTTCACAGGGAGGACAAAAAAGGGGATGTCGAGTGGAGATGTCGGTTGACGGCCATGGACGAGAAAGAATCGGCAATAGCCCGAGGTGTGCTGCGTAGCGGTATTGTACGCAAAATGCATGAATGGCAGGATTGTATCCCATTTGGTGTGGTCGGCGTTGATAGACAGAGATAACATATCGGCCAAAGTTCAATGGAATCACTCTGTGAGGCCGATAGTCTGGGAATGGTAGCTGGAAGTCGTCTTATGAATTGTATTACATGCATGGAGAAGGTGTTCGAGTAGTTTCGAGGGAAACATCTTGCCACGGTCACTCAATGGGATGCGTGGCGCACCACGTCACAGAAAGATTGCCTTCAGAAAAAAATGTGGCAAGGTCTTCTGCTGATCTTGAAGGCACCTGTTTCGGCACACCTTGTCAAGCGGTCAACGGCTGTGACAATCGAGTGCTTGCCGCTAGTTGATATTGGTGGTAGTCCGTAACGGTCAGGGCTGATGACATCGAAGGAAGCGTCAGGACACGGGAGAGGTAGTAGAAGACCAGCCAGGGTGAAAGTGGGTCACTTGAGGCGTTGAAAGAGCGAGCATGACGCAACATATCGCGCTACGCAAGTGGAAAGCCCAGGCAAGGCAAAACGACTGTGGATGCGTTCACGGGTTTTTTGAAAACCGAGATAACCAGCCTTGGGGTCATCGTGAAACGCCTCCATAATCTGCGCCCTTAGGGTATGAGGTGCAATAGAAACCCAGCACTGTCATTCAGGGTGGAAGACAAAGCGGTAAAAGATTGAGTTTTCAGTCTTGAAGTTCCGCAGCTGTCGATGGGCACGGGCATTGGGAGGACGAGAAGAGCCTTGAAGGCGCTGCATTATAGAGCGACAGTAAATGTCGCTGCGTTAGTGAGATGCAAACGTCTCGTTGCCGAAAGCCAAAAAAAAGTCGCGAGCGGCGAAGAATAAATGGCGAGATGCTTTGATGGATTCACTCACAGTTGGCGACAGGCCCGGAGTGCCTGATGAGGATAATAAAGGACAGTAGCGCAGGGCATCGGCATGGTTGTGTTTCTTGCCGGATTTGTAGGTAACGTGGTACTCGTATTCTTGGAGACAAAGTAACCTGCGACCGAGACGTCCAGACCGATTCTTCAACGTCGACAACCAGCACAAATTGTGGTGGTCAGTGACGACGGTTAAGTGGCGGCCGCGAAGATATGGTCGAAACTTATGGATAGCCCAGACAACGGCGAGACACTTCTGCTCGGTGATGGCGTGGCTTTTCTCTGCTGCTGTGAGGATGCGACTAGCGTCTGCAACCACAGGTTTGCCATGACGCTCTGTTCGTTGCAAAAGTACAGCGCTGACTCCGTGTCTGCTGGTATTAGTATGGAGAGCGGGTGTGGCGTTATGAAAAGGACAAAGAACTGGCTCAGACGTGAGTGCACGTTTCAAGGTGTCAAAAGCTATTGTAATTCAACCGCCCAAAAGTATGACGTTCCTGAAGAAAAGAGTAGGTGAAGTGGCGCAGCAATGGTGGCGAAGTTTCGTGTAAAGCGCTGGAAGTACGATGCAAGGCCAAGAAAGATTCTGAGCTCTTTGGCGCGTTGAGGCACCAGGAACTGAAGAACGGTGGTAGTCTTGTGGAGATTAGGTTGGATTCCATTTTTTCTGACGAGTTGTCCGAGTACTCTAATACTTTTGCTTGCAAAATGGCACTTTTGGTGTTGAGCTGAAGACTAGCAGCTGCAAGACACGCCAGAACTTAATGTAGGCACTCCAAGTGCTGTTCAAATGTTTAAAAAAAATATGACATTATCGTCAAGGTAACATAGACAGGTTTTCCTCTTGAGGCCGCGCAACACAGGGTCTATCATTCGTTCAAATGTTGCTGGTGCATCGCAGAGGCCCAAAAGCATCGCGTTAAATTCGTAAAGTCTGTCGGGCGAAGCAAAGACACTTTTTTTCTTGTCATCCTCGTACATTGCAATTTGCCAATAACCGGAACGCAGGTCAAGACTCGAAAATATTCCGCTCCATGTAAGGAATCTAAGGCAACATATATACGAGGCAATGGATATACGTCTTTTCTGTGTACTTTGTTCAATGCGCTGTAGTCAACGCAGAATCGCACCGAGGCGTCTTTTTTTTGCTCGAGAACGACGGGTGACGACCAAGGGCTTGAGGAGGCGCGTATGATATTTTGCCTGAGCATATTAGCATTTCGCTTCTCGATGATTTCACGTTTTCTGGTAGAGACATGGTATGGCCGACAACGGACAATAGAAGTTCTGTCGTTGTATGTGCGATGAGCCACCACAGAAGTCTGGCTTGGAGCAGTAGAATGTACGTCGAAATAAGATTTATGCTTGGACAACAACGCCAGTACTTCATCTGCTTGCGGGGGAGTGAGATCTGTGCTGGTGGCATTGACTTAGGTCCTAGTACGTGAAACATCTGTTGGTATTGAACATAATTCCACCAGACTGGTATCCGAAGCCACTACAGAGATAGGTTGGTGTCCGCGCTGAAAACTACAACAGTGCCCCTGTAAGCAGACTCGGCTCATTGGTGATATTTATTAAAGCGAAAAGAAGGTACCGTTGGAGAAGCGGACAAGACTCGATGAAAGTGCAATCCTTCTGGATAGACAACGGGCTGATGGAGTGACTAGAACATCACCATGGTCAATGGAGTCGGACATAACAGTGATAACGTGCTCGTGGTTAGGTGGCTCAAGGAAGTGGTTGGCTGTTCGTAGCCGTTTGTGTGATGATTTCGGAGAGATATCTGTCTCTCGCATATGTATAAGTCGTTGTCGACAAGAGATAAAAGCAGCAGTATGAGAAAGAAAGTCCCATCCTAAACTAAGCTTAAAAGCAGAAGAAGCCATCACGGCAAACTGAATATGGTGCCGGATCTCATCAGTGAAAATTCTAACTGTGCACCGTGCTGATGGCCGTATCTGCGAGTCATTTGCGCTGCGTAAGAAGGTGCTAGTATAAGGTGTGGTAACCTTACGTAGACAAGTACACAAATCCACATCAATAACAGAAATGGCAGCCCCCGTGTCTACCAATGCTTGAACTGGTATCCCTTCAGCATACACTAATAACAAATTGGCTGGACCCTCTGGAGGTCTTGGTGTTTGCTCGAGCGATGCAGCTTTCCCTCCAAAAACTGCACCAGCTAGTGTTCTGAGTGGTAGTCAGAAAAAGGTGCAGCTGGTCTCAGAGGAGATGTTGAGCGTCGAAGAGGTGAAGGGGACCGGTGGTGTCCGGGACAGTAGCAACGAGGTGTGGCGAGTGAAGAAATCGAAGAGAAGGAACGTGTCGTAGGGTTGTGGGGGCACCACATCTCTTTCATAAATGTCGTAGCCACGGTGTTCGTCCTGCTGGCGTTTGTGGCAAAATTGTGAAATATGGCCCCGAATGCAACAATAGTGACATATTGAGCGAGGCGAGCGCCAGAGGGCGTAGAGTGTTGGAGCTGTGACAAGCGCTGGTACTGGCACTGGGAGAGGCGTGTGTGGTGCACATGCTGCTACGTTGTACTGTGGAGGAACAGGATGTGCGTGCGAAACCGAGGCGGGTATCATGACAGCGACTTGCGTGTACGTCATAGGTGGCATTGGTGACGTCTGAGTGCTAGAAGGAAGAGCGCCTCTTTGATGATGTCCAGACCAGCAGAAGGAGAGTGAGGCCGAGGGGCGGGTGTGCATGAAAACCCTTGAGCTTGAAGTTGCTCGTGAATCATAGTGCGAATCAGCGTGTGCAAATCCGCATCCAAGAAAGAAAGGCTGTCACTGGCGTCTGATTGCAATTGAATGGCTTGGAGTTCATCAAGATGTTGACAAGTGGTGATTACGCCCTTAACGGTGGTGGGGTTTTTAACAGCCAGAGCATTAAACATGATTTGGCCTATCCCTTTGATGTTGTGGCGAACACAATCAGCTTCTGTCATTGCCGAATTCTCGCGGTGGCAAAGGGCAAGGATGTCTTCAATGTACGAAGTGTACGTTTCCCCGGAATGTTAGCCACGCCCATAAAGCTTTCGTTACGACACTTCAGAATGAATGTTCGGTTTTCCGAAAATCCTACGGACTTGTTGAGCAAAAGTAGGCATTTCCGGAAAGCTGCTCTTGTTTTGTGACATCGGGCAGATACAAGGCGACGTGACGAAGTTTTTGAGGCTCATCCCATTGGTTATAAACACTGGTCATGTCGTATTCTTTCAGTCATACCTTGACGTCGTCGCGGGGAAGACCAGAGAAGATGGGTGGGTCGCGTTGCCGGGTGATGACAATTCACGCAGGACTGGTTTGTTGAAGAGGGTTGCTGGATGTTCCGGGCAGCGGTTCTTGAGCCATGACAGCGGATGGGGTAAGCAAGTGGCGACCAGAACGAAGCTGCAGGGGAATGTGACGTCAGAGAGGACTTGGGGATCGAAGCAGCCACCACCACTCTTTAAGACAGTAGTAGCGTTGGGGTCGCAACGGCGTTTATAAGGCCGAATCGCCTGATCAACGCTTCGAATGAAGACGACATTTTTTTGTGATGGTGATTATATACAGATGAAGAAGATGAAGGTCAAACGGCGTGAATAATGTGCTTACAATATCATCGGTAATTCCAGTCATCTCTAAGAATCATAGAAATACGTGAAAGCTAAACAGACCTTTCAGTAATTTAACGTTGATATGAAGTTGGTGGAACAGACAAAAAGATTTCAGTATTTGATGGTTTAAAAGGACGTTCATGCGTTCGATATGCGCATTTCAACAAACATTAGCCGTTGTGGTGATAGTGCCTGATGATGCCAAACTGTAAACGTTTTCGTCCGTATATATTATTATCGAGACTGCAGCAGTTTATGACGCCACAGGTCAATACAACAAACCCACCAGTTCTTAATAGAAATAAAATGAAGCGTTTTGCACAACTGTAGTTTTGGAGCCGTTTATCACTTTTGTGTTTCGGCTCTACAAATGTAAGGGTGATGACAGTAGCCTTAGCAATGGTATTTTAGCTGGTACAGTTGTGTGAGATATGGAGGTTATTGAGCAAGCGTCGATCTGCCTAATGGTCCTAGAGCCTAGCGGCACATTGGGGCTCAGTGAAAAAAAAATGCACACTCTTCTCTTCCTTGTTACCCGTTCCATTCAACAATCGGCCTTACTATGGTCTCTACACTCTTCCTTTCTTGTACGAGCATTCAAATCATTGCGAGTAGTTGTATTTCTCCAGGATCTTATCTGCGCAAATGGTTACAAAATTGCTGAGAAATATGTTTTAAAGTTGGTCTTTCCCACTGCTTCATTTGAGCAGCTCCTTCAGACGTGAATGATTGCGACTCAAAGAGCAGCTAGAAAAGTGAGTGAAGTTTGTGTGGTAACACCCTCTCATCGAAAGGGTATTCTGGGATGTGGTGCTGCTGTAGTTCTTGATCGATGCTCACACAATAACAATCAAAGCGCGCTCAACTGCACGTGTTCCAATTCTCGTCAAACTGTGTAACGCACACCAGCCTTGAAGAAGCGATACGTTCACTGTTTAATAAATAGGAGTATTTAAAGGCACCTTGCGCAAGAGGGTTAAGCGGTAAAAAACAACAGTTGTCACTTGAGAGGTCTGGCGGAGCTATCTATGACATGCGCATGCTGATTACAATACAATGACATCTTTTTCTTTGTGAATTTTCCTAATGGAGGCGCAAATGTTGTAAGCCAATGTGCACAGATTTTGTTGCATCTCAAAGAACCCCAGGTGGTCCAAATTTCCCGAGCCCTCCATTACGGCGTCTCTCATAATCATCAGGTAGTTTTGGGACGCTAAACCCCACTTATGAGTAAATCAATCAAATCAAATTTCTTCGTGAATTGTATTTATAACTGTTTTAAAATATGACTTATTTGTTTGAAGCTCTCCGCGTGTCGAAAGCTATTGCCGTCGTGGACGGTTGGCGTATTTGCCGCTCTGTTCCGATTGCTCTTCGGTGATGACGACGACATGACGAATTCAAGTTCTAGGACTGAAATGTTGTCCTTTCCACATTCATCGCTCTCCCAGACATCAGTGTCGAATCGCTCTTCTCTAGCTAATAAATGCTCGTTATAGCCCCCCTTTTTTGCGTTCTCGCTTCCTACGCAATAGGTAAGGGAACCAGTATTCGCCTTTGCCTTGGTTTTGCATTCGCGTGACATAATTGTGATGTGCGCGACCTCTGCGATTCTACGAGGGGCCAGATATCGGTCGGCATTTCTTTTGTGCTCCTGTTGCTTGACTGATGTGAAAGCTTGGCGTCCGAGGTCACACGAAAAGAGAGTGGTGGCACCTGCTTGCAGAGGCTCACCGGGTGCCCAGTGATTTTTCAATGGACTTGATCTGTTTTCAAGCGCAAAAAGCCAAAAGCAATCGGTTGTTTCCGTGGTATTTCTGTGTAATTGCTTTCCGATTTTTACACTTTCGGCCAGCTCATTGGGCCAAGGAAACAGCGAACTTGACGTTGACATGCTAGATGCTCAGCATGCGCGATGGCAAAGGCGGCTTCTAAGAGTGTAATAATTTTGTCTTTTTTCAAATCTCTATAGTTGAAAGCGGCGTTCCTTGTAGTACCTCAGTATTCACTCCCTATGCTTCGTAATAGTCGAAATAAAAGGTCAAATGCAGAGAATGAGGAACATGACTAAAAACAAATAAAGCTAGTGCCCACGCTGCAGCTTCCGAGACCGAAATCCTATTAGCTCTGTCCTTGTGCCTAAGCCTCTGCCCGGCCGTTTCCGGTTCGTCTTGCTACAGGCCGCTTTCCGATATGAGTTAGAAGTTGCCTCAGATACGTCGATACCGCAAGAGAAAGATAGGAACCCTGTTGGTGTACTTAAAAAAGGTCGTAAACAAGATACAGATTCAGCGCTTCTATCTGTGCGGGAACGATTGGTTAGGCGTTCCAGAAGCCTGTTACTTCCCTAAATAGTGATTCGCTAGGCCACATGAGAGTAGAAGCTTGGGCTAGTTGGTGCGTAGTCATATTTGCAAGATTGTTTCGGTGCGCGAACAAAGACAAAAAGGAAAAAAAGGACAGGGTAGACAGAAAGAGCGCTGGCTTCCAACTAACTTTATTTCACAGAGTGGCAAGAATTTATACGTCTAAAAAGGATGATTACAGAGCTTGAAGGTAAAAAGCAAGCTTAATCTACACACCTGTAACAAAACACGTGTCACGGATTCTCTATTACCTCAAAGCCCAGCCAGGTAATAACGTTCAGCCTGTGATAAGGCAACCATTGAAGTGCTTACGCATTTATCTTTTAGCAAGTGTATTTTTTTTGGCTTCGATAATATCTAGGGTGCGCTGATCCCTGTGCCTTGCCAATATAGAGCTCTAATCAAAGAAGGGAGTGCATCCACAATCTCGACAATGAATGCCAAGACGCCCTTGTACCACAATGTGGACATTGTTTCGGTGTTCTCGGAGGCGGTCATTTGTGCACCGGCCGGTTTGCCCGACATAGATGCGCCCACACGTCAGTGGGATCAAGTATTCGACTCCCACTGCGCATGGGACGTAGCGTGTCCTGTGCGCGACAGAGCACGAGGCAGAATTTGCGCGAGGTGTATTGACCCGTTTGCAAAGCTTCTGCAATTTTTCTGGTGCTAAATAAACCACAAGAACGTTGGCGTCTTGAGCAATCTTTTTTTAGCCTGTGTGAGACGTCGTGCACGTAAGGTAATACGACAGGCCGGCTCTTTCTGACACTGCTTCGTTTATCTGGTTTGTCGCCTCGCTTCACGACAGTGACCAGCTTTTCCGCCACCAAAACGAAAACGTGCGCGGGGTAACCAGCTTTGGTTAGACGCTCCACTTGTAGAGCACAGCTGCGGTGTACCAATTGGGGGCAGGACTTCTTTAAGGCGTTGGCAAGGCGGATGTTAGCAACGCCCCGCTAGACCAATTCTTAATTTTTGCTTCGCTCAATAAGAAGCAAAAAAATTAAAACGGCCCTAAATTTCTTTGTTCGCTATCTTGTTTCTGTCAATCTGCATAATCAAGTTCAGGCAACAGACCAAACTGCCTTTCAGCTTAGCTCACTCTAAATTGGTCAAGCGGAGCATTGCTAACCTCTGCCTTGCCAATGCCTTAAAGAAGTCCTGCCCCCACTTGGTACACTGCAGCTTTGCTCTACAAGTGGAGCGTCTCACCAGAGCTCGTTACCCAGCGCATGTTCTCGTTTTGGTGGTGAAAAAGCTGGTCACTGTCGTGAAGCGAGGCGACAAACCAGATAAACGAAGCAGTGTCAGAAAGAGCTGGCCTGTTGTACTACCTTACGTGCACGAATGTCTCACACAGGCTAAATAAGATTGCTCGAGACGCCAACGTTCTTGTGGTTTTTTCAGCACCGGAAAAATTGCAGAAGCTTTGCGAACGGGTCATTACACCTCGCGCAAATTCTGCCTCGTGCTCTGTCGCGCACAGGACAGGCTACGTCTCATGTGCAGTGGGAGTCGTATACTTGATTCCACTGACGTGTGGGTGCATCGATGTCTGGCAAACCGGCAGGTGCATAAATGACCGCCTCCGACAACACCGAAACAAGGTGCACAATGTGGTACAAGGGCGCCTTGGCATTCATTGCCGAGATTGGGGGTGCACCCCCCTCTTTGATCAGTGCTCTATATTGGCAAGGCACAGGGATCAGCTTACCCAAGGAATTATCGAAGCCGAAAAAATACGCTTTGTAAGAGATAAATGCGTAAGCACTTCATCGGTTGCCTTATCACAGGCTGAACGCGATTACCAGGCTGGGCTTTGAGGCAATAGAGGACCCGTCACACGTGCATGTTACTGGTGCGTAGATTAGGCTTGCTTTTTACCTTCATTCTCTGTAATCTACCTTTTAAAACGTATAAATCTTGTCACTCTGTGAAATAAAGTTAGTTGGAAGTCAGCGCTTTTTCTCTCTACCCTGTCCTTTTTTTCCTTTTTGCCTTTGTTCGAGCGCTGGAACAATTTTGAAAATATTGACCACATGAGAAATTTTACTTGGACACTGCAAGTTCTGACGTGCCGAATCAACAGTTTCAAACCACTAGAATTTTTAATTGGTTCTTTAGAAGCCGCGAGAGCATGGTACGAGAAGGTGAGCTTGAAACCTTTGCCGCTTGCCCGGTGTATGCCTTGCGAGCCAAATTCTTTTGCTAGGCTCTCCGATTTCGAAGCGACTCGAAGCCGGAAGATCAGACGATGAACTCGCGTCAACACGTCATGCGCACGCAAGGTTACATTTGAACATACCCATGCCAAGCCGTGCACACAAGCGGTGCTCTGCTCTTTCGATGTTTTTTTTTACATTGTACTGCTTGTTTCTGTGGGATGGATCTTTCTATGCGCACACGTTTGAAGAAGCTGGCATGGATTATATATCCTAACCGCGATACATAGCGTCGCACAGCTGCAACTACTCTATGGTACGATACACCAAGAACACACCTAACCTTGCTAATGCTGCCACCAGCACAATGCAAAAAAATGCGGGAACACCAACGCAAACAGCTAGAGGCAGCTTAGTGTCAGATCTCGCTTAATGTGAAGCAAAAAAATTAAAACATCGGGCCTACATTTTCTTTGTATGCTTTATTGTTTCTGTCAACCTTCATAATTGAGTTAAGGCAACAGACTGAACAAATTACAAATTTCGCCACAAATAGTTGTCGCTGTGTTGCGTAATAGTTTTACATAAGCAGGACCTTTGCGTGTTTTATATGTCACCTTTACTATGTATGGCCACGCACCCTGGAGATCAAGATCAAACGGTGTTGTCTGACATTTAACTTCTGTTTCCGCGCGTGTTAAACTGCAATTCTTGGCAGATGAAATCGTGAGCTCCCAGTGCATGTAGTCTTTTGTGACTTTGTGGCTACGCTGAACGATTGGCGCCTTTGTATAACTATAAACTGAAGCATTTGTTTTCTTTTTTGTAGTAGACACAGATCCCACACGTAAATATACAAGTTTTTAAACTTCGTCGCAGTTAATTGTCCCTATCTTTGTGATTTTGGGAGTGTTCAACACTGTTTGGCCCGCATACTTTTGGCACATAAAACTCGGTTTTTCAATGCTTATAAAGCCGGCCTCTGATCGACTGATGAATTTTGTTGCCGTGAATTGTGGTAAACTACGAGTAACGTGACAGTGATGCTATTCTCGTCCTGTTCGTTTCTGTAGGTATATTTAGAGTCTGCGCATAAAAAAAGTATAATTGTTTAATATGAATGGGAGCTGTATTATTGGCGTAAACTAACAGCGACTCTTGTGGTCGACGTAGACTATTAGCGTGGTCCTAAGTAGCAGGGTGTTATCCAGGGCAATTTTGATTACAAATGTTTTACTCTGCCAGGGGATTATTCGCAAGGCATTATTTAGTACGTATTAATACAATATTTCTAATTATGTAGTCTTATTTAGACACAGTATTTCTTTCTCTGTTCTTCCCTGTATCTTTCCTTTATTTCTCCTCCTTTTGTGTTTCTTTTAATTTTTGTCTTCCATTTATCTGTTCTGTACTTATCTTTCCTTTATAAGCCAGACGCAGTAAGCACGTGCTTGTACATCCATCTCGTCAGCCCCAATGCGTGTGTTGGCCACAGTCCTTATTATCCGCGAGATTACCAGACGATGCTGAAAAATTATTTATACCGAGACTAGTTTCCCTCAAATACGTCGCCTCGAGTAATTTATTCATTTATTGTCAATCTTTACATAAAGAATAGAAAAACAATCGCATGCAACGGCTGACTTATTGTGTCATAGGTGCTAGTAGCAACTGTGCTTTAGAGGCCGTTCATGATGATAATTTTGTGGTCATGGAAAACTGCGAAAAGAAAAGTTCAAACAGCTGCGCTGCTAAAATTTGTATTCTTCAAGCGGTAACACTCCACAGATCCAAACGCAATCAAGCCGCTATTCCGTATTTTGCTGACTAAACCAATACCAGCCTGCACTTATAGAGGCCGTCCGTTCAGTTAGGGTGATATTAAACGCGCACAAAATGTGAGTGCGGCCGATGTCACAGTTGCGACTGCCCATTGTAACAGTTGTGGCTATTCGTTGTCAGAGGAAGGTCCCTCAACTTCACGGCACTCATTAACATTGAATACTATGCAGTCGTCACACGAAGGTAACATTTCACGAGCACTACTTTCGTCATAATGCTTGCTGTGACTAGAAGCGATAATCCATCTTGCCGAGCTTTCATATATACAACTATTCACAATGCGCATAGACTGTCACACCATCAAGCGGAACTTGGGGGCGTCCTCTCGAGAATAGTCACTAGGCAGACACTCCTGTGTTGGGACTGAGCTAGCCTCTGTGTTAAAACGGTAGCAAGAAAGGAGTAATGACCACCATGCACGTTTCGTGGATCAGGAAATATACCAGGCTGTCAGGGAGACGATAAATCTGATTCGTTCTTGCGAGACGTTAAGTTTTTGTGATGTTAAAAATGTGACAGCCCGCATAGTACACACATATCAGCTTCGCGATATTTTCTGTAGCCACATAGTTACATGTTCTCGTTGGATCTTTTCAGTTGGACCTCACCTTGTTTTACGGGCGTATAGCATAGTGCTTTCGTAGTACATGTATCCTGCAACATTGATTCCACGCTGAAAGTCGCACCGGCTAGTGATTTGCTGTCGAAAACATAGCCAACGCCACGCCGCTTCTTTTTTTGCGTTTGTTGATACAGGGCAGCACACTGCAAGCCATTTGCTTGCGAATAGGTTTCAGAGCGAAGTTTTCTCCGCGCCCAGATAAACGTGGTGAGTGACGCGGTTTCAGTGTTCCTGAAGGCGTGCGCTGGAAGAAATTTCGCATATATATATACTGCTGTCGGCAGTGAGCTTGAGAGAAGCTATCGTGACGACGACAATATTTCGACATAGAAGGTTGTCAACGCATCGAGAGTAACAGCGAGGATAAACTACCAGCTGTGAACTCGCGATAATCGAGGTGCATTTGTATCAGTACCATTTTACGTCTCCACGTGCGTTATTGTTTTTTTCACGCTTGTATTTCACTTTGACTTGATTTATTGTGCAATATCCTTCATCGAGGTCAAAATAATAGCAGTTTTTGCACATTGCGTGTAATCTAATTAGAGTTAATATGATGAAGCGCCGCATGCCACCAATACGCTCGATCTAGAACAGTGAAGCGAAATGGTTAGAGCATTGAAACAAGCAGTTACGACTAAAATTCACGCCTCTATGCTAACGTCTCTCTCTTCAAAGGTACCATCCAAATGAAGTTGTTGTTCAACAATCTTTAGCAATGTCGCCGTTGCGAAAAGCAAATACGTGCGTATTCTTTTTGATATATTTCTTTCATCACACTGATGGATCCTGCGACATGCGAGTGCATTGAATTTCTCACGTATAGAGTCCAAGCATGGCTGTGGCACAAGCACTGCTTATTGAGAACTTAAATGCATGTGTTTCATTGAAGAAGCAACTCCATGTTGCTGTCAGCACAAGTAATGAGGACGGAGTAATATGTGCTTACAAACCATCTTGAAGTTAAACATTCGGTTCCGTGCAGCCGCGATGATGTGCTGCTTGCAATAGCAGGTTCCAACTATGGCGAATCCGTCAGGTCGATAGGCTCGGTACCAACTACATTGGAGTGTCATTCAGTTTATACGTCGATTGTGGTTCGAGCATTTTTCTGTAGCACACACAGCTAGGATTACGCAAGGCACCGTTGATGCATAATCAGGTGACTACAACACCTTTCATAGTGCGGTAAAAATTGAGATGGCAAACATTCCGCAGTTTCTATTGTTTAGAAAAGTACGTTGTACCGACATATTTATTTTACGTTGAAGAAATCATCCGGTGAAAGTGACACGGGGGCTTACGTCCATGCGTCGTAACATTTCCTATCCGTGTTCAAGGAGATAACCCTACTCCCGCAGCCATCTTGGATCGCACGGCCTATAGTCATTGCGAATAGCTTTTATCATTGAGTGGCTTTTTGCCAGTCAGAAGCTGGCTGAAAGCGCTCGTTACGTATTTTAATTTCACAGTTGATTTTATGCTGTTAGGAGCTAGCGCGACAGCAAATACTTTATTGCATTTGTGTTTACTGATTTCCTAGTAATAACTGTTTCTTCAGTTGCCGTTCCCATAGATATCACTAAGTCTTGGTGAGAAATAGCGCAGCAAACTTATATTTAGGTCCCGAAAGTGGAGAGGTGAAAATGGCACTGAAACACATTCTTTTCCTATCTTTGTATTCCCATCAGAGTATCTTTGAGCAGTTGCAATCTACCATTCAACATCCACCTACCAACTGACCATAACAAAGGGTGGAAGCACTATTCGAAGAGTCAATTTGTTTTATTTGTGTTTTAAGCTCACCTTAACCCTTAAGAGTTCGCGTATGTTATCTACTGCTTTCATGCCGATCACACATATATACAAGATAATAAAAATCCGAAAAACAATTTTAATAAAAGTGGCAACTTTGCAAGCACAGGTCCGCCTCCTTGTCAATTGTGTCATGTGTGAGGTCACATGACACGATTGATTGGTATGGGGGACTACATGCGTCTGCGCAAGCGTGAGGCTTTCTTATACCTCGTAGCTTTGGTAGCGCTGAACCAAAGTCGCGAAACAGAGTATAGTTCCCACCTTTCGCCGCCTCTAGTTCATGGAACAGCTACCCAACACTCACTAAATCTTGCTAAACCAAGGAGTTACGCCCAGCGAGTTTTACGTGGCAACACGATAGTGCTTTAGGTGCATCCTTGTCATGCTCTGTATAAGCGTATTGCTTCGAATCGGTTGTTGCATTGTTTGTAGCGTACACTCGTATGATTCGGCTGAGTTATGATTCGGTTGAGCAGATGACACGAGCTTGATTTTCTTCTATTAGTTATTTCTTCGCTTCACAGGTGCCAGCGCTAACGAAGGGCTCTTTCTAACCCAGCAGCTACAAAAATTAATCTCACAAGCTTATCTTGCGTAACTACCGTACTTGCAAGAGAAATGTAACCTATCGAAAATCGGCAGTCGTGGAAGTCAATTCTACTGTCTTAAATAACCCTTACTAATCTGCAGAATGATAACAAAGTTGCCTCTAAAATGTGTTTCAAAAGAATCAGAGAAGTGATTTTTTGTTCTTATTTCCTACGACGCTTGAGAGTTCAAGCGATTCCTTTTCGAGGAAACATCCTTGGGAGAAGCGTAGATAAGAGCCGATTGTGTTGGCGAGAAAAAAAAAAGTCAAAGCAACCCTTTAAAACAGAAACTACTTCTTGATTCGAAAAGAGACAAGGCAGTTATTGAAAAAGTGTGGTAACAGAGCATTCAAAAGTGTGTTGAATAAAAAAAGAAAACGAAAAGCCACCGAAAAGAAGAAAACAGCAGGAACACACTACAATGGATTCGATCCGGCTGTTTCTAACGACACAAAAGCATTGATTGATAAGTGGGGTTTAACGTCCCAAAACCACTATATGATTATGAGAGACGCCGTAGTGGAGGGCTCCGGAAATTTTAACTACCTGCTGTTCTTTAACGTGCACCCAAATCTGAGCACACGGGCCTACAACATTTCCGCCTCCATCGGAAATGCAGCCGCCGCAGCCGGGATTCGAACCCGCGCCTTGCGGGTCAGCAGCCGAGTACCTTAGCCACTAGACCACCGCGGCGGGGCAAAGACACAAAAGCATCAAAGTGCAATTAAGCTGAAGTACTGAATGTACTTTTGCATGTTTTCTTTTTTACATCCATAGAAACTTTACGAGGCAGATAGGAGAAAGCTGCAAGCGTATGAAGTAAAATGAGAAAGATTTACCAGCACCTTGATGCATTGGGAACCCTTTATGAGAAAAAAATTGAAGCAAAGGAAATTTTCGAGAAAAAAAACACAGGCAATTGTGCCCACAGGAAGCCTGCGTTGTAATGTTTCGGTGGTACATGTCAATGATGATCCGCAGGTTCGTTATCTATCGGAAATGGCAGCAGTGCTTTCGTTACTTTTCGTAGCACTGATGCAATGTACGGCTCTCCCAGGTTCAGGTAGTGAACGGTGAAAGGTTCTTTGTTCAGAAGAGTTGAAGATTTTGGTACATCTTCAACAATTAAGAATACTGTCATTAGTAGGAACACGGACTTTTGGGCGAGCTAGTAACTCATCTGAGAATTAATGGTGGTGTGCAAATGCACCACCATTTCAAGGTCAGAAGCAGAGGAGTAAGAGTAGGAAAGAATTAAGAGTGTCTCGTTCAATGAGCACCTGACAGGTCAAGGTATTGTAGCAGCGCCAAAATGGTAGCCCTAAAGAGAAAAGAAAAAAAAATAGGCAGTAGAGAAAGGGCATCTCTATTAGTAGCATTCATAGTGACACTTTTAGAGCGGTTACACACATATTTGAACCTCAATCGTGCAAATCTTGTGGGTTAAAGAAAATATTCGTATCACAAAAAATAACAGAAAATTACTATTCGGTAAATGATAGCTGGCATGCGTTTTCTCTCATTGTTTATCAGGGCAGCCCCAGTGTCATGGACCGCTCTGAATCATTCCCGGTGAAGATCATAGACGTGAGTTATCATACTCTCACAAACGAGCGCTCAAAAAAGCACGGGTCTCGAAATTGTAACTGCTACGTGAAATAGAGGTGCCAGGCTGACGCGACAGAAACTGGTGAAAGGAAAAAAAACAAGCATGAAAGGACTGTCGGGCATGCCACCTCTTCCACTTGAAGGCACCGCACTAGGCTGACCAACCTCCTTGTATCTATCACCGAGCAAATTTAGGAAGCTCGAAAAGGAAAACGTTAGTAACTCCACGGTTACGTCACATGTCGCAGCCAGTTTGTAGAAATTCTCACCCCTTCCCCTGCTCTGGCTGTGCAGCGTGCCGGCAAAGCTTCAAGAAACCAGGAGGAACGTATTCGCAATGCCCACGGGCTGTAGGTTGGCTTGCCCTGCAATTCAAGGTGGCTGTGGGAGAATGATGAACCCGCGAATTTGCATAGAAATAATTTGCACGCATGGACGTACGCCCCAAGCCGCTTTCACCGGAAGAACTCTTGATCGTCGAATGAAGGTGTATTGGACCAAAGTACTTTCCCAAACGATAGGAAGTGCTAAATGTTCGCTACCTCATTTTTTGATGCTCTGCCAAGGGTGATGGTGCAGCTGATCGACCATGCATCAAAGACGCCTTGCGTAACCCTGCCCGTGCTACAGAAAACTTCACGAAGCCGAATTGACTTATGAACTGAACGGCACTTTGAGATACTTTATACCGAGCGTGCCTGGCGGATTTTCCGCAATAGTGGGCCAGTAGGAAGTGACGCGCATTCGTGGCGGCACGGAAGCTATTGTTTAACGTAGCGATGGCTCGCAAACATATTACGCCGACGTCACTAGTTGCGCTTTAAGTACCATTGAGTTGGTTCGTCAACAGACAACAAGCGTTTACTTCTCATTAAGTAGCGCTTGCGTCACAGCCATGATCTTACTCTAACAGTGCGCAACTCTGTGCACTCCGACGCTGCAAGTTGGATCAGCGCAGTCGCAAAAGGATATCGAAACGAATACACGCGCACGCTTTTCGCAACTTCGAAACAGTGAAAATTTTTGAATATGGGACGTCGTTCGGACAGTACCAGTGAAGTACAGGAGAAGTTATCAGAGGCGTGGACTCTAAGTGCTCGTTTCATTGCTATCAAGTTATCAAGTTCAAGCTATCAAGCTATCAAGTTATCACTATCAAGCTATCAAGTTATCAGAGGCGTCGTAAGTGCTCGTTTCATTGCTCTAATCATTTCGCCTCTCTGGTCGAGCTTGAGCGTGTTGGCGGCATGCGGCGTTCTGTAACACACACTGTAATTGGGCTACCTGCAATTCACAAGAAAAAGCATGCTTTTATTTTCAGCTCGCTGAAGGATATTATACAATAAGTACACTCAAAGTGACTTACAAGCGTGAAAAAACAATAACGCACGACCTGACGTGAAGCGCAACTCGCTCCTTGTCAGTTAGCAGCTGATTGTACGTTGTTGTTGTCGCTTCAGGTGCATTTTACGTCCCGTGCAAAATCTCCGACGTCAAGACGATTTCTACGAACACCCCTGCTCAAAGTGATCTGAAGAATTTTGTTCATCGAACGACTTCGACAAAAGTAGGAACGCGTCACTCACCACGCACAGCACCAACAAGGCATCACCCGCCCCGTTTATCTGGGCGAGGAGAAAAACTCGCTCAGACACTCGGCAAGAAGCAAATTGCTTGTAGTGTCCTGCCATCTATCAAAGAATGTAAAAATCTAACGGCGCAGCGTTTGCTAAGGTTTGAAAAAGCAAGCTGCGAGCCTGCGCTACTTTCCGCATAAAATAAATGTTATGGGATTCATGCGCAACGAAAGCACTGACGAATGCTCAACCCACTTAAAAAAAGTGAGTAAAATGCAAAGGTCAAGACGGGATAATAGTATAAACTATCCGACGTGGCTGCAGAAAATCTTGCGAAGCTGATACGTTTACTCTGTAGGCTATATTTGAACGCGCAACTTGCCATGTATTTTCACAAAAACTTAGCGTCTCGCATGAACGATTCCGAATAATCTCGTCACCGACGGTCCGGTTTATTCACTGATGCGCGAAACGTACAAAGTGGTTTGTGTTCTTGCTTGCTTGCACGTTACACTGAGGCTAAGCTGAACAAGGGAGCGTCTGTCTACTGATCATTCTTGAGAGGACGCTGCTGAAATTCGCTAGGTGGCGCGACAGTCTATGAACAATGCGCTGATGAGGAGAGGAAGGGAGTTTGCCGCCATCACGCTAAGTGCTTGTTCTACAGTCAGAGGCCAAGCAGATGAGAGGAAGATGTTTTCCACTGGCGGATGAAGAGGAGGAGGAAGAAAGTTTAGGCGAAAAGACAGGGAGGTTAGCCAGTTCTTATACCGGCTGCCTACCCTGTGCTGGAGAAAGGGGTGAGGGGAATGAAAGATGTTAAAAAGAATTGTTGCGAAGAGAGAAAGAGAAATTACAAAAAATGCGACAGATGAAAGGCAACATCAAAGAGTATAAGACACTAAAGACACTCTCTGAGGTCAGTCGTCCGCAAAAAGCGCAGCAAAGCATTCAAAGCCTTCTGGGCTGAGGATGGGCTCGGACCATTACCCAGAATCCTTTATTCCGACAAAGGCCGATCGTCCAGTCTATCCAGAGCGGCAGTGAGTTCTTGTCTTTGCGCCTCAAAATGGGTGCACTCACACAGAAGGTGCGCGATGGTTTCTTTGCAGCTGCAGTAAGTGCATGTAGGAGAGCTGGTCATTCCAATGAGATAAGAGTATGCGTTAATGAAGGCAACTCCAAGCCACAGGCGGCATAGAAGTGTCTCCTCAGCTCGAGATGTCCTTGGGGGAAGACGAAGCTGCAGATCGGGATCCAAATTATGCAGGCGCGCGTTCGTAAGTCTGTTGAGTTCCACTGTACCAGTGTGTGGTCACGTGCAAGCGAACGAAGTCTTGTAACTGCGTCGGTTCTTGAGAACGGGATGGCTGGGTATTGGGTACCATCGTGTGCAGGTCTAGCGGCCTCATCTGCGCGGTGATTGCCATATATACTGCAATGACCTGGTATCCACTGATACACTATGCTGTGCTGTTCCTCGATTGCTTGGTGATGAAGAAGCCTTATTTACGCTACTAACTTTTCATTAGGTTCATGGTGAAAGGGTGACATAACACATTGAAGAGCTGCCTTCGAGTCAGAGAAGATAGACCACATTCCCGGAGGCTCTTCCACTATAAACTCCAGAGCTGCACGTATGGCGGCGAGTTCTGCAGCTGTCGACGATGTCAAATGCGATGTCATGAATTTAACTGTGATGCGCCTTGCGGGAATAACCACCGCCCCTGCAGAGCTTACTGAAGACATCGAGCCATCCGTGTAAATGTAAAAGGCGTCCGTTGCGCTTCTCTTGCAGGAAGAGTAATGTGGCCTGTTTCAGGGCTAGATGCGACGACTTTTTCTTATTTTGGATGCCAAGAATTGTAAGAAGGGCTTCGAGTGGGTGTACGCACCATAATGGTATCAGCGGCCGTGCTGCATGCGTGAAGTGCAATGGATGCACTGTGCAATGCTGAGCTACAGTTGCGCTGAACGCTGAGTGGGGCCTAGAAGTTCGAAGTGAGGCGAAGTGATGAGATGGAAACCAAGCAAGATGTGTTATGTGCATTCTCAAAGCGTCTACACAGTAAAACTTTTTACGCCCTTATGGGTGTAAAAGGGTGTTTTACAGATTTACATCCTTTTTAATAAATGTAACACCCTTTTCTTTGCTGCTACACCCTCAGAGAAGGGTGTAACTGGCAAAAGGGTGTTATTATGCCGTTCGTGAGGGTGTTGAAGAACAGAAGGGTGTACACCTCTTATTGATGGAATAAAAATTGTTCCGTTTAACGTCCCAAAGTTGTCATATAATCATTAGAGACGCCGTACCAAAGGGCTCCGAAAATTTAAACCACCTGGGGTTATTTAGGGTGCACCTAAGTCTAACTACACAGGTCTCGCACTATTTCTCGTCCATTAAAAATGTGGCCGCCATGAACTGCCGGGATTCGATCCTGCGACTTGCGGGTCAACAGTTCAGCCCCATAAGCACCAGACCACCGGCGCGGGAGTGCAAGTGCAAGAATCGAGCTGCATCCATGCTTGCAAATAAAATACCACGCATATAGCGCAAGGAATGCATGCCTTTCCTAAGATAACAATGTCTTAGGGATGAAAAAAAATCAAGGAAATGATTGAGGCATTGAAAAATTTTACAGAACACTCTAAGAATAATTGAGAAAATGTAAAAGAGACTAACTTCTTCTCGCACTGTATGATTCGACATGCTTTGCCGCTTTATATCGTTCACAATATATGTGAATAAATGAATGGGCTACTGTCACGATCTACAGACAGCACATATTCATGTGTAGAAGCAATTGAGAAAAAAAGCTTGAATTTATTACAAAATCCCTTGCTCGGTCAAAAGCCGTTCGAGTGCAAGTCGTTTTCACAAGATTATCGAAGACGAGACGTGCTTGGTCGAAAAAGAAAACAATGCACTACCTTCTGCAACCATGCGGGAGCACGGGAAGTGATTCTTTAGGTCAAGAAATAAAGGTCAGAGAATGGCACGGTCAGTGCACGCAGCGCCTTTGCGAAGCGAAAGGGAGAAGGATACGAGAAAAGGGAGAGACGCCTCTCGCCCCCCCCCACACACACACACATATATATATATATATATATAGATATATATATATATATATATATATATATATATATATATACATATATATATATATATATATATATATATATCATGAGTCTTACTCCGTCCACTGCAGGACAAAGGCCTCTCCCATGTTCCGCCAGTTAACCCGGTCCTGTGCTTGCTGCTGCCAATTTATACCCGCAAACTTCTTAATCTCCTCTGCCCACCTAACCTTCTGTCTCCCCCTTAGGAATATATATATATATTGTGGGACACTGCGACCCATGCCGTAAAATTTGTATTTGCTATCTATTATGTTTGACATCCCTTCGGGGGGGGGGGGGGTGTATGAGGTGATCAGCAGGGGGGCACCGCAACCCCCGTAGAGTTACAGTGCCCCTTCTCTATTTCTCTATGTACCTATAGGGATTTACATTGCCCCCTAAGTGACCAAGGGCCGCCCCCGCCCCCCTTCCCCCGTGGTGGGCACGCCTATGCATAGGCACCATCAATCATTGCAATAAAAGTTTGTGTGTAAATGTGTGTGTCAACAATAATACGTTTCAAATTCAAGAACATGAGTGTTTTAGGTATTATTACCGCTGTTGTTCATTTGTTAAAAATACATTGCACCTGCAAGCGTTTCAAACTTCGCGCGCTAAAGTCATACGTTAATTTGATTTGTGAAAATAAAATTATTTTGCCCCCTTGGTTTTTATGTTATGTATATTAACGTTTACTTTTTATACTTAAACGCATCACTAAAGCATTTTTTTGCGCCATTGTACGTCTGCGGAGCTGTAACCACGTGACTTGTTTGGGCGTGTTTGCTCGCTAGTCGGGCGCTGCAGCTGGTCGGTTCTGCATCGTTTTTTTCTCATTTTTTGAGGTGTGCTTGCGCGCTGCGTTTTTGTTTTGTGTTCTGCCGGTGCTGCCTATTACGAAGATGGACTCTACTCAAGCGAGGACGTGTGGCATCGCATTTTGGAACACTCGCCAGGTACGTACCACATTCCTGCTGTCGGCGCTTTGTCAACACCGAGAGCGTGATAACGACGCCATGCTACGTTTTTCGTTGCATGTGGGCGATAAGTGAGGTTTTTTAACGTAGCAAACCTGTTTGTGTGTGTCATTTCATCAGGATGAAGGCGTTTTTGTGGGAAGTCAAGCGTGGGCGAGCTTTTTCCTTCGATTCAAGCATGCTTCGGTGTGTGAAGCACATGGCGCGTGCGTGCGCAGGGGGAATTCGGCGGCGGATTTGTGCGAGTTGTGACGGCGCCCGCTTCTGTCGGCAGTGGTGTTGGCAGGGAGCCCTGCTCGCGATGGACCAATATTTTGGTTAAATAATTGTTGGGTGAAGACGGCGTTTGTTAGCTGTAAGCGTTGATTACGCCTAGCGCGCGTATGTTATCTCTTGAGGATTTTTTTTTTGCATGCCTGTTCATATTGTGTGCTACAGGAGTCAACTGGTTCATATGTTGTACGTTTCATATGTTGTACGTCCAAAGTAGTTTAAAAACAATTTCATATGTTGTACGCCCTTTTTTTAAAACTGCTATCAGAAATTGCTGCGGGTAGCCGAACGTATGCCGGTGTATGCATCCACGTCGGCACGCATCTTTGAACTACCGTGTTACTCGAGTTCGCGTGCAGCATGCTGCCTCATCTTAGGTACGGCTCGCAAGGCTTGCACGTATGTACGCTTACGTGTTTATGCAGCCCGTTTACTCAAATCTGAGCTTACGTTATACACCCGCAACATAAGTTGTCTGATGCGTTCGGAACCCATGAATTTTGAGCCGTTCGTTAAACATGAACTGTATTTCCGAACGAAATCTTCATGGCTTATTATTGCCGAATAACTGTAGCTTAACTGTGCGAGCCCTAATGCGATCAGTAGTTCATGCGGTAGAGCACATTTTATTTTATCCAGCTTGTTTTCGCTATGCTTAGATTTCATTATTTTGTGGTGGTTTATTAAATATTGTATGTGCCTCGCCCAAACTTTGTGTTCAAACTTTGCTAAGCACTTTTACTTGTACGAACAGTAAGAACAGTTTAGACCATCACCTCCAAGGGCATTTATTAACAGATTACAAGCTTATGCCCGTCTGCTCAGAAACACACATGAAAACATTGAAAAACCACACACTGGCCACGAATAAAAGCACAGCCTCTGTCACTTGTGAATAGGGCTCCTGTGTGGGGGCCAAAACGTCATGCTTTCAATTGGGGTCAGCATGTTGTTTTAATTGTCTTCACATCAGATGACAAACTTAAGTAAATTCTATAGGCACGCGCTACAGTTATAGAAGGGATCTGTGGTGTTTGGAGAAACGAATAAATTATTTAACGCTCAAAACTAGCAATAGTGTTATACATCATAGTATGCATACATAAGGCATGCACATGTTACTGTGAAAATGGAAAATTGGACAGTATGTTCATCTGACAATCATGAATATAGACTGCATGTTTCCAAGCTGTTGGCATTGACGCAATTACACAACTTCTGAAATCAGTCTCATCAAATGTTTATTGTGTATTGCTAAATCGTGACCAATGCCTTCCAGTATTCTTGTAACTGAGATTGTTGCAGAAGCTTGCATGCTTTATTGGGATGGTATTTAGCTCAAGATGGGTGCGTTGTATTAGCATTTCCACATTCTTCCCCATTATTTATCAGACAGCCTGTAATGAGGTGTATGTTAGGAATGAGTGAGGGGCACTGCCTTTTAGCCACCTGGAATCTATAAATTAACAGCTATAATTTAGCAGTTGACAATAATAATTTAGTGAAACCAATTTTCTATGTTATCGGCATAATCGTCCTAATGTAGGCATCCGGAAGAAAGTTACACTAGTTGTGTTCAAACTAAAATTCGTAATTTAATTTTATGTGTTACCTCCAATGGATACTTGATCAAAGCGCATACCGTCATGTACGCACTGCCCTATTAATGAATTGGCATGTATGTGCACTATACCGAAGCGCTATTCAAGTATATTTTGTTACACATCTGTTATGTGGAAAATGCATATTCTTTCGTAAGGTTGCAGCTATGTTCGCCAAAAACATTGAGGATGTTTTTGTTGTAACATGTCTGGTTTTCGTACATCCTACTTTTATAAAACACAATGTTCCTGTTCATTCTAAATAGAGTTTCAAATTCTGCTTCACTAACAGACACATCAGTAAATTGTTTTTTTTTTGTTTCTCTTGCAGCCTATACATGCTCGTCGTAGGAAGAGTGTGTGGGAGACGTGTGGACTAGCCCATCATCAAGGCTGGCTTGTGGAAAATTTGACTGCTGGTGCACATCAGCGGCGCATGGCTTCTGTTTCTTTTGAAAAGCGAGCTGCAGAGAGCCACCTGGTAGCTGTATTCAAGGAGCACAAAGGTTCAGGGTGTTCAAAGTTAACCCTTTTGTTTTCCCTTAAAAGAGAAGTGAGCGCTGTAAGTTAGGTATGTAAAGCCACCTCTGCTGATAGCTATGTATCCAGGAGGATGCAATGTCAGACAATGATTATCACTGTCAGCAGTGACACTAAGTTTTATAATCAACTTAATAGTGACTGCAACAGGAGATCATGTATGTGTTAAATACTTGAGCCAGTCACATTTCTACATATTATCACTTATAAGAATTCTAGCATGCCTGTGCTCAGATATCCTGCTGGAAATTTAGTTGCGGCTTGCATTATTATGTGTGCAGGACAGTGAGCGCTAGCACAGACTCTGATTTCATGCATTTAATCTGACCCTGGGTGGAAGGCATGGGCAAACTATAAAATGGTTACTCTTGCTATTCGCTGGCGATAGCAAGAACCGACTGCTCGTTCCGCTACGGAGTGATATTTTGTGGAACTTCACTGCCTTGCATGCGTAATCATGAAAAGCAAAATTAAACTTTCAAACGGGATATCAGGAGCATAAACATAATCAAAAAAGTTTTCCAAGTGGGACCATGTAGAAACACGACTGCCTCCAACTTTTTAATGCAAACATACCCGCTTATTTGTGTTACTAAAATTTCAATATTTTTGGTTGATTGGACAGATGACAGCATTATTTTATTACTTTGTGTCCCCCTGGACACAATCTGGCAAGGTGTTCTTCTGTTCTTAAGGCTAAAATTCAATGTAACTAGGCAGCGCATTTATGAATGTGTCAGTGCTACTTACTGAGCTCTTTATTGGATATTTTGTTTTTTCCAAGATCTACTGAGTGAGTTGCTCGCCTGACTTGCGTGTCATGGTAATTGATGCCTTATGTGCAATTGGCCATTTAAAAACACTTTTTGTGTTGTGATAAAAAGTAGCACAATAATGATTTTATCTTCAGTGTAACCTTCACTGAATATTCTATAATAATGTATTTTTTACCGTAGTTATTTCATTGCCTTCGGGAAGTTCAATTCATAACTGCAATCAAGTGTTTTCCCACTGTCATACTTCATCATACCTAACTTTGCCAATACCAAACCATGTCGGACATTTTACAGTGATACATACTCATGTTTAACATTGTTAATGATAATTGATAGAAGGCATACTAGAATATTGTAATGTGGGTCCTTGGATCGGGGGGGTTGAATGGTGAATTTTTTCAACTACATAGTAATGTCTGCTTGCTTTGTTTCATGTCAAGTGTAATGAGAATAATATTTACCGAGGTTAACGTGTTAAAACCACGATATAATTATCAGGGACACTGGAGTGGAGGGTTTCAGATATTTTGACCACCTGGGGTTCTTTAAATGCATCCACGTTTAAGCAGACAGGTGTCATGCATTTCCTCCTTAATCGAAATGGCAGCCACCACAGCCATGGTTTGATTTTGCGGCCTTCAGTTTAGCAGTCAAGGGTTACTTGAAGCGTATATTAGTTGTGGGCTGTGGTCTTGCTTCCGTGATGCATCTTAAGTACAGCAGTTTGGTGCCAACCAGGCATCTCTACTAGTGCACTGGTGTTGTGTTTTTGCATTCATAATTTACTGCAATATTTAAGTATTTTATCAAGATGCATTTCTGAGCAGCTCTGCGAAGTGTGTGCTGGTGTTTATTACATTCCTAATTTTTTGCAAGAGGTAATGATTGTTGCATGTATTCTGAGTTAGATATGAAGTTACAAATTTTCCTTCTTTTAAACTCTGTAAGAGTGTAAAGGCCAAGTCACTCTGATATACTTTGCATATTGTACAACAGATGGCTAAATTGTGTGTGCAGAGCTTATATAAACAGCTCATAGTGTTTCGAATTCCTTTTAGGATCAGAAAAAAACTGTTGTGAAGAGTGGGATAGTCTGGGGGAACAGTGAAAGTTCCTCAGATAGGCTGGCTGACGTTTCGATAGGAGGACTTATGTTCGTCAAAAGTGCCTTTCCTTCTCATCCTTGGCATGTTAGCTTTAAGGGGGTTAGTAGAGACGTCACCTCTTGGTGGTGGTGCGTGTCCTTGTTGGCGATTGCCGTAGGAAAAGAAAAAAAAGCTAGAAAGTAAACAAGTGCAGTCCTCACTTCATTTCAAGTTGGCTGGTCGCAATTCACAGTGTTCTCGGATAAATTTCCGGAGCTTTCCACTACGGCGTCTCTCATAATCATATAGTGGTTTTGGGACGTTAAACCCCACACATCAATCAATCAATCAATCAACAGTGTTCTCGGAGGGTAGAGAAAAAAAGGGAAGCAAAAAAGAGGAAACACGCAAAGTAGGAGCGGTGTGCTGCCGCTACAGACACGAAAAAAGCAAAGAGCTTGAAAGTTCGAAGCCAGCAGACGGTCCCCGCGTTTGGCCATAACGAAGGGTTGACGACGATAAAGGCCTATGCTGTTCTCGACCATGTATGAATGGGACTCATAAGAAAGCGGTTACAAAAAGGCGCGAGAGAGAAGCAGGCGGCTACCTTTAAATGCTAAGATGTCAAAGGTAAGAGACACCAGATGTGTTCGGAAGAGAATGTGTTTAATTGGGAAAGTCATTAGTTAAAATATGCTTTCACTATCCCCGTAGGTGGCCTGCTCAATAGAATTGCCTCAAGAATTTGGCGGCATGTTGGCAGAGAAATAGAGAAATTCAGAATGCAAAGAAAATAAGCATCAACGAGAGAAACACAGAAAGAAAGGAAAAAATGAAAAAAGGCGGGTTGGAGGTAGATGACACGCTAGCGATAACAGACGAGGAAAGGAAAAAAGAGACGCAGAGAAATTTGTGGCTTGGCAATGACTTGATGGTGCACGGTAGGAGTGTTTTTTAAAGCGACAAAAGAAGACAGAAAGCTGTGGTTGAAAGGTTCTGGAAAATAAAAACTTTGTATTTGTGTGTATATAGACACATGAATATCTATATTTATAATTTTAAAAATTTTGAGAGAACAGTAGTTCAACTTGTAGTCTAGGCGCGATTCCTTGTAATACCGATCATGTCTATTTGAAGGTTGAACCTTTCTTATTTCTAAATGCTGTCGTAATTATGCTATGGCTTTCAGCGATTCCGAATTGCGACGTGCTACATTGATTCGTGATCAGTGTAGGTGCTTACATTTGTGTATCAAATATATTTCCATGTGTTTCCTCTCACGGTGAGCAGAAATTTGTCGAACATCAAGCTGTGCTTGGTCGAAATTGTGGCCCTGTTGGTTGAAGTGACTGGCTACTGCTTTTGGTAAATTGTGTTTTGTGTCTGCGCATTGGCCGTTCAGTCTTACGTGAATTGGCTGCCCAGTTTTGCCTATATATTGTCTGCAGGTGGCATACTTAAGACAGTATATTAGGTTGTTCAAAGTGCAGATGAAGATCGATGGGACCTTGTGAATGTAGTCAAAATTCTGTGCTTTTTAAGTTGTTAGCCCGCTATATATTTTTACAGGTGAAGCATCTGGGCAGGCCACAGGGACCAGACGTCCTAGTGTTTGCTTTAAGTTTTGCGCGAATTAGCAATGCTTGGCACGTGGCATTTGCAACGCTAACTTAAAGACATGCTTGTTCATGCAAACTTACACTAGGACGTCTGATCCCTGTGGCCGGGCCAGGCGCTCACCCTGCAAATATATACAGCCGGCTACTAACATAAAAAGCACAGCATCTGACTACATTCACAAGGTCACATAGAGCTTCACCTGCAGTTTTAAACAACCTAATATACTTTTCTGAGTGTGCCAGCTGTAGAAAACAATATATAGGCGAAATTGGGCCGCCAATTCACTTAAGACTGAACGGCCACCATGCAGATACAAAGCACAATTTACCGAAAGTAGTAAGTAGCTGGTCACTTCTACCAACAGGACCACAATTTCGAAAAAGCAAAGCTTTACGTTCTACAAAATGATTTCTGGTCACCACAAGAGAACAAATACATGAAATCATACTTTATACACAAATTTATGTCCATACATCCATCAGGAATCAATGTTGCATGTGGTAATTTCGAATCGCTGAAAGCCATTGCATAATTGCGGCCGTATTTAGGAACTAGAAACGTTCAACCTTCAAGTAGACATAACTGTTATTACATGGAATCACTCCTAACCTATATATTGTAATAATATTCACTCTAAATTTCTAAAACTTTAATTATAGATATACATGTGTCTATATACACACAAATACAAAGTTTTTATTTTCCAGAACCTTTCAACCAGAGCTTTCTTTCTTCTTTTGTCGCTTCAAAAAACACTCCTACCGTGCACCCTCAAGTCATTTCCAAGCCACAAATTTCTCTGCGTCTCTTTTTTCCTTTCCTCGTCTGTTAACGCTAGCGTGTCGCCTACCACCAATCCGCCTTTTTTTCATTTTTTTTCTTTTGTGTTTTTCTCGTCGTTGCTTATTCCCTTAGCATTCCGAACTTGCCTATTTCTCTGCCAACATGCCGCCAAATTCTTGAGGCAATTCCGTTGAGGGGGACACCTATGGGGATAGTGAAAGCATATTTTAACCAACGACCTTTCCCAATAAACACATGGTCTTCCGAACACATCTGGTGTTGCTTAACTTTGACATCTTCCCATATAAAAGTAGCCGCCTGCTTCTCTCTTGCGCCTTTTTGTAACCTCTTTCTTATGAGTCCCATTCATAGATGTTCGAGAACAGCATAGGCCGTTATCGTCGGCAACCCTTCGTGATGGCCAAACGCGGGGACCTTCTGCTGGCTTCGAACTTTCATGCTCTTTGCTTTTTTCGTGTCTGTAGCGGCCACCCATTGGCAGCACACCGCTCCTACTTTGGGTGTTTCCTTTTTTTTTCTTTTTTCTCCGCCCTCTGAGAACATTCTGAATCACTACCACCCAACTTGAAATGAAGCGAGGACTGCACTCCTCTGCTTTATAGTTTTTTTTTCAGGCTACGATTGCCAACAGGGACACATGCCACCACCAGGAGATGACGTCTTTACTAACTCCCTTGAATTATAATATGCCAAGGATGAGAAGGCTAGGCACCTTTGACGAAGATAGGTTCTCCTATCGAAACTTTGGTCAGCCTATCTGAGGCATTTCCACCTGTCGGCCCTCGTTTTGGTTTTGTTGTGAAGAGTGTGTTTTTGAGAAATGGATGCTGTCTCTATTACCTAGAAAGATGCTTAAAAATAAAACTTGCAATTTTAATATGTGGTGAAGCTTTATGGGGTGCGGGCTGATCTGTTAATCATTTTTCTTCAGCCACTGACCTTACCTGTTCGAATATTGGCGGTAAAATGCTCTAACTGTAGTATGTATGAAATATCATAATAAATGTGTTTGCTTTCAGTTGAGACAAAACCTGTGTTGTGGTACATGTACTTGACATTTATCTTACGCCAATATATGTCTACTTTTAGGAAGTGGGAAAAGATGTTTATCAATAAGTGGAAACGATGTCTGCCAAAGCAGCTCTGTTATTTTTGTATAATCAGAAAGTTTGAAATGAACTAGGTGAGGCTGAACTCGCAAGGTTTCGCGATACCAAGTGTAACTGCAAATTAAGTTGCTGAAATATGTATATGTCTGCATCCTGCATGGGAAGTGTGCACTGTTACGGGTAATAATGTTTTTTAGATGCGGAAGCATCTTATACTCGCGCCTTGTAGTGCGCCGTCCGCGCCATCCGCGCCGTCCGCACCGCTTCCCGAACATTCGACAGCTGACGCGCGCGCATGCGCCGTCGCGCCGTCGCCCACCATCTGTGCCGCGGGCGCTTCTCCTTCGAGAACATTCGACAGCTGACAGCGCATGCGCCGTCGCGCCGTCGCCATCTGTGCCGCGCGCGCGCTTCTCCTTCGAGAACATTCAACAGCTGACAGTACATGCGTCGTCGCGCTGTATATATACTCAAGGTCGGCGCTCGCTCGCTCAGTTGCCGCTCGTCGGTTGGTTTGTACGGCGTGTCGACGTCCAAGGTCGCGGTGAAATGAATTCCAACGAATCCACAGACACAATGATCGACGTCCCTTCGACCAGCGCCGTCCTTTCGCATACGTGTGTACGTGTTCACTCATTTAACACCCCCTCCTACAACCACGTTAACCAATTTAGCCATCGACCCAAGTAAGTCGCAATTTAACACCCCATTTCACAACCACGTTAACCAATTTAGCCATCGACTCAAGTATTTCGCACTTTAACACCCCGTTAACCAATTATATGCTCCGCATCCTCCTCAGTGTTCCCCCGAGGGAAGCTGCGGGCAATTTTTTTAATATAATGTGTTCGTGTGTCTACACAAACGTATGCATACCAAGCACCTTTGCTGTATCGACTCACTGAGCCACCAATTGATATACCCCAAATGTTTATGCTATTTAACACTAAATATTTGTATTTAATTGTACAACTATAGAAGGCAGTCTAAATTTCTATAGTCGGCTTTACAAAGAAGGCTTTGAGGAATATCATTGCATTTCAGTAAGCTTGCTTATACACACACACGCACACACACGTTTTCATCCACTTCTTTCTTTCTTCTTATTTACATTCTATAGGTTCTAATAACTTCCCCTGTACTTTCCTTGGCATTACTGTCTGTTAGATCTCATTAATATATATATATATATATATATATATATATATATAATGAGATCAAACAGACAACATTGCCAAGGAAAGTATAGGGGAAGTTATTAGACCGAATTGTAATGTAGATGTGAAGAAATGTGGGTGAAAAGATAACTTGCCATGGACAGCAACCGAACCTGCGACCTTTGAATAACGCGTTACTCGAAGGTCGCACACCCTTTCAACACCCTCTTAAAGGGTGTTAGCTGAACACCCCTACACGAAGGGTGTTCAGCAAAATGTTAGGGTGTTCAACTCCCTTCTAAGTAGGGTGTATCTGAAAACACCCATAGGGTGTTCCTCTGGCGATAAGCCAGTTTACACCCTTAAGGGTGTAAAAATATTTACTGTGTACACCGATGTATGTTTTGACTGGATAATCACGCGCAATGATGACTCTCGCTGCTGTAGACACACATCTCGGGAGACTAAGGCATATTCTGAGTGCTTGGGTTTGGATCGACTGGAGGACGTGCAAGCTTGTTCTTCGGATCCCGCAAAGCACGAGTAAGCTGTATCGCATATAACCGAGGAGCAAAACAGTGTAGAGTCGAAGCATTGCTCGTACCGATGCACCCCACGTTTTTCCAGTGAGAAACATCAGTACGTGCATAATCATGGTGAGTTTAGTTTAGATGTGGGCGATGTGAGGGCTCCAGGAGAGGTCGCGATCAACTATGACTCTGAGGAATCGGTGGGTCTTCACACTGTTGATCGTGTGTCCGTTGAATTTAATAACATATGGGCTCATCACCTTATGCGTGTATGCTATAAGCGAGCATTTCTCTGATGAAAGCTCTTGTCCCCGTTCTTCTGGGTACTTTGTCGCTATTGTAGCTGCTCTCTGAAGCTGGGCACGCAAATGAAGGCGTGTTACACCTGACGGCCAGATGCAGATGTCATCTGCATATATTGATAGATGAACAGATTCTGGAAGTGCGTCAACCAGGCCGAGTAGCGCTAGATTGAAAAGTGTAGGGCTAAGAACACCACCTTGAGGCACACCACGATGGTTGCAATTATGCGTTGTTGTGCCATTCTCCGTCTGTTCAAAGAAAGCCTTTCAGATAGCTGTGGATCCATTGGTAAATCCGACCCCCTTATCCAACTTTTTCCATGACATCCAGAATGGCTTCGTGTGATACGTTATTGTTTGCACCTTTCACGTCCAAGAAACACGCTGCAGATAAACGTTCAAATCTTTTTGATGCTGAACACATGAGACCAGGTCTATAACGTTATCAATTGTGGACCGCCCACGCCGAAAGCCCGTCATAGCCTGAGGGTATACCTCGTGGTGCTCCAGGTACCACTCTAGGCGAGTCGAAATCATCCTCTCCATCACTTTCCCGAAACAGCTGCTAAGCGCGATGGGGTGATAAGAGGTCAAGTGCAGAGGATATTTACCTGGTTTAAGCGCAGGAACGAGGCGGCTAGATTTCCATGAATGAGAGATAAATCCGCTGCTCCACGAGTCGTTGTACACGGATAGAAGGGCCCGTTGAGCTGCTTCTCCATGGTTGCAAAGAGCCATGTACGTGATTCCATCCGGACGAGGCGATGAAGATCGTTTGCATGCCGTCAAGACCGCTTGTAGTTCCTCTAGAAAGTAAGGGGTTCCATTCTTGAATCTCTGGAAACTTGAGCGTTTTCCAGGTGGCGCGTGGTGCACGCGGACGCCTTACCGGCAACTTTCATGCAGAAATCTTCTGCTACTTCAATTTCGGTGCGTCCTTGGTGAAGAGAAAGACACTTGAAGGGACGATGTTGATGTGGCGATGTTCGTAGGCCACGAACAATCCTCCATGTTTGCGTCAAAGGCTTGTGTGGATCCAATGATTCGCACAGATATTTCCAGCGAAAGGACTGAAGTGAAGTGATTCGCCGCTGGAATTTTTTCTGTAGGCGCCTTGCCTCCCTCAAGTTGTGAATGGACTTAGTGCGCCTATATCTTCGTTCTGCACGACGACGGATTGCTCTGAGCCGTTCCAATTCCGCTTGATGTTGACAATATTCTGAACTATGTTGAATATGATAGGTCGCTTCTTGAGTAGCACCTCTAATCATATCCTCCAAGGTGTCAAGAGGAAGCGCTTTATTTTCTTGGCACCTCTTTTCCGTCAGTGAACTGAACTTTGTCCAGTCGATGCGAGCTGAAGATTCGTACTTTTGCAATTTTTCCTGGCCCTTCAATTTTAAATAGGTTGGTATGTGGTCGCTTTCATGATTTTCCTCGTCTGCGATCTACTTGACCTTTTCATTTAGGCTTCGTGACACAATTGTCAAGTCGAGGCAGCTGCTGTAAGTCGTTCCCCGTAGAAACGTTGGGCTTCCTTCGTTTACACAAAATACCTGCTGCTCCAGACGAAAGGAGAATACTTGCCTTCCGCGACTGTCTGTCTTCTGACTTCACCAAAGTGTGTGGTGAGCATTGAAATCTCCGGTGATGATCCATGGTTCAGGTGCGGCTGTTAACAGTGCACGTAGTCTTTCAGGGTTCAAAACGGTTTGAAGGTGATATATATGCGCCTACCAGCGTGAAATGGAGGTCTCTACGTTTAACTGTCGAGCAGACATACTGGTTGCCATCGTGAGGTGCTACACAGTGCTCGATATAGGTAAGGTCGCATCTGATATATACAAGACTTTACTATGTTCGTTTCAGGTAGCGGACTTGAAGGTTTCGTACCTGGATAGTCGTATTGCATTGTGTAGCCATGGTTCACAGATAAAACAGGTTTAACAGATAAAACTGGATAAAACTGGTATAAAACTGGCTTTATAAGACAAATTGTCGGATATCAGAAATGCGGGGCTTGAGTTCTTGGGCATACCACTGAAATATTGAAGCTATTTTGACCTCTTTATGAAAGGCTTGCAGAGGGGACCCATTGTGCCTTTGCAGACTTGATAGCACCGGCTTCAGTGCATCCCCTAAATGAAGTGCACTCTTAGCAGCCGGATTGTCAATGCTAGGGAGGAGCATACGAATAGTATTCATAAGGGCCTTCACCATGGCTACGATTTCTCCGTCGCGACTATCACCGCATTCTCGTTCCGAAGTGATTGTAGACAAGCGATGCGACGGCTCAAACGGCGGGTCTATCGTTGGCAGCGCTGGCCATGCTTCAGGCGAGCCGGTGACGCTCTTGTCTTGCTTGGCGGATTTGTTGTCGGCGTTTTTGGACGCTTGAGGTGGTATGCCAGCGATCATTTGTTGAGGTTCAATCCTTGCTTCTGCACTGGGTCTCCTCAGGGGCCTCCGGTGACGAGACCGCTGGCGTCGTACTTGGTTGAGCCATCCCGGACCATTTGCCTCAACACTTGCATTTCTTTTTTCATGATTGGGCAATGGTTTGACGATGCTTCGTGAGGGCCATTTAATGATGGTATGAGAACTTAGGTCATACTTGTCTCATACCTGTCATTTCATGATCGTATGAGTACTTGGGTAGATAAATATGCAAATATTACAATGTTTATATAAAATATTCTAGTGTTGTTATGCAATCTTTGATCCTCACGCACAATAACGTATACTAATTTGTAATTAGTGAATATTGGTCACCTAAAGCTCTTTCCACAGCACTTTTTGTTTGATCCATAATATTGATCTCAGTTCTTCATTTCAACATACTTATTGGGTGAAAATTTACAATGTGCTGCCAGTTTCAGAACTCAAGGAAGAAGCATCAATAATCTCTTTATAACACTAAGGCATCAAAGAATCTCCAGTTTACGTGTTGGCAGGTGAACGCAATAAGACAGGTGGGCACATTTAAATGAAACTGGATTATGGTTGCGTAAAAGATATTCTTTCATTCGTTGAAAAAAATTATCCGGTTGCTTTAAACACTGCAATGTAGCTATCGATTAGAGATGTTGCACGCAGAGGCAACAATAACTCACAATATTGGGGAAATATTAGTGTGGCTTATAAAAATATATTCATCATTCAACCATAAAAAATTTAAATATCTCGAGCGACGACTTCACTTGATCTCATGGGATCTATGTGAATCTATGTTTCGATGAACGCACCACAAAAGATCAACAAATTGCTACAGAAGAGATCTTGCCCTAAAAGGCACTCAATGTCTCGAGGAATTTCAAACAGAAAAACAAAATATATCGCAATGCTTACTTGAACGTATTCACCACACTGGTCATTATTTGGATGACAGCAAATTGAACCTAGCTAGAGAACCTACCTTATCGATTAAAGGTGTAATCATTATATTACACTTCGAATAAATTTTGATTAGTAGGATTAATTTCTAACATGCTGCAAGTAAACTACTTCTCATAAATACTGATAAACTGGGTCACCGCTGACACATGGGTGTATATTGCAAAGAAATATTTGGTGATTCTCAACAGCTAGCTTCACAAATGGAGCCTCTAATTCCCCCACTCGCCTCCTCCACCTCCTGAAAAATTCTGTCACTACATATTCGACTGGCTCGGCCCCCTTGCCTTATTTCTGTCGAATAAAAGGTATCCACCCCCTACTAGTGCCGACATTCAAGATACCGCCTTGCCTGCAGACGTATAAAAGCACACACGTGGACGCCCTTGTGTCCAGATATCCAGGTCAGAATATTTTCGAGTTTTGTCGACAAGGCCTGGCGGTGACGAATTGAACTAACGTGGCGATATGGAGAGAACTGGAATGAAAGACTATGGAGGTGTGAACAACTAATGAGCCGAATTATTTAGGGCGTACCCAATGGAGCATAAGAACTGCAGCAGACAGCCAACGCCCACGCGTTAGTGTATTGGTAATGTCTTAAATGTCTTATTTCATATATTCGAATGTTGGAGGTTGGGTCCCTGCCTACAGCAAGTTACCTTACATCCACTTGTTACAGTTACATTGCAATAGCCTCTTTTAGAACCTTCTATTTAAGTAACACCACAAGCCACCATTGTATTCAAGTTCTAATTAAATGATGTCTTAACAAAGAAAATAAGCCCTTAAATATAGACTTCTTTTTTTAATTCATATTGTTACGCACAAGGAGGACCAGGACGCATATGGAGTGAGTGGTGAGCCACTGCACCCTGTTGGTGTGTGTCAAGCTGACGTGTTTCTCGGAGGCCACGTTATCCCAACGGAGTTCGTGATTATTCCGCAGGCAACACATGATGTTATTTTGGGTATGGACTTTTTGAGGGAATGTGGTGCGACTGTCGACTGCCCCACAGGAATAATTTTTTTGAGTGATCACGTTCCGTCAGCACTCTTGGAAAACCCTGTGGATGGTGAGACAGCATTGTGTCTCTGTGGCGAAACTATCATACCACCATTATCAACCGTTCGTGTACCTGTTGGTTGCAGTGACAGCTATTCCGCCAACTTAGATGCCAACGTTGAACCAGTGTACACCAACTGCATGAAAAAAAATGTGTTGAACCCACATTCTGTGCTGTCGATCAGACGTGGACGCACTGGTTTATGGACTGTCAATTGCTCCAGAGAACCCGTGGTATTACCAGATGGTCTAAAGTTAGCCGTCGTCAGTGGACAACACGAGGCCTTACTGATGACCGAGCTTAGGGATGCGCCGGAGGAGCATCGTAGTCACAGTTTGGAAACGGCACTTCTGTCAGTGGTTAATAAGTCACTGACCACAAGTGAACGCCGAACATTAGTGAATGTACTTTCGAAGCACGTTTCTGCATTCGACTTTGCGCAGAAAGACAAAGCGCCCTTAATCCCTGCTTCTCGGACATGTCACACCATTAGCACTCGTTTGGCCAATCCAATTAGACAAAAGCCATACCGTGTTTCGCCATCCGAGTGGCGGATAATTAACGAGCAGGTGAACGAAATCATTCAAAACGGAGTCATTCAAGAGTCGGCGAGTCCCTGGGCAGCCCCAGATATTCTCGTTAAAAAGAAAGACGGATCCTGGAGATTTGGCGTCGATTATCGCCGATTGAATGCTGTAACAAAAAAAGACGTGTACCCACTTCCACGTATTGATAATGCCACAGACTGTCTACATTCGGCTTCTTACTTTTCCTCTGTAGACTTAAGATCGGGCTACTGGCAAATTCCCATGCATCCTGAAGATAAAAAAAGACAGCCTTTGTAACCCCTGACGGCCTTTTCGAATTCAACTTGATACCATTTAGACTGTGCAACGCACCGGCGACGTTCAAGCGATTTATGGACACTGTTCTTCGTAGCTTGAAGTAGAGAATTTGCATGTGCTATCTCGACGACGTCGTCATCTTTGGCGGCACCTTCAGCGAACACAACTCACGTCTGGATACTGTGCTGACTTGAATAAAAAACGCTGGCCTTGTTCTTATCTCAAAAAAATGTCACTTTGGAGACCGACAAATCCTTGTTCTCGTACACCTAGTCGATCAGGATGGCATCTGTCCAGATTCCCAAAAGACAGCAGCCGTTGAAACGTTCAGTGTGTCGCACTCTGTTAAGGAGCTCCGCAGTTTTCTTGGGCTTTGCTCCTATTTTCACCGCTTTATACCTAATGTAGTGGGGAAGAGGGAGAGATACAGTATCTAGTTGGAGCACCTGAAAGACGACTACGACAAAGAGCTATGCTCGTGACAGTGACTGACGCCTCTTGAACCAGGCAGTTGGTTTATTCAACGAACCCCTATATAATTCGGTGGAAGTGCTGGGTAGTTTTTGAAGCTGGAACTACAAAGTCGCACCTTACCTGCAGTGCCAGCAATGCCGGTAGAACCCTCCACCCAATGTACCTCGCAAGTTGCCGCCTCTACAAGTCCCGGCGTGTGGCCACTGCGTCACCCACCGATCTTCAGCGGCACTGACGGCCAAGACGTTGAGGAGTGGCTGGCTACTAACCACAAGGTGAGCGCAGCGAACAAGTGGGACGATGCGACTAAGCTGACCTAAGTAGGCTTTACTTGTCCGGCGTCGCTAGTCTCTGGTTGCGCAATCACGAAGCCAACATTGCCAGCTGGGATTCATTCAAGGCCTCCTTTTCGCAAGTCTTCGAACGCCCTGCTGTGCGAAAACTCCGCGCAGAACAACCACTTCGTGAGCGCGCTCAACAGCCAGGAGAGACCTTTACCAGCTAAATTGAAGACGTTGTTGACTTGTGCAAGCGGGTAAACACAGCGATGCTCGAAGCCGACAAAATCAAACAAATCCTCAAGGGCATATGCGATGACGCATTTCAAATGTTGTTAGCCAAGGACCCACAAACCATTGCCGAACTCGTCAGCTTGGGCCAGAGTTTTGACGAATTGCGCAAGCAACGTGCCCAAACATGGTGCTCTCTGGTACAACGTGATTCGATCGTGGCCTTGACTCTCGGAGACCAGAACATGTTGGCTCGCATGAAGCCGTTCATGCGTAAGGAGGTCGCTCGGCAGCTCGCCATTTTATCGAGCACGCCCGAGCCAGCACAAACGCATTCTTTGGCCCCAGATCATCTGGCCCCGGTTATAAGGCACGTCATACAAGATGATGTAGCGGACGCTTTGCCTTTCGCTCATTCACCACCTCTGGAGGCCGCACCCTTGACGTATGCGCAAGTCGTTGCAACCAGAGCGCCTCGACATCCCACTTATGCTACCTCCCCGATCCCTGTTCGGCCATCACTAGTTCCGTTCAGCCGGCCGATTGTAGCGTTTCCTAATCCGTGGCGCACCGCAGACAACCGCCCGATTTGCTATTCTTGAGGTTACGCAGGACATGTGGCTCGTTTGTGCCGCCACCGCCATCTCGTTCAGAGCGACACCATGCAAAGAACTTCGCACGACTCTCGGTGCTTTAACAACATGGCACGTCAACAAGGATCCTCTTCACCCGACCACCCTCCCTCAGTCAGTCACCGATTTCCATCCCAACGACGTCGCTCCTGTCGCTTATGCGCCGTCGACCCTGCCTTTCAGACGCGGAAAACTAGATGCCACAGTTCCGGAGGCACGAACTGCGTGGTCGTCGAAAGAATCAAGTCCTCGCATTTCTCCGACAAACCTAATCGACGTTTTTGTGGATGATTACCGTACCCTTGCGCTTGTGGACACTGGAGCTGCCGTTTGAGTAATTGATTTAAAACTTTGCCACCTGCTTCGGAAGGTTACCACGACGTCAAAGGGGTTGTCCCTCCGTACTGCCAGTGCTCACAATATTCGACCATCAGCTGCCTGTACCACCCGCGTTCTCATCCAAGATGTTTTGCATACCGTTGAATTTCTTGTGCTACAGGCGTGTTCTCATGATGTGATCCTCGGCTGGGATTTTCTGTCTCGTAATCACGTGGTTATCGACTGTGCTCGTGCTGAAGTGACCTTGTCTGCGTTGTGTGCCTCGTCTCCGGAATTTTCGTTGAACAAGCTGTTGGTCGCTGACATCGACATACCACCGACTAGCGAAGTCTTTGTTCCCGTATCTTGTGCCGATGTGTCTAAGCCTGCAGTGTTGTTTACGCCTTCCCAAACATTCCAAAGTCGCAAGAGCCTGGCGTTGCCGTTTGCAGTTCTAGATATTTCGGCGGGCACTACCAATTTGTTTATCACAAATCCCTTGCCGTCTCTCACAACCTTGCGTCGCGGAGAATGTATTGGAACATTCCTAGACTTAGACGTTTCCTCCATCTTCGACCTTGACGGTGAAAGTGATTTGCAGCCTAATGTATTGACGCCATCTGCCCATACAATTGTCCACAAAAATATTAATTTGTTTGGCGCCTCAATTGATGGTGAAATTGAAGAACCACATTGCGAAAAGCTTCTAGAACTTCTTCACCAGTTTCGCGGCTCATCCGATTGCCAGCAGACGTCCTTAGGCAGACCGCACACCGTTGTGCATCACATTAACACCGGCTCCCAAGCGCCTCTGCGACAGTGTCCCTACCGTGTATCTCCTGTGGAGCGTCGTGTAATCACCGAGCAAGTGGCCGACATGCTTCAACGTGGTGTCATTCGGCCGTCCAGCAGTCCCTGTTCTTCACCTGTGGTACTTGTCAGAAAAAAAGACGGCTCGATTCACTTTTGCGTCGATTACCGCCGTTTAAACAGTCACGAATAAAGACGTATACCCTTTGGCACGCATCGATCATGCCCTGAACTGCTTGCAAGACGCTGAATTCTTCTCATCACTAGACATACGATCCGGTTATTGGCAGGTCCCCATGGCACCATCAGATCGTTCAAAAACTGCTTTTGTGACGTCCGATGGGCTATACGAATTTAATGTTTTGCCCTTCGGCCTCTGTAATGCGCCAGCCACATTCGAAAGGATGATGGATATCGTCTTGCGTGGGCTAAAATGAAAGACATGCCTATGCTATTTGGATGATGTCGTTGTTTTCTCCGCTGATTTCGACAGCCATCTCCAACGTCTCAGCGAAGTCTTGAGCTGCCTCACGAGCGCAGGCCTTCCACTAAACATCAAGAAGTGCCACTTTAGAGCTCGGAAGCTCACAATACTTGGTCACGTTGTCTCAAAACAGGGTGTCCTCCCAGACCCAGAGAATCTTCGTGCTGTCGCTGAGTTCCCTAAGCCCACGACTGTGTAAGCGCTTCGCAGCTTTGTCGGACTCTGCTCTTACTTTCGCTGCTTTGTGAAGAACTTTGCTTCAATAATCGCACCACTGACGCAGCAGTTCTCTGGCGATGGACACCTCTCTGATTGGTCGCCAATATGCGATGATGCTTTTGCAAGATTACGCTGTCTCCTTACTTCATCACCTGTTTTACGCCACTTCGATCTACTGCTCCAGCCGAGGTGCACACGGATGCCAGTGGAAAGGACTTGGCGCTATCTTTGCTCAACGCAAACCTGGCTTCTCGGAGTATGTAGTTGCGTATGCCAGTCGTACCCTAACCAAGGCAGAGCACAAATACTCGGTTTCCGAAAAGGAATGTTTGGCCATTGTTTGGGAATTACAAAAATTTCGTCCTTACTTACATGGACGCCCATTCGATGTAGTTAACTATCACCATTCACTCTGTTGGCTCGCTTCACTGAAGGATCCTTCGGGCCGGCTTGGACGTTGGGCGCTACGTTTACAGGAACTTGATATTCACCGCATTTACCGCTCAGGCCGTAAGCAGACCGACGCAGATGCTCTTCCTCGGTCGCCCCTTTCTTCAGCCGTTGCACCTGTTTCCTTCGCCGAAGCTACCATCGGCAGCATCGATACCGCTGACATGCCTTCGGAACAACGCAAGGACCCTTGGATGACCTCGCTCATCAACGTTCTCTCCTCGTCTTCGGTGACACCACGCCAGCGTCTACCCCGTGCACTACGTCGGCAAAAGCCCCATTATGCAATACGGGATGCCTTGTTGTACAGGCACAACTATCAGCCGGATGGTAGGAAATGGCTTCTTGTTATACCTCGCCATTTGCGCTCCAACTTGTGCGCGTGCTTCCACAAAGACCCTCAAAACGCGCACGCTGACGTTCTGAAAACATACGACCGGCTTCGTCAGCGGTTGTTATGGCGTGGAATGTACTCGTACGTTCGCAAGTACATACGCTTCTGCACTGAGTCTCAGCGACGGAAAACAACTTGTTATGCCTCTGGCGAATTACAACCATTGCCGTGTTCAGCTCGGCCGTTTGATAGAATCGGCGTCGACCTCTATGGCCCACTACCTTGTACTCCTGCGGGAAATCACTAGATTAGTGTGACCGTTGACCACCTAACCCGTTACCCTGAAACCGCCGCTTTGCCAGCCGCTGCTGCTCGTTATGTCGCCTTGTTCATCTTGCGTAGCTTTGTCTTGCGCGATGGCGCGCCTCGTGAGCTGCTTAGCGACCGTGGGCGTGCGTTTCTATCGGAAGTCGTCCAGGAGCTTCTCAGTGAGTGCAATAATATTCATCGCACCACTACAAGATATCACCCACAGACAAACTGTTTGACAGAGCGCTTTAACCGCACGCTCGGTAATATGCTTTCTATGTGCATATCTTCTGACCATTCTAATTGGGACTTGGTGCTCCCTTTCGTGACGTATGCGTATAATACGTTTCGTGACGTATGCGTAAATAGTGCTTAGAGTACACTGTTTGTGTCCTTTTGTTGTTGTTTTTTTTGTTCAAGGTGCTTAGCAATGTATGTGTCTCCTGATGCTTTCCTTACCTCACCTATTGTATATGTTGCGATGTTTTTTAGATATTTCAATACTATTTACTGTCCTGTTCTTTCTTTATATTTGTGATGGTTACATGTGTGGCCAGAATTTGCAAATTGTATCTGTATATAATGATGTTCTCTAATTACGGCTAAGTTGTGTATGACATGTTATTTTTAGTTTTTATTTTATTTTGCCAGACTGTATTTCGGAGCAAAAGCCTCCGTCAGGCTATGTAGCCTTTTGCTTTTGCTTCGTTTTTTTCTGTTGCACGTACAGAAAAATAAATCTCAAATCTCAAATCTTAATACGGCCACGCAAGCAACTACTGGGTTTTCACCTTTTTTTTCTACTGTACGGACGTGAGCCCTCTTCTACGCTTGACACGATACTTACTTGCCGCCCAGATGCTTCAGAATACCGCCCGTCCTCCGAACTAGTTCAGTGTGCCGAAGAGAGCTGCCAAATAGTGCGTTCATTTACGTCCGTCGCACGAGGTCTCAAAAATGACGACTTGACCAAGACAAGCCTGCTCACAGCTTCCCCGTAGGCTCATTTGTACGGCTTTTGGTTCCATTCCAGTCCCCCGGCCACTCCCGAAAGTTTGCACCCAAGTACTATGGTCCGTACCCCATCATTCAATGCACGTCACCGGTCTACGGTGACGTGCGTTGTCGTCGAATCAGTGACACTTGCCGAAAACAGACGATGCCGTGGTCGTGAGACAGTCCACATCAGCCGGTAAAAACCTTACTATGATCCCCTTGTGCTTGCTTCGCCGTGAGTCGCCAGGATGGCTCCTCTTCACCACTGGGACAAGTGTAGTGGGGAAGAGGGAGAGAGTTAGTAACTAGTTGGAGCACCTGAAAGACGACTACGACGAAGAGTTGAGCTCGTGACAGTGACTGACGCCTCTTGAACCAGGCAGTTGGTTTTATTCAATAAACCCCCTTATACTAAATTTGCCGATGTCGCGTATCCGCTGACATATTTGCTACGGAAGAATACTGCATTCGAGTGGACTCAGGAGTGCGACTTCTCTTTTCGTCCACTGAAGTTCCTTCTGACATCGCGGCCTGTTCTACAACACTTCAATCCATCAGCTCCGACAGAACTGCACACGGATGCCAGCGGCATAGGAATTGGTGCCGTCCTAGTTCAACGTTATGGTAACCGCGAACACGTGATCGCATACGCAAGTTGTTCCTTGAGTAGGCCCGAGCAGAATTACACTGTCACAGAACAAATATGCCTCGCGGTAGTATTTGCGATTCAGCGGTTTCGGTCTTACCTATATGGACGCCCTTTCACAGTCGTTACCGACCACCACTCATTGTGTTGGCTCGTCAACCTTTGGGACCCTTGTGACCGTCTAGCGCGCTGGGCACTTCGGCTCCAAGAGTATAACTTTACAGTCTCGTACAAAAGTGGTCGACGACACGCCGACGCAGATTGCCTTTCGCGCATGCCATAGAGCTGTGCAGATTGTGGCGCCGATGACATCGGCCACTTCGTAGCTTCTGTGTCACCAAAGTTTCCCGACCTCAGTACTTTCAAAGATAAACAGCGAAAGGACACCAGGCTATCATCTCTTTGCCCAGCTCCTACGGCATGCCATTTCTGTGTACGCGATGGACTCCTGTATAAGAAGAATTTTCCAGCACTGGCGCACGTTTCCCTTTGGTAGTGCCGGAAAGCCTTCGAACAGCGATTATAGGTGTTGTGCACGACGATCCTACGTCCGGACATTTAGGCTCTGCGCGGACGCTTTACCGTGCTAAGGAACGCTTTTATTGGCCGGGAATGCGACAGTCAGTCGAGGTGTATGTGGCCAGCTGCACGCAGTGTCAACGCCACAAACGCCCATCTACTGCTCCGGCTGGTTTTATAGAGCCCTTGCCACCTCCAAGCACACCTTTCCAACAAGTGGGCATTAACCTCGTGGGCCCTTTTCCAAAGTCGACTAAGGGCAATTGCTGGATAATTGTATGCGTTGATTACATCACGCGTTACTGCGGGACGGCCGCCACACCAAGCGCAACTGCCAGCGACGTTTCTGTGTACCTGCTGCAGCACGTTGTCCTCCGACATGGCCCAGCTTACGTGATAATCAGTGATTGTGGACGACAATTTACGGCAAATATAGTAGAAGAGCTGCTTCGATTGAGTGAGTCCCGCCTTCGTCACTCGTCGCCATACAATCCGCAAACAAATGGGCTCACGGAGCGCACCAACCGCACAATTGTAAGCATGGTCTCTATGTATGTGGCATCTGACCACAAGAACTGGGATGACATGCTACCATTTATAACGTACGCATTAGACACCGCCAAGCACGAGACAACAGGCTATAGCCCCTTTCTCTTTATGTACGCACGACCGCCACGACACACACTCGACACAGTTTTTCCATTCTCGGCGCACGAGAGCCTCTCAGTCGCTGAAATCCTCTGCCTTGCTGAAGAGGTGTGTCGTATTGCTCGTCTACGCACTTTGGCATCACAGGAAAAATAGAAGGCACGCTACGACATCCGCCACCAGCCTGTAACTTACCATCCCGGTGATTAGGTGTGGCTCTGGACTCCGGTACGAAGACGCGGGTTATACCAAAAGTTCTTGGTCAGATATGACAGGCCGTTTGTTGTTCTCAACAAAATCACTGAAGTCACGTACACAATAGCTCGCCTCACGAGAAGTGGTAGAAGATCCGCTAAAACCCAAGCAGTCCATGTCGCTCGACTGAAGTTGTACACACCAAGGTGAATCAATCACCTAACCCGGCGGGCTTCGTCTGTGAGGGGAGGAATGTTGCGCATGCCTGGGAAGAAAACGAAGATAGGTGAACATGCTGGCTACTCCAATCTGGAGAAAGAAGGAAGACGACGACACTGCAATCGTCAACCTGTTGGCCGCTCCAGCGCTTCTCTTCGCGACCAAAATAAATGGCCCCTTCAGCCGTATACGTCCTGGTCCCCCTTGTGCGTAACAATATGATCAAAGATGCATGAGGTAGAAATGTAAACAGGCATGACCGTTTGTTCGAAATAACGAGAAAGTCAGCGTCATCGTAATAATTTCAGCGATAATATATAATGTTTACGCGATATATGCTGAGAGAGCAAAGGAACCTTCACTACTTGAAAAAAGTAATTGCTCCTTTAGCGCTGGGTGGTTTACATGCTATTTAAACATTATGTATTACGCCTTCGTTGTTTCTGCGTCAATTCCAAAGTTTGCTTAATTACGAATGAATTTGCATGTTGACACAACTAGAGGAGTTCTTAACCATCTACACCTCGCCACGCAATTGATTTTTTTTCAGCATAGAGTGGACCCACGTGGACGTCTATTCTCACATCCACCCTTTTTTCTTTTCTTCGTGTGAATGAAGGTGATTCGCGTAACGAAAATAATACGTATGTTTTCTCTTCCACTTCATCGGTGATTTTCGTTACTGTTAATATGGCACTAAAGTGTTTCTTGTCCATATGATAAAACTAGGCTTCTGATAACTGTCTCTACTGTTAAACATGCACATTTTCAAACACTTTTTTTCTTAAAACGTTGGCTAAAACAAACAACGAGCTTTTCTACAACATCCCAACATTCAGATTAATCATTATTATTTAATAGTTATTGTGAGGGACTTATTCAAATGTATATTATAACAAGCTATGTTGGTACTCCCTTATGCAATGAGAGCGCACATCAATAATCGCCTCTGAATGAATATTTCGTTTCAGTCAGTCTTGGTACACTCGTCTATACCTGTTAGTGGTGCGACAGAAAGTAGATATATTTTCGCAGATTTCACTCACCTTGGGAATCGATGTTAAGCGAAGCATGCGCATAGAAGGTGACTCTTGTAATCTTTTTACTGAGGGAAACGTCATGTGGTGGCGCTAAACATATGTACAAGAGAACGCGCAGGCATACGTTAAAAGCCGCTTATGTTTTATAAAACCAGCTCTTTACAGTTGCGTAACGATGCCAACAGCAACATGGATTTTAGTAACCCAGAGGTGGTAAGCTGATATGAAGCGCTGGTGCTCACGAGGGTAGTAGGCCTGGACACTTCTGCATAAATCAACTTTAGCGAATGGGACCTAACTACTATGAAGATTAACCCGATTTGACGCCTGTATCAAAGGAGTAAACATGTTATCTTTATGAAACTTAATAGCCAGCACTCCAACCAGAATTGACATTTTGTGTACATCAAAGTCTACTTGAAAATTCCGAGACCTGGCGCGGCTCTGTAATAAAATACTTGATTGCCCTACAGAATGCTGAGGATTTATTCCTGCTGGCACTCTGACATTTATTATTTTTATTCATCGGGGCAACGCTGCCAATGTTCACTTTTCTTTAATGCTCACACGTTAAAGTTACTAATGTGTTTTCTCGCCATTCCTGGGTAGATGTCAAGTTGCAATCATCTCTTGCACATACCCGCCGAATAGTGGAACATATTCGCCTATGGGTATGTGTCATTGTCTGGCGGAAGGTGTTTGATCACGCAAGAAATGGCATTGTGACAATATTCATGTCAAGACCAGTGAGTCGTATTCATCAAACCATATTACCCTTCCATACTAATTTTGGTTCATCCCAAGTTAAGATGATCAGGCAAGTACCCAGGTGTAGGCGATTGGCTATAAAGATAGATAGATAGATAGATAGATAGATAGATAGACAGACAGATATATAAATAGATAGATAGATAGATAGATAGATCGATAGATAGATAGATAGATAGATAGATAGATATTCACTGTGCTTAAAGTACGCAAAGAAGTGCTTCTAAATGACTCGCAGTTTATTCACGTGAAGCCTCATGCCAGGTGTTTATTTATTAATAGTGACTCTCACTAGATAGAGTTCGATTGATGTTCGAGATTGTAGAAGAACAGGGCGTGATAGCATAATATATGCAATGCGTTAGGAGTTCACTTCATTTGAAAAGTATTCTGTATGATGACAGGCACAGAACTCTGCAAGAAAACAGCAACCCAGTTATTTGTTTTTTCTATTTCTGTTGAACCAAGAAAATGAAAAGCTGTGATGGTCAATGTTTCCCAAGCATAGTTTTGACGATGACAATCGTTTAACATTTGGCGCCATATTAAGGAATGCACTACCTCCAGAAGTATTGAATAAAACCGCTCTTGTGTTCTGACATGACAACTAAAAAAAGAAGTAAAATGAAAGCAAGCTTTCTTTTACATTTTTATTTAGCTGTCCTGCGTGTGCTATCACGTTTCTGTGCGAGAGAAATTAGCGGCACTCATCTCTCAAATCTAGGACACACGTTAAACCATAATGTGAAGCTTCTCTGGGGCTTTATGTCTTTCTTTTTTATTTTATTTTTACTTGATTCCGATTTATGCTTTCGTCCCAGTGAAAATGGACAGAGAGACGCATTGGCACACACTGATTAACTAGGACACTTGAGTTCTAGCAGAAACATTTTTAGTGTGCGAGCGTAACACGTAGATTTTTTTACTCCACACTGGGAGTATCGCAGCTATGCGTCGTTAGGAGGATTCTTTGTTATGAATAATAGTTAGGAGTGAGGAATGCTCTATATGAAGCCATAAGCAATACGGGTAGGAATGAGGTTAATTGAAGACACGTGGCTATATAGCACACCTTTCTTTATTGTCTTCTAGCAGCACGTCTTCGCAATAGTAGGCGCATCTGTTCTGCACCTCAGACTTACAGTATATAGAAAAAAAAGCACTGAAGGGTTTGAAATAAAAAAATACCTTTTCATCCATAAGAAGGACGTCGCAGCAAAGAGTTCCTGCTTTTGCTGGGCCTTTTTGCGAAAAAGTATAAGCTTGCCACACTGAAGCAGGAAGAGTTAGATTTGAAGTGATGAGTACTTTAGACGAAGGATAGCTGAATCTGGCAATGTGGAATATTTATTAAATGCGAAGCATTGCGTTGTTCACTGCTGATGCTTTGAGCTTCTATGTATCTATCTATCTATCTTTCTATCTATCTATCTATCTATCTATCTATCTATCTATCTATCTATCTAGCTAGCTAGCTAGCTGGCTACGTCTGGGTGCTATCGTGGTCATCCTCTTAACTTGGGGTAAACAAAAATCTGTATGGAAGGGTGAGATGATTTGACGAGTATGTCTGCCTGGTTGTGACATTATTAATGTATTACTTATATTGCGCACACCATATACGAGAACACTTGTGACACATATCCATAGATGGGTAGGTACCATAGGTGGGCCGGTATGGGCCTCAGGGTATGGACAGTTTATATCTACCGAAGAACGACGACAACAGACGTTGGTCATTTTAAAGCGTGAGATTTAAAGGGCCCCACACGAGGTCTGACGATTTCGAGCTGACTAATGCAATGCAGACACTGCGCGTTCTCGATCATGAGGAGCATAATTAGCATCTTCATGCACCGTGGGAAATGAAAAAGTTTCAAGCTAAACGCTGCTTTGTTTTTATACTCACGTGCTTTCTCCCAGATAACGCGGGGAAGACGTGAAAGTAGTAACGGCCCTACGCTGACGGTAGTGCTGTGACATGGGTCCTTTACATAGACGACAATGCTCCAACACTAGTTTGTGCCACACCAAGAGTTAGTTAAACAACCTGTGTAGTTTGTACAGATCTTTGCTTGCAGAGATGAATAAATCTTGACATATAAACAACTGGACACACCAAAAGAATGACTGCGTCTTTTTTTAATTTTTCACGGCGAACTGCAGTGATATGCGGAGCAAAGGTTCTGTTTCGAATGCAGTCATGTCCCCGCGGTGTCTCTTAAATAAAGATCGAACCAACGTCAGCCGTGGACACAAAATATTGTTCTGGCTCCTTCGAGCACTTATTATGTTCATTCGATAATTATTCTGGGTGCGAATGACTGCTAATGCTGCGCTGCATGATGATACTACTACTCCTTACCCGTGAAATATCGCAGTGTTCATGTACGGTAATAGGTTACAAGACTGGCGATCCGTGAAGCTTTAGACTACAAAATAATGTTCTTCAGGAAAACAACGCCGCACGCGTGCTCGGGGGCTTGGCTTGCTCGGGTTTGTAATGCACGTGTTCACTGATGTGTGCATGACGAGCTCATCTCGTTTGATGCTGGAAAGGGTAGAGTAAGGATTTTCATTGCGAAGGTAGCGCCGGTCGAGGGGCAAGTGTTTCAAGCTCGCTTCCTCACATAACGGTTTCCCGCTGCTTCAAAATACCGCTTTACTCAGCTCGTAACGAACTAATTGGAAACAAATCTTCCTACATAGCGCTCTTCACCGCACACACAACAACTGCCACATTGTAACCAAATTTATAATGGGCCCTGGTAAGGAGCCCTTGAAGAAAAAAAAAACACATCGGCAGCGGTGACTTGGCGAATGCAAAGTATAAATGTCAGAGTCATAGCAGGAATCAAATCCCAGCATTCTAGGTGACAATCATGTATTCTATCAGAGAGCCTCGCCACGTTTTCGAACTACTTTTCGTATACGCCGTAATGTTTGTGACACATCTATTGTGATTGCAGTGCTGCCTGTCCACTTTTATGACCAAAACACATGTACACCTATGGTACAGCCGTCTCGTCGTGTAAACGTCAATAGGAGTTAGGTGCCAATCGGTTAAGGTAATTGATTGATATATGAGGTTAAACGTCTCAAAACTACTATATGATTATGAGATACGTCGTAGTGGGGGCTCCGGAAATCGCGACTGCTTAGAGTTATTTACAATGTACCCAAATCTGAGCACGCGGGCCTACTGCATTTTCACCTCATCTAAGTTGCAGCCGCCGCAGCGGGGATTCGATCCCGTGACCTGCGGGCCAGCTGCCGAGTACCTTAGCCACTAGACCATTACGGAAGGCCAATCACTGAAGTTAAACAATCCAGCAGTGTCCACTACTCTATCCTCGCTAGCAATAGCGCTGCATATCAGCTCACCTTTTCTGGTAATGCTAACATCCGTGTTGCTGTTGTAAACTTGCGCAACTCTAAACAACTGGTTATATTCAACTTAGTTGACTGTTTACCATGTGTCTAAGCGAGCATTTGTACGGACTTTAGTATCATTTTGTAATGTTTCGCTCAGTGTAAAAGTTATAACACTGCCACCTTCCAACCACCTGCTTCGCATTACATCAAGTCCCGAAGTACATGGAATCTGCCAAAATTTTCGCATTTCGTATTTCTCAGTATTGTAATTACTGGGGCACAATGTTTCGGAGATGCCGCCACATCGAAGAACGATGCATTATGAGCAAATATGTTTTTTTTGTGTCTCGAACTGAGTGAGTATTGAGACATATATCAAAGGTAAATATGAAGCTGTTACAATGCTGTAAGCTTGCGCGACGCTATCATTGCTATATAATCTTTTATTTTGCTGAGCAATTTTATGTTCCTTATTCACAGAAAAATGGTTCTAGCACAAATGTATGCCTTTTTCTATTCTGCTCTATGAAACTGAAAAAAAAATGAACATGAGTAAGTGTACATCATTTGAGAAATGCTACTAAGTTGGAACGCGACACATATTGTTCAGAGTAAACATGGATTGTTTAGCAGAAGCACGTGCGAAACCTATTACGTGTGATTTTTCCCGAAAATCGTGGCCTTGCAGAACTACTATTTTACATGTTGCGGCCACAACCAAATAACATACAGTGATCATACTTCTGTGCTCGACGCTGCTGACAACTTCCGGCGCTTAGCTGTCGCCAAGACGTTTTGATATGCTTTGCTGGTGGGTTCAGTAATTATAGCTGACCTGGAACTTCGTTTGGCATTATTCACGGTACTCACTGAACATTTTCAATCATGTTCCTAATACTATAATTTCCTTTTAGTTTTGGAACGGTTAAATTTACCCCCAACTTACATATGTAATATACCAGTATAAACGGCGAAGCTTAAACTCTATAAATTTCGTACTTTTTCTAATTATTTGATAAAAATATAGGTATAGTTGCTATCGTCACCTACATAAGTCGTTATCTAGTGGTGGGTGGCATTGTTGAAAAAAACAATTATTATATACAAATAAATGTAAAAGCTTTATTACAGTTTAAATACACTATTGGAACCCATCACGAAAAATAAAGTATTAAGGGAATTACTTAATGGCACTGTTGTTTGGAACATGTAAATACCTATTGTCGGCTGCTATCAGACAAAGTAACAATCGTTTAGAGCTCAGTAAAATGAGGGACTGATCGAAATAGCTAAGAAGAGAAAATGCACATATATCCTATATTTCACGATGTTTGAGGGAAATAATAAATCAAACTAATAAAAAAATTGATTCAAGAGAGGCCTCACCTGACCCCATTTGATCACCTGCATTGAAAATTGTTGTGACTATCTTCGGTCAAAACATTCACAAATAACAAAAGCCTAAATATTTTATTGTTGGAAATTTTTTATTGTTATTTTTACATCTTTTGCCTGTTGTGGCGTTTTCTGCACTACATAACTCCACTTGTGCAGAAACCCCTTCACAGGGCTATAGCGGGAACTGCATGGTATGTGTAAGAGAACTATTTCACAGTATTTGACAGGGTAGGTTAAAAATTTAAACTATATCAACAATTTCTGCTTTAGGACCGCCATTAAAACGCGGCAAAAAAGAGGTCTCGCAGAGGTGTGACTTTCTAAAAAGTTGAATGGCATTAAATTGTGTAATCAAGTTATATCATTCAGCTCTTTTTTCTTTACTAAGAGATTGTGTAGTCATATTGCATTGTTTCTTACATGATACAATTATTATTCATGAATAACTTGACAGATAAATGCTCGCAATCCAGTTGCCTACTAATTTTCGTAAATCAATACAAACAACTATCCGACATCCCACAATCTGCATATGTGTGTAAGCTTATACCTTACAAATTATCCTAAGAAAGCTAAAAAAATATAACTAAGAAACCCAGCTCTCTCCTCTTTCTAGGAAAAAAATTCCGCCATATCCACGAAGTGAATGATGATGAGTGGGCGAAGCTCCGGAGGTAAACCTGGTAAACCATGAATCCTCTGTACATTTTGCCCACTCGATTTTATTACATCGCTCCCCCTAGCGTACGTCGCCGCACTAAATCGAACGATTGCCTTCAACCAATGACACGCGCCATATGTGACATCATTCCTATTTTATAAGATCTCGCATCTTTCATCAACTACAAGTACCGCTTTCTAGTTTATAACATCTTGCATCTTTTCATCATCAGCTACAAGTACCACCATCTAGTAAACACTACATGAACTAAACGAGAGGTGGCCACATACAGGAGACGGTACCGCCATCTAGTGAACACTGCAAGAACAAAACTAGAGGTGGCTACATACAGGGGACGGTACCGCCATCTAGTGAACACTGCAAGAACAAAACTAGAGGTGGCTACATACAGGGGACGGTACCGCCATCTAGTGAACACTGCAAGAACTAAACTAGAGGTGGCTACATACAGGCTACAGGGGACGCACAGCCCACGCCCTAAGGAGCTTCGCCCCTGAAAAAACTAAGCTTTGAACACTCAAATTTACTTTGCGCTGCTGGCGGGCTCAGCCTGACTTTGACGCAGTGACGGTGGCATGCGGTGACGTTGTCAGTACAGTGACGCCAATATGTGTATGTGTATGTGTCTTCGTGCGTGCGTATGTGTGGGTGTTCTTGTGTGCGTGGATGGGTGTGCACGCGTGCGTGTGTGTGCGTAGGTGTGAGTGTGTGCAATACTACCAAGAGTGCTGTGGGCTGAATTATAGGCGTCAATAAATAGCGCGTGGTGTCTGAAGTAAAGCTATTAAACGAAGGATACATTAACAACTGTTTATGACGGGTATTGTATACCAAAATTAAGACCCTAAATCAATGAGATAAAGCTCAATGATATAGATTTGGCGAAAAGTACAGCCAGTCGCAATAGTCACTTAGAATTGGTGTTGGTGTGCAAGTTAAAATATGACACACGTATTTTATGGGACAACATAACGTCTTTAGTTTATCTCGGGGTACGTACGTAAACAACGAACCTTCACTCGGAGTCTGCACATAAAAATATATTCCTTAACTCTACCGCTCTGTTTTCATATTTTTTCCAGCAAACACTGCTTTCAAACGAATGCAGTAAAAGAATCGTTGTCCTCTGGAGGCAATGAAAAGTTCAATTTGCTGTTACGACTTCAGGCACTCTTGGGTCGTATTTAAGTGCGAACAGCTGAATTTGACATTTACGCCCGATTTGAGCTCAGTGTGTAGTGTTTCTATTTGTTGCAAGCTTTTGATTTTTTCATACGTGTATTTAACCACCGGTGCCATCATTGCCCCTCGAGGTGCTGTACAAACGAAAATTCTAAAGACGCGGTTGTTTTCGACGTAGAGTGTAATAAACAAAGTGCTATTTTTAAATCACTTTTAACGCAAGTCAAGAAACGTTACTCACGACTTCGTTATATCTGTGAAAACAGTAGTGGCGAGAAAGCCTATACCTTGTTACAAGGATGGCTCTCTTTCAGAATACTGTGTAGTTCAACACACTTGTTCAAAGCGATCACGCATTTAGGCCAGTCATATTGCGCTATTTATTCAGTATTTCTAGTTTTTGCCATAAAAACTGGGAATGAACTCGTTTACATAGAAAGTATTTCACTTGCTGAACAGACCAAAGATGGCAGGAATATCACGCTACCACTGCCAGTGCCCTTAATTCAACGTCCTCGGTCATGACATGTCCCATGGATGTGTTGATATTGGCGTGTACTCGATAAACGTCGCCCTCTTTATTGAGGATATTCACGGCCAAGGATAGCATCCAGCCGATCTCAACTGCGCTGCCATTCTTGCTCGACCTACCCTTGCTGCTGCTATATAGCAGCTGCGTACAATCCGAAGGTTTAGTTGCAGAACTACTCAACGATGCGAGACTGCACCTGCGTGTGATACATGAGCATCTACAAGCCAATGTAGCTGAGGATACCAGTGAGAATATTCTTCGCAATCACACACAACCCATATATATATATATATATATATATATATATATATATATATAGATATAGATATATATATATATGTATATAATCAGACGTGTATAATCGTACAAGAAAACGACGACGGAGGTAGGCTCCAACGGCGAGGGCAGTAGGCTTAGAAAAGGCAGAAGAAGAACGCACGCTGTGTACAGCTGATTCTGAAACACACTGTTTCACTTTCGCAAGTTGTTTCTATCTTTTGTTCTCGCTACACCGCGATGCTGGTGGCGGCGCTAGCCCGCGACCCACCTGATGCTCCACACTACCGCGGCGAGCCGGTCATTCAGCCCGGACGCACTTGTCGAAACTTTCGTCCATCGCTTCAGTCGTCACTTGCGGGGCCTCCCTCCAGAGCTCGCCCCCTTGCAGGAGCCTTCTCCTAGGCACCACTCACCTCTGCCAATGGCTACCGCCAGTCCACAACAGGTACAAGAAGACAGTAGTCCACCGACTCCATTTCAGGTAACCCTTTTTTCACCACTGGTGCCTGATCGCTTCGGTGGTGGCTTTTGTATTGAAACTTAGCATGGGTATTTTAGTTGCCTATTCTAAGGTTTGCATTTCATACGCGCCAACTGCTGCGAGCTGCACGCTGGGGCAGCAGCATCATTTTAGCGTTTCGACAATTACTTATTTTTGCAACTAGAATTTATGCGCATTTTTTTCGCGATATAGAGTGGTTTTTCCTCATTTTGACTCTTTAACTGATCTTATTTATGGGGAGTGGCTACTCTTACATTTATTTAGCTTAACACCGCCGTTCAAGTTGTCGAAGTATGACGTACACAAAACGACGGACAGGTCGGTCTCCCTTCAAATAAACAATGCTTCTGCACATGTCTTTCACTAACGTCCGTGTGCAGTTGGAATCAAGAAATGGGGCAGATTGAGCCTCAAAATCTTTATTGTTACTGCATGGTTGCTCTTTAGAAAAATGTGGATTTTCATAGCTGGCACATTATCTCCACAGCAGTACACTGACTGTCTCGGTCGTGGCTCACTGTTACAAATCCATGCTGAAATATGAGAACTGTACTTATATTGAAAAAGTGAGCAAATGTCTGTCACATACGCTCTTCTGCTGACTTCTGCACCTGACTTCTGTACTTGATGTTAATCATGAAATTAAGCAAGCACTAATCAAACATCGTCCAATTGATTTTCAAATTTAATCTTTCTTTGTCTCTCTGCCTTCGGTTTGTTTCTTTTTGGCATGCTTTCCTGAAATCATCAGTTAAACTTGTTTCGTAGAACACGAGCATCAACATACATAGGCCAGTCTTTCAGTAAGCTGTCGCTCATGCACTAGTACTCTTTTATTTAGTGCATAACGTAATGTCATTCCTCGACAACTGATAAACGAAAAAGTTGTTTGCACTTTTTTATTCAATTAAAAAGAGTAACACTGGAACTCCACATATCAGTGTTTGCCCAAATGCAGAGAGATGTATGATATCTTGAATAAAGTGTGCTGTAAGGCACTGAAAAATGTTTTGGTCGTAGACCATCTTGTAGAAAACCGACCATCAGAAGACAGCGGTATGAAACGGCGACGCACAAATGCCAAGACATGCAGTCGACGATGAACGTGATGCTGGCGCCGGGCGCCGAGCTGCTGAAGTGGCTGCAGAGCTAGGGCGGGGGGGGGAGCGTTTCTTTCTCATTTTTTTTCTCGCGCTCGCGCTTTTTGTCGCTGAACGGTTCTGTGTAAGTTGATGCCGGATCCTGGCTCCAGGCTGGCGCGACAGCGACGATGGCTATTCCTTTTTTTTCTTTTTTTGTCCTTCTTGCGCTTGCTCTTACCTGCTGTAGGCGTTACTTCCGCGCCACGTGGTTGTCACAGCTATTTTTTTTGCTGGGCTCTCTATAGACAGGTTTTTAGTCATTACGCAGGAGCGCGCCTTTTAATTGCCGTTCGTTATCCGGCACCTTACTTAGAGTGTACTGGCCACAGCTCTCTGCTGCCATGAAGCAACACATTCGTATCTGTATAGACTGCGAGTGGTCCAGTGACGTATGTCTCCTCCAACAAAAGCAGCCGGCCTGCTGCAACCTGTTCAAGTTCCAGTACACCATTCGATCAGTTCGGAATGAATATCTTGGGTCCACTTCCCACATCTGAAGCAGGTAACTGCTCGATTATCGTCGCGATGAATTAACTTACCCGGTACGCTGAAACGAAGGTTATCTAACAAAGCACAGCAGCGGAGGTAGCTAAATGTTTTATAGAAAATGTTGTGCTGTGCCAAGGTGCACCAATCGTCGCAATAACAGACCGCGGGACCGCATTCAAGGCGGATATTCTAGAGCACGTTTTGATGTTAAGTGTAACAAGTCATCGAAAGACCACTGCCTTCTACCCGGAGATGAACAGACTGACAGGGCGACTAAATGAGACAAATGAAGAAATGCTGATGGTGTGTGTGGACGTTAGACATAAAAATTGAAACGAGATCTTGCCTTATATCACGTTCGCGTACAATACAGTCAAGCAAGAATGGACTCGTATGACTTGATTCAACCTTGTTCACGGACCGGAGGTACATACTAAGCTGGATGCCATGTTATCACATGATTGGAATGACATCGACACGGGCACCGACATATATACCGGACGCGCGGAAGAAGCCAGGCAACTCGCTAGCTTGCGAATCCGCCAGTAACAACATTACGACGCCGGCCGCTACAATGCTCACCGGAGAGCAGTAACCTACAAAACCGGTGACCGAGTTTGGGTTTGGACAGCCATACGAAGACGTGAACTGTCCGAGAAACTCTTAAGGCGGTACTTTGAACCACTTAGAGTATTGGAACACTCGAGTGACGTCACCTACGTGGTCGTCCCCGACAGTCCCTCTTGCTCAAGGCGTGACCTTGTATGGCCTGACCTTGTACGGTCTCACCTTGTACATGTGGTACGCAAGAAGCCATATGTCAGTGACTGACTGTGCGTTTTCGCGCAATGATGGCTCGGATGTAGCATTAGGGCGAGGGTCCGATAAGAAGGGGCAAGTGACACGTATATATACAAAAAAGAGAACAACGATGGAGGTGTTTTAGAGACTACGGGTAGCAGAAGAGTAGGTTTAGAAAAAGAAGACGAAGAAGGCTTTCTGTGTACAGCTGATTTTCAAACACACTGTTTTGCTGTCGCCAGTTGTTTCTATAGTTTGTTCTCGCTACAGCGTGACTATATATATATATATATATATATATATATCATCATCATCAGCCTGTCTACGTTCACTGCAGGACAAAGGCCTCTCCCATGTTCCGCCAGTTAACCCGGTCCTGTGCTTGCTGTTGCCAATTTATACCCGCAAACTTCTTAATCTCATCTGCCCACCTAACCTTCTGTCTCCCCCTACCCCGCTTCCCTTCTCTGGGAATCCAGTTGGTGACCCTTAATGACCAGCGGTTATCCTGTCTACGTGCTACATGCCCGGCCCATGTCCATTTCCTCTTCTTTATTGCAGCTATGATATCATTAACTCCTGTTTGTCCCCTAATCCACTCTGCTCTCTTCTTGTCTCTTAAGGTTACACCTACCATTTTTCTTTGCATTGCTCGCTGCGTCGTCCTCAATTTAAGTTGAACCCTCTTTGTGAGTCTCCAGGTTTCTGCTCCGTAACTAAGTACCGGCAAGATACAGCTGTTATATACCTTCCTCTTGAGGGACAGTGGCAATCTACTTGTCATAATTTGAGAGTGCCTGCCGAATGTGCTCCACCCAATTCTTATTCTTCTAGTTACTTCAATCTCGTGGTTAGGCTCTGCGGTTATTACCTGCCCTAAGTAGACATAGTCTTTTACAACTTTAAGTGCACTATTACCTATCACAAAGCGCTGCTCCTTTTCGAGGTTGTTGTACATTACTGTCGTTTTCTGCAGATTAATTTTAAGACCCACCTTTCTGCTCTCCTTGTCTAACTCCGTAATCATGAGATGCAATTCGTCTTCTGAGTTACTCAGCAATGCAATGTCATCGGCGAAGCGCAGGTTACTGAGATACTCTCCATTAACTCTTATCCCTAACTGTTCCCATTATAGGCTTCTGAAAACGTCCTGTAAGCACGCAGTGAATAGCATTGGGGAGATTGTGTCCCCCTGCCTTACACCCTTCTTTATTGGTATTCTGTTGCTTTCTTTATGAAGCACTATGGTAGCAGTTGATCCCCTGTAGATTTCTTCCAGAATGTTTATATATATTTCATCTACGCCCTGATTCCGCAGTGTCTGCATGATGGCTGATATTTCTACTGAATCAAACGCCTTCTCGTAATCTATGAAGGCTATGTATAGTGGTTGGTTATACTCTGAGCATTTCTCTATTACCTGATTGATAGTATGAATGTGGTCAGTTGTTGAGTAGCCTGTTCTAAATCCTGCTTGTCCCTTTGATTGATTGAATTCTAATGTTTTCTTTACTCTGCTAGCAATTACCTTTGTAAATAGCTTGTATACTACAGAGAGCAAGCTGATCGGCCTGTAATTCTTCAAGTCCTTGTCATCTCCTTTCTTATGTATTAAGATGATGTTAGCGTTCTTCCAAGACTCTGGTACTTTTCCTGTCAGATGACACCTCGTAAATAGAGTGGCTAGTTTTTCTAACACAATCTGTCCTCCATCTTTCAGCAGATCTGATGTTACCCGATTCTCACCAGCAGCTTTGCCTCTGTGCATGCTCTCCAAAGCTTTTCTTACTTCTTCTATCATTACCGGTGGGGTGTCGTCTGGGTTACTGCTAGTTCTTATAGTATTAAGGTCGTGGTTGTCTCGGCTACTGTACAGATCTCTGTAAAACTCCTTCACTATTTTAACTATCCTATCCATATTGGTAGTTATTTTGCCTTCTTTGTCCCTTAGTGCATACATCCGCCTTTTGCCTATCCCAAGTTTCCTCTTCACTGCTTTGACGCTTCCTCCGTTTTTCAGAGCGTGCTCAATTATCTCCATGTTACACCTTCTTACATCGCATACTTTACGTCTATTAATCAACTTTGAAAGCTCAGCCAGTTCTATTTTGTCTGTTGTACTTGACACTCTCATGATTTGACGCTTCTTAATTAGGTTCTTCGTTTCCTGGGAAAGCTTGCCGGTGTCCTGTCTAGCTACCCTGCCTCCAACTTCCACTGCACACTCCGTGATGATACTCGTCAGATTATCATTCATTGTATCTACGCTAAGGTTGGTTTCCTCGCTAAGAGCAGAGTACCTGTTCTGCAGTGACACTCTGAATTCCTGTACTTTCCCTCTCAGTGCTAGCTCATTGATTGGCTTCTTGCGTATCAGTTTCGGTCGTTCCTTCTTCAAGTCTAGGCGAATTCGAGCCCGTACCATTCTATGGTCACTGCATCTTACCTTGCCAACCACTTCCACATCCTGCACGACACTGGGTGTGCAGTCATTATAAAGTCCATTTCGTTCTTATTTACTCCATTAGGGCTCCTCCATGTCCACTTGCGGTTTTCTCGTTTTCGATAGAAGGTATTCAAAATACGCAGATTATTGCGTTCTGCGAATTCTACTAGTAGCTCTCCTCTGGCGTTTCTAGTGCCGATGCCATAATCTCCTACTGCCTGGTCTCCAGCCTGCTTCTTCCCTACCTTTGCATTAGAGTCGCCCATTACTATAGTATACTGTGTTTTCACCTTACTCATTGCCGATTCCACGTCTTCATAGAAGCTTTCAACTGAAGCGTCATCATGGCTGGATGTAGGCGCGTAAGCCTGTACTACCTTCATTTTGTATCTTTTATTCAGTTTAATTACAATGCCCACCACCCTTTCAATAATGCTATAGTAATCCTCTATGTTGCCAGCTATGTTTCTGTGAATTAGGAACCCTACTCCCAGTTCTCTTCTGTCTGCCAAGCCCCGATAGCAAATGACGTGCCCATTCTGTAGCACAGTATAGGCCTCATCTGTCCTCCTAACCTCACTCAGCCCTTTAATATCCCATTTAATGCCCTCTAGCTCCTCGAATAATACAGCTAGACTTCCTTCACTAGATAACGTTCTAACGTTAAACGTTGCTAAGTTCAAGTTCCAATGGTGGCCTGTCCGTATCCAGAGATTCCTAGCACCCTCTGCTGCTTTGCAGATCTGACCGCCGCCGTAGTCAGTTGCTCCGCAGCTGGTGGGGACTGAGGGCCGTGAGTTAATTGACGAATGCCTACGGGAGGGGGTGGCCAGATACTGCACCAGGGTGGCCAATCCTTCTCTGGTGAGATCATCGGTGCGTACCGGCTTTAAGCCGGTACGATCAGACAGTAGTGGGAATGCTCCATGCATGTCTTCCTTATTGTTGTTCAGCAGCGTTGGCGGCCACCCACCACGGAGCCCAACGAGGGGACGCTACAAGGTTACAAATGCTGAAACCTGCAGACGCCAGCCGTACAACGCCACTATAACCCAATGCGCCTAGACCAAGGTAGGCTATTTGCACAGGGTTAACCCTAGCCGCCAGGAAGTTTGGAAGTAAACGGAAGAGAGTAGAAGACAGGACAGATAAATAGTAAGAGATAAAGACGAAGATGTAGGGAGAGAGAGATAGGAAAAGGCGACTGCCGATTCCCCTGGGTGGGTCAGCTCAGGGGTGCCGTCTACGTGAAGCCGGCGCCAAAGGGGTGTGTTGCCTCTGCCGGAGGGCCTTAACGGTCCAATCACCCAGCGTCGGCTCAACCCCAAGGATCCCCTTTTCCTCGGACACGGCAAAGCCACGCACGGCTAGGCGTGGGAGGGAGTCGAAACTCCCCCGTTAGCTCGGGTTCGTGGTGTCGCTACACACCAAACGACTACTTGCGCAGGCACCCCTGCGGTATATATATATATATATATATATATATATATAATACTATTCAATACGAAACAAGTTCTCCAGCAATCTCAAGGTGGTCTTAAGCTCTGTCAAGGGGACTTATGTGACACGTAACAACGAGTAGTCAGACGTCTGCAATGAGGAGTACACAATGAGGAGTACAGCTTCTACCGATAATTGCGGAACAGCGCCCAACTGTACCAAGGGCACCTTGTCAGCTTGATTTCAGCAAGAGGGCAGGTTGGTATACGCCTGGTCTGCAGCGTCGAGATGATGTGCCTCAAAGCCCTAATGCGTTGTATAGCGCCTTGCTTGAAAGGGATAGGGTCGGATACATGAGAAACTGGGCAAAATACATACATAAATCTGGCACACCATTCCGCCCGAGATGCTAGCCCGATGTGTTCGCTGGCCTGCCAGGATTTGACAGCCTCGCGTAGGCGATCGATGGCCACCCACAATTTTTGCTGTTCAGTCAAAGCTTCACAATCTCTGACAGAGTTGATGGTTGCCGCTAAATTTTAAGCATGGATTAGAAAACTACGGAACTTTGGTATTTTACGAACAGGTGGCGATAGTAAGCTGCCAGACAAAAATCCAAAGTGTGCTGACACCAAGCATACAAGTTGTTCTGAGAGCTCCGTGAGAAAACACTGGAGCTTGAAGCGGTTGTCAGGTGAGCTTGCAATTCTGAAAGTTGTGTGAGGTGGCTGCACCGACATGGCATCGTTAGCGTGCAATTCAGGTAATGAAGCAGGGGTGAGCTTGTAGATTGACGCTATTAAAGCGTTTGCCTGGGAGTTGCGTGATGGTGTGCTGCAGCGACGCGTTCCCCTCGAATGATCCGGTTGGAGAGACAGGGCCGGCTTCTGTGGGGGATACAGGGACTCCAGTCATTGTTGTAGAACTTCAGGCCAAGGACGCATGGCTAGCTCGTCTTGAAAATATGGACCCAACCGGAGTTCTGGCCATGAGACAAATGCCATTGGGGACGTCCACAATGTTCCTATAGGCAAGCGGAACCCATGCGTTGGGTAAAGAAGTAGTATCACTGCGTCCCTGAAGTGTCATTGATCCACCGGGGAGGCCTGGCCTGAATGCCGTTGATGGAGCGTGTTGAAAGCGCCGAGAGGTTAACTGGTGCCTAGGAAGCATGCAGACTCTCCCTAGTGGAAATGAGCCCCTGCGCGTTCTTGGCGCGAAGTATATATATATATATATATATATATATATATATATATATATATATATATATATATATATATATATATATATATATTCAGGGTGAACTTGTGCACGAGAACATAAGAAGACAACGTGCCTTTAGTCTTCTTCCTTTACCGCGTGGTGTGGTGGCACGCGCAGACTTCCGGTGCATTGCGCGCTTTGCTTGTTATTTGTTTGGCGGCATTTACAAATGCATGAAGCGGGTCGCGTCGTGGGAGGATGATGAGCAACTTATGTCATTATTCCACATCCTAAAACGCATCGTCCTGATATGCTGAGAGGGCCAAAAGTTTTGAAGTGCAGGGCTTGACTTAATGGTTGAGCACGTGTATAAGTGATGTTCATGGCCTTTCGTAGAAGTGTTTCATGCGTACCACATGTGCGACTTCCGGGTGATTTCTTCGTCGAGTGAAACCCACTTGGTCTTTGGGGATGACCTGGTAGTGGAAGGTGCTAAACAGGGGAAGTATCTTGTAAGCACCGAAGTGGTGCCGCATCAGCTTTATGGAATTACCACATGCACGTACAGGTGTCCATACCCACACTTTGTCTCCGGGGTCGTACTGGACAGCTCTTCACTTCGTGTTACAGCAATCTGAGTCAATGACCTGCTGTTGAATTATGCGGTGCCTTGCCAACTGCCGGGCCTCTTCTGCTCTCTCTATGTATTCGCTGATATTATCGTTATCTTTGTTCGCATTGCTGACAGGTAACGTAGCGTATAAGGTCGTTGTTACTGTCCTACCGTGAACGAGCTGGAATGGCGTGAAGCGTGTAGTCTTCTTTACTGTGGGGTTATGTGCAAAAGTAGCATACAGTAAAAGGCTGTCCCATGAAAGATGTTTAATATCTACATACATGGAGAGCATGTCAGCCAGCGTTCTATTGAGCCTTTCAATTAGGCCATTTGTCTGCGGATGGCAAGCGGTACTTTCGTAGTCGGTATTCGTCAGTTTCATGATCGACTGCATCAAACGGGCGGAAAATGCTGCCCCTATGTCGGTTATGGCAACATTAGGAGTGCAATGCCGTAGCACTTTCTGGCTAACGAAAAACTGCGCCACTTCATTCGCAGTTCCTTTTGCGAGAGACGATGTCTCAGCATAGGAAGTCATGTAGGCTGTCGCTACAATGATCCACTGTTTTCTGGATGATGAGACAAAAAATGGTCGAAGTAAATCCATTCCCACTTGCTCACATGGTACATTTGGTGGCTTTATTGGTTTCAACAGACTTGCTGGTTTTAAAGGTGGTACTATGCGCCTTTGATACTCTCGCCATGACTTGACATATTGCTGTGCAGAATTCATTACGTCCCGTTTCATAACACATGTGACAGATTCTGGCTAAAGTCCGGCTAACAACCAAATGCCCAGCTGAAGGGTCATCGTGACGTGCTTAAATATTTCCGCTCGTAGTGACGGTGGTACGAGAAGCAGAAACGTCTCACCACTGTGTTCGAAGTTTTGATTGTAGATGACGCCATTCTGGGAAACATGGAAACGTAGCCCCCGGACGAAAGCTTGCGGTACCTTTGCTTTCTAGCCCTTCAAGTACTGCATAAGCAGTAGCTGCTCCAGATCCGTTTGCTGATGACGGGCCATATCGGACGCATTGAGAGCTCCAAAAAATGGGACATGCTCATGTCCAGAAGACGATTTCTCAACTGGGCCACCCGACTATCATTCTGCGTCATTGTGCTTGAGGCTGGATTTGTACACAACGGTAATGCCGTATTCCTGCAGACGTAGGTTTCATTTAGCAAGTGTTCCTGAAGGGTCCTTTAGATTTGCCAGTCAATACAATGAGTGATGGTTGCTGATTGCCCTAAAAGGTCTGCCGTATAGATACGAACAGAACTTACTGACGCTTCATATAACTGCAGGCATTTCTTCTTTGTAGCTTAGAAATTGGACTCTGCGTTCGATAGAGTGCAGCTTGCATATGCAGTAACTAGTTTTTGTCTATTCTGCTATTGAAAAAGGATGGCGAGAAGCTGCACGTTACTGGCGTTGGTGTAGATTTACGTTTAAGCATCTTCATCAAAGTGAACAAGAATGAGAGGACAGTGCAAGTAGCATCGCAACTCAGAGAAAGCACCTTCTTCTTCTTTCCAGGTGAATGGCACACCTTATTTTGTAAACACTGTCAATAGATCAGCGAGCTAGGCGAAGTTTTTATTGAAGCGTCTATAGTAGGCACAGAGTCTCAGAAGTCGTCTAAAGGCATTCTTGTCCCGTGGCTTCAGAGTGTTTTTGATAGCAGTAATCTTTTCGGGATCTGGGTAGACACCTTCAACATTCACAATGGGCTCGAGGAATTGAAGCTCGCAAAATCCGAAGCAGCATTTTTGTGGTTTGATACTCAGTGCTGCCGCGCTAATGACATTCAGTACTGTCCTCCGATAGTCGATGTGCTACTCGAAGGTAGAATAAGGAACTACTACATCATTGAGATAGACGCGGCACAATTGCCATTTAGGTACGGAGAGGACAGTGTCCATCATTCTTCGGAAGGTTGTGGCAGCAGAACACAATCGAAAAGGGAGTACTTTGAACTCGTGTATACCGCCGGGTGTAACAAACGCCGTCTTCTCACGATCTCATACATCTACTTTGATTTGCAAGTATCTATTTTTTATTCAAATGCAGAAAAGGAGTGAGCGTTTCGTAGCTTGTGCAGGGTATCGTCAATACGTGTAGTGGATAAACGTCCAGTTTTGTAATGAGGTTAAGCTTTCAGTAGCCAACGCAGAACCTCAGAGAATTGTCCTTCTTTTTGATCTATACCACCGGTGATGCCCAAGGACTATGTGATGGCTTTATTACATTTTCTTTTAGCATTTCTTTTACTTGTTTTCTTATGGCTTCCTGTTATCTGGAGCTACTCAATCTGGACGTTGATTCACTGGTATAACACTTTTTTCGACCACGATCGGGTACTTGGCGACTGGAGTACATCCGACTTTCGATGAAGTGGAAAAGCACTCCGCAAATTCTTTGATCAGATCAACAATCTTTTCTCTCTGTGGTGTGGAGAGCTCACTGTCAATGTCTATTGATTCAAGGACGCTGCTCTCTAGTTCAGAATCTGGCGGGTTCCTATGAAGAGCACAAACAATCACTACTTGAAAATATTCACTCAGGGTTGATATAGTTGTTCCCTTCGCCACATGCTGCACCTTAAGTAGATCGATTATGAAGGTTCGCCAAATCCCTTGCCACGCATATTCCCCTTTCGATTATTAGTCCGATGTTTTCGTCTGCTAGCCCCTCCTAATCACGAACTATTTCAGTTTTGACGAGAACTGTCACACGTGAACGTGGCGGCACTGTCACGCCTTCATCTACAACGCGGAGGTGAAACGGCTGGTTATTCGTTTGACACACTGCGACAGTGTTCTTTGTAGAAACTGAAACACTAGATTCTCGCAAACCAATGATTGCGTTATTTGGCAGGAAGAAGTCCGTGACTATATTTAGTTACGGGAATACTCTGGAAAAACAATGAAGCTGCCCGCGTAGATAAATTCCCTGGTTTTTATTCTTGCTGTGTACGGTTCCATAGGGCCAAATGCCCTCCGGCAGTACGTATTTGCGGCCCCGTCCATTGAGTCAGTACCTTTTTAAACTTCTTTGCTATGAGGCTACTGACTTCGGAGTTGTCCGTCCCAGTGTCAATTAGTGCAATAGCTTCAAGATCGTCGATGGTGACTAACAGTTCAGAGGTAACGTCACCATTACTGCACCTATATGTCACTGCGCAACTGCAGTCATGCGGTCGGGCCAGCGAAGGAGGCAGTTCTGTTTTCTGTGTATCAGCGCCTTTGCCTCGACTGGTCGCTGAGGCTAGTTTTCCCGTCACGGGCTAGGTGATCGAGGTTTCGGGAAAATTCTTGTTGGTCTAGGGCTCTGCAACCGGTCGCGCATTGGAGCTGCTGATCGCGATTCCCGTTGATGAGTGTTCTGAAGCATATGGTATGGCGTGAGGAGAGATCTCTTGAATCTCGAAAGGGCGCTCACCGTTGCTCGGGCAGGGTGCATTAGCTGGGAAGCCGCGCAGTTTCATACGACGATAATGACACACTCGATAAAGGTGACCTGCCTCTCCGCAGTGGTACAAAAGGAGACGCCGGTACGCAGTGCGCCACACATCGCTTCTTTGGGACCTGGCTTCCGGTAAGGGCGCATGCGTTCCACGTAGGAATGTCTAGAGCATAACGTCAGCTTGAGCAAACCTTGTGCCTGCAAGGTCCTGCCGCAGTACTCACGCATACGACAACTGCGGTTGAAGTTGTGGTTGTGCTCACGTCACCACTTCGAGCGGTGGTTGAAGAATAGTTTGCCGCACTTCATGCACAACTTCCTTGAGGGAAGACATCGCTGAAGGGCTTTCGGAGAGTTGTATTTTCTACAGTTCCTCCCTCATGACAGCCCTGACCTTTTCCCGCGGAACGTCAATGTTGTTGGTGAGGGTTCTTGACACCGCGCTAGCTAGACCGACGTTGACATCCCTGTTTTACTGTCGTGCACGCTGCTGTGATCCGTAGAGGATTACGTGCCAAGCCGGCGAAAATCTCCTCCTTCACTCCGCGCATGAAGTGCCGCAACTTTGTCTACTCGGCAATGTTTGGGTCGACTCAGCGGAAAAGCCGCGACATGTCTTCAATGTACATAGCAACGCTCTCAATGTTCCTTTGCTTTCTCCCCTGAAGAGCGGGCTCTGCCTTACCTCTGCGGTTTGTGTTCGGATAAATAATGAGCAGCTGCCTTTAAAAGCCATCCCATGTCAACAATGACGCTTCATGGTTTTCAAACCACGTAGGCGCGAAATCTCGCAGCGCCACGTTTACGTAACGAAGTTTCTTGGCGTCGCCCCAACCGTTCAAACAGGCAACATGTTCGAAGTCAGCAAGCCTAACCTCGAGCACCTCCATAAGTGTCGCCGTAGAAGACCTCTGGTATTCGGGAGGGATCCACGGCAATATAGGACGGAGACGGCGTCACCTTATCAGACATCATGGTGGTGTTTGCGATTGCCGCTGACCTTGATGAACTGGAGAGGGGACCAAACTCGGACTTCTCAACTCGTAGACGGCGACTCGCACGTTGGTGCACTGGCGTCTGTTTCACTAGCTCCAACCTTGTCGAAATCGGACTTTGCTCCCTGGCCTGTGTTGGGCTTGGAAACATACCCAGCACCTGCACCAGATGTTACCAACAAATAGAACGCCTCTTGGTAAAAACCATTTATTCAGGGCGAACTTATGCTTGAGATTTTAAGAAAACAACCTTACACACAATGTTTCTCGCTAGCCACAAGAATCACTTCGATCTCTTCCTTTCTCACGCAGCCGCGAACTGGCCACACCATGAGCCGTTAGTCTTGATGTTTTAGCTCATGGTGTGGTCGCCGCGCAGACCACCGGTGTATTGCGCGCTTTGCTTGTTATTTGTTTGGCGGCATTTACAATGGCAGAAAGCAGGGTCCGTCAACTGTGGATGATAAGCAACTTGTGGCAATATATATGTAAGTCAGCGCTGAGTGCGACGTAACTGCAGCCGGTGGTCTGTGTGCTTTCTAGACCCAATAGGACCCCTGCCTCACTGCAAAACACCCCCTACATAATCGACGTTCATCACCAGTAACACGTGAGGCCTGTAGCAGTCAAACCCTTCAAGAGAAGCCCCGACACCTTCTTTCTGACGATCAAGTGACCACACGGAAACAAAATATCAGTTACACTGTTGTGTGGCGAGCCTATATTTGGTTTGAGTGCTGATGCGATCCTGGCCAGTTTATGTAACATCGTAACTTCATTCCACATTGTGTTGAACTTTTTTATATTAGTCTTATTGGTGCACGCCTAATATTTTTTTAAGAATAAATGTTCCAGATGCTTTCATCCTGTCTATAACATGTTCGCTGCAGCCAAATTCGTGAACGGAGCAGGAGCCTCAGTGAGGGCCTTGGAGTTTTTCATACTTGCACCCTTCTGTAGTGCTGCATAAAAATTATTTCTTCCTTTATTTCTTTTCATTTGTTTTTTCTTTCTATATTTCATTTTTTGTGTATTTATTTCGTTATTTGTTCTATATATATGCAGTGTAGTTGCGCGCACAAAAAAACTGGCTTCAATCATTGTCTGCCCTACTAATGCACATGCCATTGTGCGCGAGATTTCGCGTGGTGCAATAAGATTCATTACAAAATCACACTGCATTATCAGCGGAAACTAGTTTCTGAATAAAATAGCTGAATTCGTCGAAGTATTTTTTTTACATTGTCTAACCCCTCGGCGTTAGGTCCAACCAATGACTACATTATTTTTTTTTCTAAACTGCAATGCAAAAGCAAAAACGCCAAGCCAGGAATTCTCTTACCTTTTATTTTTCACGTCTACTTTTCCATACACCCACGCTAAATGCACGCACACACAGATAAAAAAGTGCAGCAATATAAGAAACGCCATCTCCTATGTCTTCTCACAGAGTCCAGTGCTTCACCATGAAGGCCAGACGCACGAGATTTTCGCAATGTAATTAGGGTGCTTCTATCAAAGGCCATGATAACAAAAAGATTTTGCTTCAGTATTTTTTCCACCAAGGCAGGCCAATCTACTTCTGTGCGCTTTCAATGCCCAGTATTATCTGCAATCCTGGCTGTATTAGAGGCAATTCACATACATGGCCGTCTTTGCAACACACAGTTTGCGCTTTGGTTTCTCAGTAAAGATGTTCTTGGAGGTGTCTAGTGTCATTCGAATCATGAGCTGCCATATGTAGCAAGCGGAAAAGTTTATTAATGTATTGTATTTAAAAGAAAGTGGTGAATCTCATTCATACTTTGTAACGACACTTCATAATTGATCTCGTATTCTTCGACTGGAATTGCGAGAGGTAGTCGAAAATGAGAATACTTTAAACCAGTTCTAGAATGCATTTTCTTATTTTTTTCCAGTTACATGCCGCAATCACAGTTTAGAAAATTGAAATTGGATGTTTGATTGGACACCCTTTCGAATACATTTATAGGGCAGCCACAATATTGAGAGAATAACAGGCAACGTTATGGTACTAACAAACTAATCATTAACGACACAGAATTTCTAGATTTTTGAGTGACATCAGTAATGAAAGCGCAAGGTCGTCATATAGTGACTCCTTTATGTTTTCTTTAAGTTATCTGAAAGGCAGTGGCCTAAACTGACGGCATCTGTGACTATCATGAGCCCTAACCGAGAACAAAATGGAGTCGGTGGACATCGCACATAATTTTTGCAAAGTGTGAAGTCGCCCTTACGTTATTGTGGATGCGTGAATATTGCTTAAAGGGGCCCTGAAACACTTTTTTGAGTAATGATGAAATAATTCACTGGAAAAGCATATTACCTCACAAATTCAATGCCACAAAAATTTTTAGAAGCCAGTCTAGTACGAGCGTAGTTACAAAGATTGCCACACGCTGCACTCGCCTTCTCTTTTCTCTCGCCCCGACGAAAGTGCTGAAAGCTAAGCAGGGAGATATGGGAGGGGCAAACAAAAACGTCACTTGTGCCTCGTGACCTTGACCACTTTTCAGGGGCGAAACTCCTTAAGGTGTGGGTGTGTCCATCTCTTGTATGTATGTAGAAGTACGTTCCCTTCGGTGACACATACCCGCTTTAGAGCGGGTACATGTCATAGGGAATTCGTGATGGGAGATGGCGGTACTTGAAGTGTTCACTAGGGACGCACGGGCGAACAGACAGACAGACTAGCAGACGGACCGACAGATGAATGGACGCGCGGGCGTATGTACGGATGAACGCACGAACAGACACACTGCAGACAGACAGACAGATGAATCGACGGACTCACAGACGGATGGATGCATGGACAGACGTACGGATGCGTGTAAGGACGGGAGCAAGAACGAACGGACGGACGCATGCACGCACGGGCCGATGGACGCTTCGCCCCACTCACCATCATTCTTCATTCACTCCGTGATTATGCTGTGATATTTTTTTGGATACGCGTTTTTTTTCAGTGCGATCGCGCGCGCACGTATGGACAAGTGACCGCCTTTCGCGGCGACCTCTGTAACAACTGAGCGCGCCATGTTCAAATCAGCCAATGGCTCATAGATGGGCTTAATGCGAGTAATTTTTCGGCTTATTTCGTGATTTGTCGAGAGAAGTAGAGGATATTTTTTGCTGACTTTGATAATGTATTATGAATTCCATTCCGCGTGCTTCGCTACTATATTTCGCTCGCGTGTTATCGGAAGCGGATCGACAGCGTTAACAGACCATGCGCAAAAAATGTTGCAGGGCCCCTTTAGGACTTGTAAGTGTTGTTTCTGTTAATAAATCTTTGGTGTGCTACATTTGAAATATTTTAATAAAAGAGACTGTATTTTTTCGTCTAGCTAATCAAACATCTGGCATTTTCCACGGCGTCAGCGGCAATGTCCGCGCGCCAGCAGGTGTTGTCTTTCCCCTCTAACCTCCCCTCCCACAGTATCAGCGCTGGGTGCACGTGCTTAGCCTCGTCCATACCAGCCGGAGCTTGGAGTGCAAGATACTAGTTAAAATGGTAGGTGCAGTGCTTCGCCGCTTCTTCTCTCGCTGTTTGCACTCTCTACTTCCTGGCCCAACTTTCCCGCCCACTGGTGCCTCAATCTCGACCGTTCGCTGGCTGGGCACCTTTCAAGAACATGCTAAAGTGTGTACTCGAGAAGCCAGTGTCAAACGCCAATGCCGAGCCGAGAAAATTGTTTTGTACGCTAGCTACTCAAGCTGGAAACGCATACCGAGTTGCTCGCGACAGAAAAGCGCCACGTGTAGTGAACGGCCCTAAGGGCTTCACAGTGTAAGCAAAACATTTTGGAAGATCCAACGCACGGTGGGAATCGATGATATGCGAAGCATGAATGAAGAAGGTCGATATGTCAAGTTAATATCAGCACAACAATACGACGCAGATGTAAATTATGTCGTACAAGACTTCCATACCATGAGTATCAAGTTTGGATGTGTCAGTTACCTTCTTGATCTATTCACGGCCCGTGATACTCAATATAGGATCACGTACGTGGTACGCGTAGCTAGCAAAACTACCGCGAGCATGCAGTGAGCCTAGCATACAGTCTTGTTTTACATCACACGCATGTCATGATTATCATGTTTGAACGTGTCTTTTGCCTTCGTCGTATATTCAGGTCATGTGATATCAAATTTGGTATATGTGCAGCTAACGAAATGTGCGCGAGCGCGCTATGAGTGTAGCATGTAGTCATTTCTTACATGACACGCATATCAAGACTATCATCTTTGGACGTGTCATTTACTTTCGTCGACCATTCACGTCTCGTAATACCAAATTTGGTATATGTGGAAGTAGCGAAACGGACGCAAGCTCGCTACGTGCATGAAATGTTGTCATGTTCTTACATGACACTCATGCCATGATTATTATGTATGTACCAGTCATACCTTCGCCATTTATTGACCTCACGTAACACCAAAGTTTGTATATGTGAAGCTAGCAATATGGCCACACGCGCATCGTGAGCGTGGCATATAGTCATGTTCTTACGTGACACGCATTTCATGGTTGTCACGTTTGCACCAGTCATGCAGCTTCGTCATACATTCACGTCTCGTAATATCAAGTTTGGTGTATGTGAAGCAAACGAAGCAACCGTGAGTGCACCATGAGCGTGGCGTGTGGTCAAAACTAGTCAAAACATGAACATTATGATATGCATGTCATGATTTCCATGCTTGCGTCTGTCACCTATGTACCCCATGCAGTCATGTCATACCATACCAGTTTTGCCCGTCCGTCCGTCCATGTGTTTCGACATCCGTCTGTGCGTTCGCTCATGAATCCGTGCATCCGTGTGTCCGTGCATCTGTCTTTCTGTCCATACGCCCGCGCGTCCATCAATTTGTATGTCTGCTTCTCTGCGCGTCCGTGCATTCGTCCATCCGTCCGTCCGTCCATCTAGTGAACGCTGCAAGAACCACTATCTCACATTTTTTCATCCTATATTCATCATATAGGAGTACCGCTATCCAGCGGATATTCCAAGAAATAAATGAGAGCTCGCTACCTACTCCTAATACTACTACTACTACGACCACTACTACTACAACATACATCGTAGAGGCACGACCCAAAGCTGAAAGAGCTTCGTCCCTAAAAAATTCACAGCGTATTGACGGACTTGATCACGATGAGTGGGGCGAGGCGGCCGTCATATCGTCTGCTTCCGTCCGTCCGTGCAACCGTCCGTACGTACATTTGTGCGTCTGTCCATGTGTCCGCCTTCTTCGCGTCCGTCCACCCATGCGTCCGTCCATCCACCCGTCCGTACATGAGTCCATCTGTGTGGCCTTTCGTCCACCCATCATTCTGTGCGTCCGTCCAAGCGTCCATCCGTGCATCCATTCTTGCGGCTGCACTTGCGTCCGCCCCTGCGTTCGTCTGTGCATTCATTCAGCCGTAAGGCCGTCCGTACGTCCATCTGTCCCTTGGTCAGTCCATCCGCTCATGCGTCCGTTCATTCGCGCGTCCGTCCATGCGGATGTTTGTTCGTCCGTGCATCCGTCTGCCCGTGCGTCTGTCTGTCATTCCAGTGAACACTCCGAGTGCCTTCATCTCGCACCTTTTCTCAATAACCTTATCATAGAAAAGTACCACCGTCCAGTAAATATTCCAAAGACTAAACTAGAGGTGGCTCTGCTACTACTACTACTACTAATTCTAGTAGTAGTAGTAGTAGTAGACCTACTACTACTACTACTTCTACTACTACTAGTAGTACAACAACAACAACAGCTACTACTACTACTACTACTGCTGCTGCTAGTACTACTAGCAGTAGTAGTAGTACAACTACTACATACATTGTGGACGCTTGACCCATGACATAAGGAGCTTCGAACTAAACAAACGAGATTGCCGTCGTGTTGGCAAAACTGAAATGGCCACGATTAGGCCTTTCGTGCTCATTGATATGGTCATCTATTGTAATAAATTAGTTTTCACAGAACTTTTCTTGTAGCCATTAGGAAAAAATTAACGCCTTGAATACCTTTGCAACTCCACTCCTTTCTAGCGAGGTGCCGCTATCTGTAACCTAAACGTACAGAACGCACGTTTAGGTTATTTTCCACTACTTTGTCAAAAGCAACGCCTTATGTTCTTTGAGAAAAAGAAAATATCCTGCTATGTTTATTCGATTAACGGTCCATTTTTTAGAAGCGGCTGAAGTTGAAGACCAATGAAATATACTTCTTCCAAGAGACAGAAACAATGAACCATCGGACTTTTTTGCTTCATACCTGTTAATCTATAAACTTGGTTTTTTTCAGTGATATTTTGATTGCGGTGAAACACGTATCGCTGAAACTCTTTCCAGGAATGCTTTCATGTGGTGCCTTTCGTGAAACAGCGTTGTGAATAACTTCCTCGATTGCCTTATTCAGCTGGAAAAACTTGCTTGAAAGCGTGCCGGGTATATGCAGTGTTTATGTTGGTTCCTTTTCTGTTTATTGTTTTGAGAAAAGTGACACTTCAAGTTCAACAAACGAGAATGTCTCGGCTAGATAGTAGCGTATTGATACTTCTGTAGTGCTCAGTTCAGAAACAAGGACGGAAAGAATAAAACAATAGATTTCCCTGCCATGACCACTCACGTGCACAAAGTGAGGCTTACGAAGAAGAAATGTTTCTTGGCCTTAGGAAAGGGCTCTGTCATTTACGGTAATAATTTTTTTCTGATTCCGGTATTTTTTAGGAATGACATCACAATGTGGATAGTCCCCAGTTTCTTTAGGTAAAGCCAACCAGTTGTTTGATTTTGATTTCTTTTTCAGCGCATATTGCGAGCATATACTGCCAGAAGACTGAGGGTGACGAGTGAACAAATGACGAATATCACAGTACTCTAAGCACCAATGGCACTGATAAGAAGGGTTAAAATAATGTTGAATTACGTCAACACACTTATGAAAATAATGTTGTACAAATGATATTGCATGCTAAAAACTCCAAATTGCCGTCATTGTAAAAAAAGCCTGAATATAGCCATGGCTTTCAAGCACGCGGCAAACGAACGTTTAGCTAATGGTCCACAACTTCAAGAATAAATCTTATGACATTGCGAAATGCTACTCGTATTATCTATTTCCCTGTTGCGATCAATACTACTTCGCTCAGGTAAGCTACGGAGACAGAACTGGTCTCAAACGCTGTCTGTTAGGGGAAACCTTCGGTAGAGAGCAGCTGCTGAAACCAGCGCGCGGAACAAAACACCCACAATTTGCAATCGTCGTCAAGTCATTGTTGTGATCAATATGCACGTATTTCATTCATTATGGGGTTTTATCGCATTCAGGAATCACACATATTTGAAATCCGGGAAATGTGTTCCTTCGAGCTACGTCCTTAAGGTAGGAAGAGACTCACAGCACAGCTATTCACGTGTGTTGCTCACAGCTTGCGAGAAGGTGCTTTTCTTATTTGTTTCACCTATGAAGAGTCATTTTCGCTGCCACTAACTGAATCACTCTTTCGCCTATTTTTGCAGCTGTCACAGGTTGCCGCTCAAAAAAGCAGTCAATGAATACCCACTTTTTCTTCTCCTATTCATCACGTGGGCATTCTGTCTAGCAGAAACCGAGATCCGATAGCGGGCTGGTGCAAGCACGTCCCCTAATTGTCTCTGCTTGTGACTCTCGTACCTGCTTGCTAGCGGAGGCTCCTATGGACGAAGAGACCGCCGCAGCAAGCATTCTACCGATGTGCCCGTTTTATTGCGTGATAGTTGGCCCCCTTACCCTCCACCACGCTTCAAGCTCACTCCCATGGCCAGCCCTGGCCGGAAAAAAATTAGGGCTTAGACAAACTACCAGAGATGAGAGCGAAACACAAAGGTATACTACCAGAATCAGATGACATACCATTGGCGTATTTTCACTGGGACAGTATTCACAAGAAAACTATGAACCGTACAATACTAATAATATGCCGTTATTAAAACATTGCAGCTGTTTGCAAGATTACTGTTAGTGAACAATTGAGAATAATGTTCACTTTGCATGTTTATTTATCACTGCTGTGGATTGTTAAAGCCTATCTCTGTCTTCTGCTGCAATTATTTTTCTCAGACGTACATATATTTGCCGATACGTCTTTGTTTAGAATAACTTTATCTCAGGGCCAATTAGGTTAAACCTCTGGAAAAATCCGCTTAATGCATCATTCGGTAATTGGCTTCAATACTTCTCATTAGCGCGCCAGCGAAGGTCGTCGTACCTTTACGCTCGGAAATAATGAGTACGCAGAGCGGCCTGGTCTGATGAAGGAATGCTAGGGCAATGAAGACTTCTATAAGACCGCATAAACAGTGCGAAGCCATTCTAAGCGCTTGTAATCATCTCCGTGCGCTAGCCTCGTCTCAAACATACAATGAGCATTTTTATTGTCGTTTTCTCTTTAGAAATCTATAAAATTGCTCGAATTCGTGGCACTGATTTGTGATGTCGAGTTACAAATTGTCGGGGTAAAGTTTGTGTCGTGAAATGAAAAATCGGAACGAAATATGGAAAAGTTGGAGTTCAAACTTGTCACTTAGCGTCTTCATGTCCGCCACGGAAATCAACTTATCATTTCTGTGCCCGCTGCGAAAGAAGTACGACAAAGCGGGCTTAATTTTTCCCTCCGCGTCACCTACCTAAAAAAAGAAGCTTCGGGGGCGTTTACTGTATGACATACAGGCCCTCTTCAGTAAGGTACACCGTACTCTGTCTCTACTCTCTTTGAATACTCTGGCACCATTTTCTTTTAATGGCAAATTTCAACCCGGACACCTTCGACATAATAACCTTGAAATGCACTTTAGATCTAGTGTTCCATAAAAATGTGCGTCTGCGGGTAGGCCAAGTGTGACCAAGCCTATAGACACGCTCAAGGCACCTTTGGTTCTCTAAGAAATGCATCGCAATGGAATTTAGAGCAGAGTTGGCGAAGTAACAAATAGGGCATCCTAAGGGAAATTAAGAATAGCAAATGAACATGAACACACATATAGCGCGTAAGCAGGATGACAGCATGTTGTTAAAAGAAACAAAGCAAATTACGAGGGAAGGTGAACACGCGATATTGATGCAAATTTAGGTCGGCAGATTAGATTCATAAGCTTGCCGGTAAAACAATTGGTATGTAGAGTTTTCGATATGTAGTTGTCATTTATGCAGCGCGAGCAAGGGAAGTGTTACTCATCAGAGCGTGAAATTAACGCGAAAAGAACGCAGACATTGGGTAAGGAAGCGGCTGGCCCTCGCGTCATTGTCAATATTGCTGCCAGAGAGCACGGAAAGACGTATGTGAAATCTGTGAGAGGCTGGATGGTCAGTTATACTACAAAGAGAGAGACGCTCAGGCGGCGCAATTGCTGGCCATGTCTTCCAGACCAGCCGTGTAGTGTCGCGCCACCCCTAACTAAAAAATATATGGAAATGTTTTTCCGGAGTACCTAACACAATTGGGAAAATGACCTACAGTCACAATTGGGAAAACAATAGGGTCACAATTGGGAAACACAATTGGGAAACCGCCGCAAGAGCAGCAAGACCATGGAATGTAAATCATAACATTCATGATAAACATGTGATGGTTTTCATGTTATGACTATTTAAGTATGCTCGTTATGCAGTCATGTTATGCCATACCAATTTCGGTATAGATACCATTTTCAAGACGGCCAGGAGAGGTAAAGTCGTAGGCGGCTAGAAAGATATATATATAGATAGATAGATAGATAGATAGATAAAGTATGCACAAAGTCGCTGAAGTACGCTTAGAAATGCTTCGCACTAAGTAGTATATACGCTCGCTGATCAACATGGCACTAATACTGTGTCCGGTGCACCCAGTCTTCCTCAGTGTGCGACGCCAAGCTCGTGCACAGAAGCTTCGCAATAACGCCACGGATCCTGACGTGTATTGTACGGACGCCTGCCCTTTCGCAACTAGTACAAGTGGGTCGTGCACGGACATGGCAGTGGCCAGTAAAGGAAAAGTAGTGGCAGCAGTGACAATACGCACGTCTTGCGATGCAACAGGGGAGCTCGCTGCAATCAACCTCGCCATCACATATTCAGACAAGCGAGGTAGAAACTCCACCATCTTAATGAATTAACAAACAGCATGTCTACTTGCATGGCATATGCATATACATGCATGACACAATACAATGAATTGTTCTAAGAATCCTCGGCTTACACATCGTAACTGACCACGGCATCATTTGGTGCCCGGCGCACAAGGGTGTTCCCAATAATAAAAGGGCCGACCGACTCGCCTTCGCAAGTAAATACCGAGTGACAGACGCGCCTGTAGACGACACCATATTGCCTGACTACAATGATTGGCCCAGCAGCCAAGGTGACATTATCGAAGCTAGCGGCTACAGCGACGCACGCGCTACCTCACCCGACACTAAATAGAGTACTATCGACATTCTGGCGTCGTTTTCAGACGAACAAGCACCCCAACCTACACACACTTTCTAATAAACCCTTCCAAATATAAAGGTGAGTACGCCTGGTGCGGAAGTTCACCCACACTTACACACATTACGTACAGCTCTCCGTGGCGTCACGTTGCGACAAACTAGATGCTCATTAAAGTAAACACGTTATTACAATGACCGTAGGAGGCGTGAATCTTGGATAAGGCCTTGGGAAGCCAATCAGAAACCCTGAACCAGGCTGGGCGAGCCAAGCCAGTGTAGGTCTGGACGAAGTGCCCTACCCACTTTAGTCGCTGACAGTACTAGTAAACATTCATTCTTTCTAGCGTGACTGGCTACGACAGAACACGCCATGATGGTCTACGAGGACAGCAGCCGCCGACCACCCGAACGCATTAGGTGATCGCCACCCGAATCGTCAAATCGTCACAAAACAAATGATAAGCTTTCACGTTGCGCTTTGGCAGCCAAACTTCCATCCTTATTACCGACCTCGCTACACCCACGGATACCACGGTTCAAATAACTCTCTCGTATCCTTGCTGCGGTTACGTTATCTTCGCGAACTTCATGTCATGTGCCCACCTAATCTGTTGCCTTTTCCTCGCTTTCTAGCCCTGTTTTTGAGTCGTGCTATTTGTTTTTAATCAATAATTCTTACCTCGTCTTCGCGCCACGTGCCTCGCCTATTCCCATTTGTTGTTTTTGATCTTGACTAAGGTGATATCTACATATATTCACTCCCTGGCCCTACTTCCTCAGTTGTCTAACTGCATCATTCTAAATTTAGCATAGTTTTACCGCTCACAATTTCAAAGAAGTTGAACTTACTCTGAGATTACGAAGTGGACTTTCGTTTTTTTTAGTTGTTTGCTTGTACAAAACTATTCTTCTTCTCGCTTCGCAGTATGTTTAGGAATACAAATATATCAAGCCTATCGCGTGCTGCTGCACATTTCGGGTCAAGCGAGGTTGATTTTTCTCCTCAGTACGACTTGATGGCATGGACCTTAATTATTGAAGACCTTAATTATTGAAGACCTTATTTATTGAAGTTGGATATGAAATGCTTGGCATTTAAAAAAATCTCGGCATATTCACGCAGTGAATGATGATGAGTGGGGTGAAGGGTCCGTCAGGCTGTTCGTGCTTCTGTGCGTCCGTCCATGCGTCCGTGCGTCCGTCTATGCGTCCATCTGTGCGTCCGTTCCTGCGTTGGCCCGTCCGTTCATGTGTTTCGACATCCGTCTGTGCGTTCGTTCATCAATCCGTGCATTCGTCTGTCCGTGCATCTGTCTGTCTGTCAATACGCCCGCGCCTTCATCAATTTGTCTCTCTGCTTCTATGTGCGTCCGTGCATTCGTTCATTCGTCCGTCCGTCCATCAAGTGAACGCTGTGAGAACCACTATCTCACGTTTTTTCATCCTATATTCATCATATAGGAGTACCGCCATCCAGCGGATTTTCCAAGAAAAAAATGAGAGCTTGCTACCTACTCCTACTACTACTACTACGACGACCACTACTACTACTACATACATCGTAGAGGCACGACCCACAGCTGAAGGACTTTCGTCCCTAAAAAATTCACAGCGTATCCACGGACTTGATCATGATGAGTGGGGCGAGGCGGCCGTCATATCATCTGCTTCCGTCCGTCCGTACAACCGTCTGGACATCCGTTCGTGCATCTGTTCATGTGTCCACCTTCTTCGTGTCCTTCCACCCATGCGTCTGTCCATCCACCCGTCCGTACATGAGTCCATCTGTGTGGCCTTTGGTCCATCCATCCTTCTGTGCGTCCGTCCAAGCATCCATCCGTGCATCCATTCATGCGGCCGCCCTTGTGTCCACCCCTGCGTTCGTCCGTGCGTTCATTCAGCCATAAGTCCGTCCGTACGTCCATCTGTCCCTTCGTCAGTCCATCCGTTCATGCGTCCATCCATTGGCGTGTCCGTCCATGCGGATGTTCGTCCGTCCGTGCATCTGTCTGTCCGTGCGTCTATCTGTCATTCCAGTGAACACTCCGAGTGCCTTAAACTCACATAATCTCTCAATAACCTCATCATCCAAAAGTACGATTGTCCAGTAAATATTCCTAAGACGGTGGCTACCAACTACTACTACTGCTTCTACTACTACTACTGCTACTACTACTACTATTAGTAGTACAACAACAACTACTACTACTACTACTGCTGCTGCTGCTAGTACTACTACTAGTAGTAGTAGTACAACTACTACATACATTGCGGACGCTTGGCCCATAGCATAAGGAGCTTCCAACTAACCAAACGAGATTGCAGTAGTGTTGGCAAAACTGAAATGGCCATGATTAGGCCTTTCGTGCTCATTGATATGGTTATCTATTTTAATAAATTAGTTTTCCCAGAACTCTTCTTATAGCCATTAGGAAAAAATTAACGCGCGAATACCTTTACAACTGTACTCCTTTCTAGCGAGATGACGCTATCTGTTTTTACCCTATTGCACGTACAGACCACACGTTTAGGTTATTTTCCACTACTTTGTCAAAAGCAACGCCTTATCTTCTGTGAGAAAAAGAAAAAATCATATCTTTATTCGATTAACGGTCTATTTTCTCGAGACGACTGAAGTTGAAGACCAATCAAATATACTTCTTTCAAGAGACAGAAACATTGAATCATCGGACTTTTTTGCTTCATATCTGTTAATTTGTAAACTTGGTTTTTTCAGTGATATTTTGATTGCGTTGAAACACGTATCGCTGAAACTCTTTCCAGGAATGCTTTCATGTGGTGCCTTTCGTGAAATGGCGTTATGAATAACTTTTTCGATTGCCTTATTCAGCTGGAAAAACTTGCTTGAAAGCGTGCCGGGTGGATGCAGTGTTTATGTTGGTTCCTATTCTGTTTAATGTTTTCAGAAGAGTGACACTTTAAGTTCAACAAACGAGCATGTCTCGGCCAGATAGTAGCGTATTGATACCTCTGTAGTGCTCAGTTCAAAGACAAGGGCGGAAAGAATAAAACTATAGATTTCCCTGTCATTACTACTCACGTGCACAAAGCGAGGCAGACAAAGAAGAAATGTGTCTTGGCCTGAGGGAGGGCTCTGTCATTTACGCTAATAATTTTTTTTTCTGATTCCGGTATTATCACTAACGACATCACAATGAGGATAGTCCCCAGTTTCTTTAGGTAAAGCCAACCAGTTGTTTGATTTTGACCTCTCTTTCAGCGCATATTGCGAGCATATACGGCCAGAAGGACTGAGGTTGACGAGTGAACAAATGACGACTGTCACAGTACGCTAAGCACCAATGACACTGATAAGATGGGTTGAAATAATGTTGAAATATGTCAACACACCTATGAAAATAATGCCGTACAAAGGTTTTCGGATGCTAAGAACTGTAAATACAACTTTCTCTAAATGGAACTCTAAAATACAACTTTAGTTGTGCAAGCACCAGTGGCACACAATAGCGTCGAAATCGGAAAAAAACATCTTTATTCTTGGTGCAGTTCTTGTTCACTCTGGCAGGTTGATTGCTTAGTGAATTAACCTTTAGGCAAGGTTGATACAGCTTTTACAGTGGCCCTTCTCGTTGTTATGCCCTCTGAAAAAGGGCGCACTTGTGAATTCATCGGAACTGGCTTCACTGCTTACGCTACTCAATGAAAACAACCTTCTAGTTTAGGCAAACACATGCGCTATTTTTTTTCAGCACACCGCTCGACTTCTCAAGGTAACTTATGGTCCCAGCCCAGATTGAGAACCTTCCAATATGGGACCGTGAGGGGCATATATGCACCTTGCCTAGTTAGGAGCTAGCACGCTCTCGCAGGAATGCTGCGCTGCCTATGATGAAACCCGAAAGCGTGTGCCTGCCACCTGCTATGTTACAATTGCGCTCACTTCCAGGCGTCGCCTGCTTATTGCTGTGATGGTTTAAACTAGGCTGCCATCAATACTGGCTGCCCACACCATAGAGGCACACTTTTGCCACCTGAAGGCGATGCAGTGGTTACCGGGATCATAGCATGCAAAGAAGGCTCAACATTTCAAACTACGCTGGCCATACGAACTGCAACACAGTAAAACAATAAGTTGTTTGGGAGACACAGTCGAGGGTCAAATGAATAAAAAAACGGTCTCCCAGATGAAATCCCTCAAAGTGGGGTTTCTTTATTCAGCAGCTTTGTATTTTGTTTTTTCTGCTGATATTTATCTGCGACAACGAGGTTAATCCTGTGTGACAGCCATTCACCGTTCAACAATGCCATATACGTTACTCAGTTTGACGGCCTCAGCTTACTCAGTTTGACGGCCTTTTTGTTGTGTTCTACCAGAAGTCAGCATATGCTTCGTTGCGTAATGTTTCATCCTAAGAAAACGGTCTTGTACAGAACAAGCCCAAATGCCTTTCGTCACAAGAGTACAGTAGAATCTTCTTGGTATGTTGGTGTTTAAACTGAATAACGAACTTTCATTTCTATATATATCGGTCACGGTCTCATTTTACAGTCGTGTTATACACCCTGGTGGGAAAATGTGGTTCCATTTACAGCGTGAAAAGAGGCTGTTAGCGAGGAATCTCGGCCTAAATTGAATACGAAAACAAGTGAGACTGAAAAACGTGTTGTTCGGAAGCGTATTAACGAGATTATACTGTACTTGGTTAAAACATGCAGTCATTGCTGTATTTAGAAGTTGTTGCCGAAAATGAGGTAATACCAAAGCATTTCTTCGAATGTTTCTTCATGCAGGCGAGATCATACGTAGATATTCTGGACCTATTTTCGAACTGGAAGAAATACGTGCAAAAACATATACAGAAACTTATGCGACAAGTGAAAGCCATGTCATATCTGAATGACGGACCTTCACTTCATCATTCTTTAAATATCGTGCTCTTCTGTTTTTTTGTGCCGTTTTCAAGGTAGCAAGCTCGATAAGCACATTACACTTGACTTTTAGACTTACCTCTCTATCTCTTTTTCTTTTTTGAGAAAGATGCTGTCTTACACTGATGAAGCATTTACCTCTTGAGGCCTTTGAACGCGTGTACAGTGTGGACGCCACTTTCCACTCACTGGAAGAGCTCAAACGCAGGAGAAGCTTCAGGGTAAACAACTGAAGTATGGTGGGAGGTGATAAGGACAAGAAAATGCTTACCGGCGTTTACTTCAAAACTGAAAATCCGGTAGAGCGCTGTAACCCAATAAATATAAAATTCATCAAAGGAAGTTTTGTGACTAATTTGATCAAAAACAAAAAACTTTTTTCTTCAGTTACTTCCACGTAGGCCTGCCTATAGACAGAGCCTGTACACTTGGCCGTAGACCATAGTAGTCATCTGTGGGGCTGTGTACTTTACGCTATATGTATTACTCAGCTGTGTATGTACTCCAGATAATACGCAAGGTCGTTTATATCCGGCACAACATATACGGCTCATCCCGAATCTCTTTTTATTCCGTAATGCCACGGAGGCCATCTATTGGTCGCTTGTAACGGCCAGTCTACTGGTTAAGAACTTGTGTATAGGCACCATAAAAGCAGAACAAGCCGGTAGGCCTCATGAAACGGTGCCTGGAGTGTAAATACTGGTGCATAAAACTACTTTTTTTCCATATCTTACGAGTTAGGTTGCATAACGCTTCTTTTTTTCTAGTTCTTACGAGATAAATATATAAACAAGAGGGTGTGTACTTTTCAAAAATCCGCTTTATATACGTGTTTCTTCTGTAATTGAATATTAAGAAATTATTTGTAGTGTATGAAGATTGTTGATTTCCTGAATTTCAGTCATTAAGAGACGAAATCCATGAAATAGGGACTGAAATCATGTGCCAGAGCCACACGTGATAACGGAAATCAAATAAGCACATGACTGAATAACGGAAGTCAGTGCATCTACATCTCTTATATTTTTGGGAGTATATAGAACTACAGCCATCTGCATCTACTAGATAAAAAACGCGAACGCAAAACCCAACTGATATGACCAATCATTTTCAAGAAGACGTCAATGCTGCAGTTCCATTCTACATCTTTCTTAAGGAACAGGAGTGTGCATTTTTGCAGTAGGGTGTCTCGAAAGGGCAATGAATACACGGTACTAAGCGGAGAAAAGTGCAAAACCGGGGTGAAGAAATAATGACCACAGAAGTGCAGACGAACAAATGTGAGGAAATTTATTACACTGGAAAATATATAGCTGAAAAAGCAAACATGATTAGAGCCATCACGTGCGCAGTAAGGTGAGAGGCACGATGAATCTGCCAAGATCTGAAATTTTCCAAGTTGGAGCTCAAAAACATTACCCCTTTTTTTTCCAGGAGGACCAGTGAAGGCTAACTGACGCACCTGTTCCCTTTTTCCTTGATGTGGAAGGCTTCGTTCATTTTGCGCTTGATTCTGCGACGATATTGTGAGAGGACCTTGAGATTCTGGAAGAGTGTGCCATCTTCGCAAAGAGCAGCCCATCTTTAGGACAAATAGCTTGCTTGTTCGTTGGCGACACACAAAGCCCTCATGCAGAAAATCAGGCCACCGGTAGGTATTCTTTATTACAACACGAACAAAAGCTGCCCATGAAGCGTGGCATGGGTATTCATCATATCATATAGATTCGCGTCTTAGAACCACACCCTCAAACGCTATAAAACGCTTGAACAAGCTTGGTGCGATAACGGCAGTTTGCAAAGCCAGCGTATTTACATCACAAGCAGTGTACACCGTGTGCACGATCTTCGATCTCCCAACAGCATCCGCTACATTCCCGCAGCTGTCTCTACGTTCACCTCACTCATATCCTATCCAGGGGAACATCTTCTAACGGTGTATACTTTTGCAGGCATACAGCACATATCCGAGTACCAGACATGAACCACCCAATACCGCGTGAAGGAAACATAACATTCAGTGTCTTTTACTTTATAACATGGGTGGCTTGTTCGCTACGGCGTATGATAGTTATTGATCTCAGCGTCAATTCTATGGAATCTCTCTGCGCACACTTGTATATTGTCCTTTAGTTGCAAGTGCTGTTGTCAGAGAGATTGCACCCTTTCGTTGCTGAGTCAACACTGGTGTACGAGCGTGGGACACGAAGCATGACAGCGAACGTATGACACCAGCACACGGGCATCACTGCACAGATAAAACAGGAAAGCCGAGGTCGTTGTGTCGGGAAGAGGCCATACGCCTAACGTCGTTTGGGCAACGAGGGTGCTCGAGAAAAATAGGTTTATAAAAATGGCGAGCTTTCATGACGACTGGGAAGACCAACGGCAGCTTGACGCGTGACGTTTCCTCGTTGCGCAGCGACAGAGCCACGCTCGAGGGATAACGTGGAAGCACAGCAATGTTTTTTGTTTTACTTTTTGCAATCGCACGTGAGCCATGCGACTTCATTGTCTCGCCACCTGTGGTTTGTTTTTACAGAAACTGCTAAAAAGCGTTCGAACTGGCTTTGCTTTTAGAGACACCTCTATGACAGATAACTAACCTGTAGCAGGAAATACCAACAATAAAAATGGCAATACGTCACATGCTTTTCACTGAAAAGCTACAGCGTATTGTCAGCAGCCTCAATTTATTTATTATAATGTTTTGTCGACTTCTGTCGATCATTATAGTCGGGTATTTTACGGTTTTTCAATGAACCTATCCTAAGTGAAGGAATGACGCTAATGTACAAGTGTAAAAGGTTTCGAAAAAGAATATTTATTGACAATAAAGAATGGGGATAACTTTACCGATGCATATGATGCTATAGGCACTAAAGTTTTGCATTTGAAGCGAAAGTGCACTTATTCGAAGCAAATTTTTCACGTTATTGGCAGATTTTTCCAGAGTTATGTTCACGTTTTCTTGCTTTGTCGAAAAAATCCACATTTGCTTATCGCAGTGCTAATCAGAAAGCTTTAGACAAAATTCAACCATGAGCCGATGTGTATTTCATGCACACGCAGCATCGCCGGCCTTGTACGTTTTCCTCAAAGACCGTATGCAAGCCGTTCTTTTTGGTAGGTCGCCTTAGGGGGCTGTTCTAACAATTAGTTGTTTGGAGGTAGATAACAAGCTTGAGATCCTATAAACAGTTACATACACTTGCAAATCAAATAGGTGCGTCATATTGCGAAGCTCAGTGAACCTCTCCTGAAATGACAGTGATATACACACAAACAAATAAGTGAGCTGCTTTGTCCAGCATGGGCTCTGCAGCCTACGCGCCTGCTAAAATCAGTTGCATGGTTTTTTCGGCCCCGAAGACACACGGCTGCTCGCATATACCAATGAAGACAGCAGTTATTATTGTTGTAAACTGCAAAATACTGCACTGTAGATGCTGACTGGATCCGGAAATTCACATCAAGGTATCTGCTTAAACTGTTCTTGTAGAAAATGAACTGCCCAAGGTATCAGGTAATCGAAAGTGAAAAATCCTCCAGAGTAGCCTAATCATGCCCTGTTTGAAATGTTTGATCGCCAATATAGAACGTACAGAAGCATAAATTGAGGTACCTAGCTGTCTCCTGGAATGTTTCTGTGTCGTTTTCTGCACAGCGTCAGCAATGACACTGTTGTTGGCACAAATATTTTTCTTGCCAAAGGAAGTGAAAAGTAGAAGCTAAAATGAAAATCAGAAGTGGAAAAAAACATTTTTTTTCTATCAAACAGAATATGATTTTTTCTGAGTTACGATGCTGCATTACCAGGTAGAAAATGGTAAAAAGAGGCCTTCATTCGCGTGATAGGGTTCAGATTACAAGGCAAACGTGGTGCCCAGGATGTATTAAAACCCTCGCTGAGGCTTCAGCACGGATTTTTGGTGGATCTAGTGTCGCCTTAACATATCGAAGTAGAAGAACATTCGGAAATAAAAAGAAAGAAAAAAGGAGGAAAGAAAGACTGACGCTACACTCACAACTGTTTACACAGATGAAATGCTTCCTACTGATACAATCACATGTATCTCATTTCTTCTTCTGCTCAATTTCATTTCATTTTCGTAATATCGCAGTCCTACAAATTAAGGTGTTTTTTTAACGATGCTATTTGTCTATCAATGGCATGCGGTGGTGCTTCGACGAATGCATTCGCAGAGAGCGAGGACGGCTCTCACAAAATCACACGGAAAGCAACGACGTGCATCATTTAAAATGCTTATAGGCTAATTAGGCATCCTACACTAACTTGAATCATCATTCAGCAGTGTTACGTTGTCCACAACGGGATTTGACTAAAGGAACACAAGAAGCTAGGCGTATTCAATTTAAGCAAAAAAAAAACACATAACTAAGCTTTAGGCAATACAGCTGCATATAGGTGACATGAAAGTCACTTATATGAGAGTAATATATTGAGCGCGAAAAGTTGCTTCAGTTTAAAAAATGGCCAAGGTGTTAGGTCACCAAGCTTTAGCAAAATAAGCATTGTTAACATTCTACGCTAAGTACAAGGTGTCGAAATTTACAATATTGAAGCATTGAAAAGCGTCGCTTGATATATTGCCAGGACATTGCTCAAAATCTGAGATGATGTAAACGAGAAACGCACAAAGTAAGGCGTGCGACAGGCCTTCTTGCGTACACCACGAATGCCGGCGACCTTACGAAATCAAGCAGTGACAAAGAGCCGCCCTCATTCTGAACGATGAGGGGACTTGTAGCAGTCACTTTTTTTTTAACAGAATGTTGTGCACGAAGAACCTGGAAGAATCTGAAGCACCTGCCTTTATCGCATGTTGTGTCAACAATTTTTAGCGCTTTTTAGGGACCACATATAATTAAGAAGCAGGTACCGGGTGGATAACGCGTTCCCGTCTTCTAGGAGGAAATTTTAAGCAGGTTGGAACAGAAAATTTGCATAATAAACCGGTAAAATTACGTAAAATTGAGATGAAACGGACGCTCTGCTAATGAGTGGTGGTAACCTCGCCGTAATTTTGCTTGTAGAAAAACAAATTATTTGCACTAGACAAATATATTCATTATTATTTGCATTTTGTTATTACGCCATCTATCACGTTACGTTTTTAGGTTTTGCGTTATCTTAGCCACGTGATGACCACTCGTGACGTTCCTCAAGATTTTAAAAAAACTTGGTACCTCACACAAGGCAACGACTAAGAGTGCCATACAGCCAGCCACGCGATAATAAAAAAGAAGAATGCATGAAAAGTAGATAAATAGCTCTAAGTCGATGTGACAGTGAATCGTGAAGTAGCATGTAGGTGGAGGTGAAAAACGTATAGACCCGTGTGCTAAGATTTTGGTGCATCGTTAAAGAACACTTGGGGCTCAAAATTTCCGCAGCCCTCTACTACGCCGTCTCTCATAATCATATGGTAGTTTAGAGAGGTTAAACCATATATATGAATTGAACTGTGAGGCAGCGGTTAAGCGAATACTGTAAGCTGCCATTCGGCAGAAACGTTAGCACCGAAAAGGTCGGAGATGTTAATGAATATGTGTCAGCTTTCCCGTATTTCTTAGGAGAGTTTCACATTAGTAGGGTTATAACTGAGGCTTGAAGCTATTTATGAGGTGCTCATGTCTCATTCCCTCTTACAGTGATCAAGACTGTGATCATCAGATGTATTTAGGGTGGTACCAGTTTCACCTGCTCTCGTGCAATCCTTTTCTGTTTTAATGGACAACGTGCACCTTCTATCGCGCCAGCTCTTTATTAGGGGGACAGTGGACCCTTGTTCCAAACAGATTTATTGCTTCTTGATGGTCCCGCTACTATACGTTCTAATAATGAGCTATTTATGAAAATAACGGGTTCTTGATGTTGTGGTAATAAACAGACCACTCAAATCTATTTAGGCCAAGAACATGGTGCAGTTTGCCACTGTCAGGAGACATTACTACATGTTTAGAGGGCGTGTTTTCTTGTAATAACGTAACAAGATAAGTGCAGCAATCCAACATGGTCAGTTAGAGAGGCTAAAGGCACCGTCTTCCCCTTTAGCCTCACGATGAGATTTTACTGAATCGCTCTCTACAGCTCAGCTCATCTTATGAGAAATTCGCTTGGTTGCTTTGCATTAAGTTATTAGTTTATATGCTTGCAGTAGCACACCTTTGTATAGTGCTTCCTCAAGCTTATGGAATATTTATTGACGCCCCACCACGGTGATCTAGTGGGGTACTCGGCTACTGACCCACAAGTTGCAGGATAGAATCCCAACGGCGGCGGCTGCATTATGGTGGAGGCAAAAGTGCTCTATCGCCATGTGTTCAGATTTGAGTGCAGGTTAAGGAACCCCAGGTGGTCAAAATTTCTGGAGTTTTCCACTACAGCGCCTTTATGGCCTATGGTAGTACTGAGACATTGAACCCCACATAATATTTAATGATGGAGCAATCCAAACACGGATACACGTACAGTCTCTGCTCTCCTCTTCTCTATTTTCCATCGGCTTTTTAATGTTTTCAGCTATGGGCTAGGATTGCCATGTTCAGCAATCTAACGCACCAACTCGGCCAAGAACAAGATATTTTTGGCTGCGGTATACAATTTTGAAAGTCGTGAAAGCAAACTTCAACATCATTCTAAACAACAATATTATTGCCATAAATAATAATAATAATAATAATAATAATAATTATTATTATTATTATTATTATTATTATTATTATTATTATTATTATTATTATTGTTGTTGTTGTGAGCATTACTTATGCGTCCCATCTTTTCATCTGTACATACTCATCATCACCACTCCAGTTTAGATTGTGGAGCACATACTCGAGACGACTAAGAAGAAGTGTGGCAGTTTGGGCTAGTTGGTATGGCATGACGATAGTTATAGCGCGAGAACAAAACGACGTGTCCTTCTTGTCTCTGTGTCGTCGTTTTGTTCTCGTGCTATAACTATCGTCATGACTAAGAAGAGTCTTGAGGATACTGGATGCCATCTTACAAGTGGTGGAGGTGCTGCCCAGTTCCTGCGTTCTCTCGCGTTTTCGGACACCCCCAGCGTCTTGTATAACACATCCCTGGAGCTCCGTTCAGGCCGCTGCCTAAACGACCTGGGTTTGGTAATGTCGCAAGCCGACCAGCCCAGCACACCAGCTTCGCCACCGCTGCCACTGCAAAGAAACCCTTCTGACCTGCTCAACAGCCCTCAAAAGGATCCTCCGCTGTTCGCAGGGCTTCCGGGTGAGAACGCTGAAGACTGACTCGAGGAGTATGACCGCGTGAGTGCCATCAACAACTGGAATGAGGCTGCGAAACTCACCCACGTTGCATTCTACTTGAGCGGCGTCGCAAAAACGTGGTTTTTCAACCACGCTACAGATTTTCCGACATGACCCGCCTTTACACGTCAGCACCGCCAGATTTTCGCCAACCCGTCAGTGCGCTCATATATCGCCAAGAAGAGGCTTGCTGCACGTGTTCAACGGCCCGGCGAGTCTTACACTTCTTACATTGAAGTTGTTCTCGTCCTTTGCCACCGCACCGACAACTATATGGCGGAAAACGACCGTGTACCCCACCTGCTAAAAAGCATTGTGACTGTCGCTTTTAATACGCTTGTGGTGCAGAATCCCCAGACCGTAGCTGAAGTTGTCGCTACTTGTCAGCGCCTTGAGGAGCTTCCAACCACTCGGGTGCAGCCTGTTATGTTTGATCTGAGCTCGAGTCAGAACACAACAGAGCTGCGTGAATCGATCCGCTATATCATCCGCGAATAACTTCATGCACAGGCTTCACCTCACCATTTTGATATTCGAAGGACAACACCTGCTACTATATTACGCGACGTCTTGAAGAGGAACTTGTCTTGATAACTGGCACACCAGATCCGAGCTCACCTCACATGCCCATATCAAGTTTTGCTCATGTTGCTGCACGACACCTGCACCCCCCCCCCCTGCCAAAACCTGGCCTCGATGACTGTCACACCAGTTCCGAGCTCATATCCTGTGGCCATGCCAACTTATGCTCAAGTTGCTGCTAGGACACCTGCACCGCAGCAAAGCCCAATGCAGCTATCAGCGCCCGATGTGCATGGTTCGCTCAACTCGCTCGCACCGCGACCATCTTCCCAGCCTTGCAACACCTGACGCACTACACGACCGACTTGCTTTTATTGCGACATCCGTGGTCATATTTCAAGGTTTCGCCGACGCCGTCAGCAAGACGAAAAATGAAGCTACGATGACTTTGAACGAGACGACGTCTACCACACTAGACCACCATATCGCCGACTCTATTAGAACAGCACACGTCGGTTGCCGTCTCCGCAGAACTTTGGTTCAGTTGGCAGTTCCCGTTTCTCACGTCGTCGCTCACTTTCACCGATGCGGTGTTTCTCTTCTCTCCTCCGAGCTTCTACTTCAAATCCCTACCGCCAACTGGAAAAATAGATAGTGCAGCTTCAGGAGAGAAAGATGCATTTTTCGAACTGCGTCAAACTCCTCCGGACCGCCTATCAAATTTGAAGGTATACAGACGGAGACACTGGTAGACACAGGCGCATCACTTTCCGTAATTCGTGCAGACTTTTATGCCCGCTTGAAAAAAGTTAGGACTACGTCGTCAGCTACGGCAGTTCAAGCTAGATTTGAATGTCCTGCAGTGCTATACTTACAATGCGGATGGGCATCGGTGGGTGCCAGTACTTCCCCGTTCACTGCGAAAACACATTGCATGACGACCCATCAGCTGGACACTTAGGATTTCAGAAGACACACAACTGGAATTAGGAGCCATTTCTTCTGGCCTGGTATTTCTACCTTTGTGGCTAATTATGTCACTTCTTGCGCACTTTGTCAACGCCAGAAATGACCAACTTCAGCTCCTGCTGGCTTATTACAACCCATTCATTGTCCCGATACAGCTTTTGTCGTTGTCAGAATAGACCTCGTGGGACCATTTCCTGTAACACACGCGGGCCACAGCTAGATCGTCACAGCCATTGACCAGCTCACACGATACGCGGAAACCGCTCCTCTACACACTAGCTCTGCCTCAGACGTTTGCCTTTGTGTTGCGCAATGATGCACCTCGCACGATGTTCAGTGACCGAGGCAAAGCCTTTCTGTCCACAATTATTGACGAAATTCTCAATACTTGTGGCACAGTTCATAAGACCGCATACGCTTACAACTCGCAGACAAATGGCCTGACAGAGCGATTCCACCTGATTCTAATCGACAAAATATCCATGTACATCGGCCCGAACCACAACAAATAGGACAAAATCTTGCCGTTCGTACCGTTTGCACACAGCATCGCTGTTCGACGAACCACCGGGTGTTCACCTTTCTTAGTCGTTTGCGGTCGTGCGCCCACATTCACTATTTACGCTTCTTTCTTCAGTGTAATGACAAAAACGTCCACTACTACGCCTGAATATTTCGTCTCCAGGCTCGCTGACGCACGGCAACGTGCTCAACTCAACACAGAGGCTGGTCAACAAGATCGCAAGCAACACTATGACAGCTTTAGTCGAGACGTCACCTTGCGTCCAGAATATGAAGTACTACTTTGAACACCTGTTCGTACACCCGAATTGTATGAAAAGTTTCAGTCACGCTTTGTTGGACCTTTCGTTGTTTGTGAAAGAACATCTTCTGTGAAGTACCTTGTCACTTCTGTCGACGGTTCCTCGCACTCTCGTTACCGTGTCTCCGAGATAGTCCAATATTCACGTCTTAAACCCTTTGTTCGTCATACCTATCCCGCCTAAGTCTCGGCTGGGCTGGCCGCTCATGTGCACGCGGAAAATAGGTGTGAGCATTCTTTATGCGGTCCATCTTTTCATCTGCGCATACTCATCATCACTACTTCAGTTTAGGTTGTGGGGCACATACTCGAGAAAATAAAGAAGAGTCTTGAGGGTACTGGACGCCATATTACTATATTATTATTATTATCATTATTATTATTATTATTATTATTATTATTATTATTATTACTTTTATTATTAAATTGTTATGAGTAGTAGTAGTAGCAGTAACAGTAGCAGTAGTAATACCTGGTACTAAAGATATTTCTTGGTGTTTAGCGTCACAGAACCACAATATATGATATTGAGAAGCGCTGTAGCAAAACACTCTAGTAAGTTCGACCACGGGGAATATTCGACATCACAAGTATTTCAGCATTTCACCTGGGGTTAAATTGCGAGCAATATCAATGTGGACGACGTTTCGCTAAAAATACTTTTATGGCGACGGGGGGGAAAGAGGCTTACGCTAGCATATGTACGTAAATCTTTTTAATATTGCATGAATATCATGCGCTGTGTACTTTGTCGCTCTATTTCCTCTGCTCTTTTAAGCACCCCCTAACATATTTAGAGTCTGTTACTGAAAGGTACGTATTAGATAACTCCCGGAACAATTTCATTCCTAATTCTGAAAAAACTGTATTTGTACCACTAGCCGAATGATTATAGAGGTGCCTAGGGACCAGTAGGCCATCGTTCGTTTTTATGCCACACAAGTACCTCTGACGTTCTTCTAACCTACTCAACGTTTTGCATTCTGGGGAAGTGCCTTGGTGAAGGTCCACCTGGGATTGTGGCCAAGGAAGGTTTTGAGTTCTGCATATAAGACTTTGCATGACTTGTCACCACAAATTACAACACACAATGACCCCGTAACTCAATATTTTCACATATTACGAACTACTGTTTTGACAGGTTGAATTATCCTTATTTTGAAGGGACAACACCAGAATCATAAAGTGAGGAATAGTAATTTATTTGAGGTAAACGCGAGGTATCTATTGTTTTCCGGGTCACAAAAAAAAGAAGAGGAGAAAGGGCCTTTTGGTTTTCAGGGTTTAGTGCTTGAGATGCTCGCAATAGAAACCAAGTGCCCTGAGGCACTGAAAGTATCAGTCTGTTCTTACTTAATTCCACCTGAAGTAGTTCCAGTACGATACATTTTTTTATGTTTTTCGCTCCTGCGGTATCATGACACGTAGGTGCTCAAATAAGCAGTCAGCTGTAGTCCTTAGCAAGACAGAACGTAAAATTTACAAGATCGCAAAATGGTTTAAAACAACGTGCAGAATAAAAAACCAGAATGTGATAGAATGTAATAAAATCACAAAAATTTGGAGGACGCTTCAAGTTCGCTTTCAGAAGCAGAGCGTGACAGCACGATCGGGCCCCGCCCATTGTCTTTAACCTTGCCGCAAGGAGTGGTACATTTGTACGCGTAACATGGGCCTTTTCAAACTATCCTAGACGTAGATGTAGAACTTGGAATCCGTGGCATACTAGCGAGTTCGCCAAGTACCAGTTAGTTCTATCAGAATAGTTTAGTTTTGTTAGCTTGCGTCTTTTTATATGATAAGAAGGATGTAGGGAAAATGATCGCTACTAAAAATTGACAAATAAAAACTATCAATATAGAAAATAAAGGGAAAAATTTCAAGTACAAAAATAAATAAATAACTTTACGAAATTAGAAAACCGAAATTTAGAACTGGTGAATGATGCTACAGCCTTTTTGAACATGTAATAAACTTCTGCACCTATTGGCAACTTTCCCGCCACTGTATCTTCAGAATTGAGCCCCCGAAGAAATTGCTGTTGGTTTGTTTAACTCAATGACTCAGTTTAACTTAAGTTTTCTTTTGTGTTGTCGCCTAGAGGATCCAGTGCTAGAATGTCTGCTAGATGCATAGTTGCTAAGTGCCCACTACGCCGCGGTTCTACCTTTTGCTAATAGGCGATGTACCCGCACTCTCGCTCGCAAGGTGCCACGTGGACTTGCGCAGCTGCAAACCTTGTATTGCGTGGGCAGCTTGGAAGCCCGTACTTGATGCGCAGCCCGCTCTTTTCGACACCTGGTACCATTATAGAATTCTGGCACGCAATAATACATGCGCCAGTAGCATTCTACTAGAGGACTTGCATATAGCGTGTTCTTTTTTTTTCAGACACAGCATCGAGCAGTGACGTGGCTTTGTGGTAGAACACCTGCTTGCCATGCACATGGCCACGGCTCATCCAGATTTCTTGATTTTGATGTAAATTTGGTTTATTTGCATCTGTTTCTGTTCTCGGGTCATGGAGAAGACGGTAATGTTTCGCTCATTACCGTTGATTTGGAAGCCAACAACGACGCCTTGAGTTCTGCGGAACAAGCTCTCTCATGCTATCGCATTCGCACACAATTTGAACAACACCACGACGCTCAACAGAATATGCTCTATAAGCTCTTAAGTACAATGCCGGAAGAAGACGAAAGATTGCTTTCAAATATTTAAAAAAACACCAAACTGGAGCGAAACTTCACAACTTCGATAACAACGCTTAAAACGCCACCACGCAGGGGCCCTGCATGAAAAAAGACGACGTTTTTAGCTTCGCACAGAGCGACCGCTGGACTGCATCCAGACATTGTTCACGAAACAGAAACCCTGTACCGCGCAGCATACAATCGAAATGTAGATATATCGAGACACGTTGCTCAAAGGGATGTACTGTCTCTTATCTAAAGAGGTGTGTCTATATGTTGCCAATACGAATGTGTGCTTGCGCGTAGGCGATTATTCACTTGCTCGCCACACCTAAAGCTTGGACGAACCATGCATTCGCAGATTGACAATTCCACTACATGCGTGATAATTCTGGCATGCTTACTTGAGTTCTTTTCTTTTACCACCGCCCGCCAGTGGCCAACAGCCCGCAATCGGGGACAAAAGATGTGAATAAAATGGATTATATTTATTATGTGCTGTAAACAGCGAACGTCTCGTTGTCTAGATGTAATACGGCAGTTTTTTTCTATCCATTTATTAGGCGAATATTGTTGCTTCGTACGTTTAGAGAAGGGCGGTGTCAAAAAGTGCAAGAACGATCGACTTACAATGTAATACCTATGCGGCCGAAAGTGTAAACAGCCCGAGTAACTAAAGGAGCACCGTTTCACAGCACATGCACGACGTTCTGCGGCCCGCCCATCCGACGTAACACTTATCGATCGGTGCTCAATTACAACTGAAGGTCCGGAAAAAGAACATATGGTTTGCGCATGGGCGTGGTCCTGACTAAAGGAAGCCTGCTTCTATTGTTCAATAGTTTTTGTATGCACACTCATCGGCCATTTCTCATCACTCGCTAAGATGTGTTGTTTCCCATTGCTTCGTTGATTCCCATTTGCCTGTATACTATGAACGTTGTTAGTACACCAGAAAGACCCTTACAATATTTCAACGTCCCATTCAATACCGATGTGCTGTCCGCTTTGTGTTCTGAAAGGCTAAAGGTTTACAGATATCAAAATTACTTAAAATATTTTCTGCATGTAATCATTGAGGCATTCATATTTACAATCCAAATGCGTTCCTTTCAAGGCACAGTTAAGCTTAAATGCATATTTGCAAGAACAGCATCTTAATTTTTTTTCCATCAAACATGCCTTATATGTGCTGTCTTGATGAGACCTCTGTGATTTCGCTTATGTACTTCCTTTAAATGAACAGAAATATGGGTGCAAGATTAAGGCTTGCATGCGTATAGCAAATGGCTGAATGTCTTATCGGCAATTGAAAAAAGAGACAATTAGGCATCTCTTACTCAATTGTTTAAAAGATATGAAGAGGAAAGCGTTAGCACTAATGGAATAGTGATTTACCCAAAAGACTTCCTCTTTCGAGCCAAATTATTGTTTCGCATTATTTAGTACCTACAGTGAAAAAGAATGAAAAATGACGGTGAAATTTGGAGGGAAAAGGTAACTGACACGTTACTTCGCACGTGCATTCGCTTGTACATAGACAGTGTTTCTGTCGAATACAAAAGTAAATTATGACTAAAATAAACAAATGATGAATTACAACCCAACTTTAAAATATAAATTATTGAACATAGCGAAACGTCTTATCGCTCGTGAAACTTTCTTACTCTAATTGTAGACGCAGTTAAATATTCGGCTCTGAAATGCGCGTTTGAGGTCGTGCCTGGTGAGCAGGTACTAATTAGTTGTTAAAACAGAACAGTTGCCGAAATTCGGTTATGTTACTATCTGAAACAATCTATAATTATTGATAGGCCCATGTAGATCTCGTTTGTATCAACAAGTACTATTGACTTTTCTGGAAAAGCACGTCAACGTGCATGTCCATGTTGCCCCACTAGAGTTTGTGAGTGAAATAAGTTTGTAAATATTATTGAAAGAAGAACTTATGTTTTGTTTGATTTAATAACACAAATATGCGCGAAACAAAGTAAAAAAAATTATACATGTGGCTTAGCTCGGCTATGCCAGGATATAAGTAGTTTGAGCAAAGAGGCTGCTGCTAAATTCAGCGTTTCACGCAAGGCACTCATTACCGGCGTCAGTCTTTGATGCGCCACAGCCGTTCCAACACGTCGTACACATATCTGAACAGATTGCTTGCGAAGTCCGTCTCGAAGGTGTGAGTTGCAATGGCAGTTTCGCTTAATATTCTCTTTTATGCGGGGTCTCTGAAGCACGTTGAAAAGCTTTCTGTTCGTTCTTCCTACGCTCAACTACTAGTTATTGGCTATACATCTTGTCCTGCCTAGGTCATTTAAAGCAATACCACAAATATCAGTGAACTCTGACCTAGAAATGTTGTTCTTCGGCATTTGTTTAGCACCGAGGGTACACATTCATGTGGTTTAGATATACGTGTATTCTGTTTCATGTAGCATGGGTGTTTAGGCAAGTGATAAAGACACTCGCTTTCAGATGATGAGGATACCGGTTGCAATTCCAGCATCGGTAAGCTTTTTCTTGTTTAATTTATGCCGAAGGCATTATTACTTTGAAGAGCCACTCGTGGCGGTGAAAGCAGCGTAGTGGCTCGACCACAGGACCCTGCGGGAGTATCCGCTCTTTAAGCACGGAATCTTTTAAAAGTTATTTTTTCCCAGAAGGCAAGGTGGTAATCAGGGGGGGGGGGGGGAGAGTCCAGTGACTCTTGATTGCCTTCTTAAGAGACACACATGGGTATTTGCAACAGTTAGTGACGCGTCCCCCTTATCAACTCGTGATTGATTCAGACTAACTATGTTTCACTATGACGCTCCTCTAGAATGCGCAGATCACCCAGGCACATGCAGTGATAGTGCTCTTTGCGCACGTGCAGCACAGCTCTTGGACGTGCAAGCGAAACCGCTGTGACTTGGCCAGTGTATATAATGCTACAGAACAGTCGTCTTTGTAGGAAATATTTTTATTAAGTCTATAAAAATGCCCACCAAAGGCCAAATAGCATGTCCTCAGTAAAACTTTGTGGCATTTTCTAGGTAATTTTTGTCACATACAGCCACCACACTTTGTGGTGCTCAAAGCATATATTTAGGTACTGCTTTCCAATTCCTAATATTTACTCAAATTTCGCATGTACAATATTATATTTTGGGTTTTAACATTCCAAAATCACGACATTATTATGAGGAAAGTCATAGTGCAAGGAATTGGCGATATTTACAATCTGTTCTTCTTTAACACATAGCTAAAACAAAGAACATGGTCCTTGAGTGGTTTGTACGGCCGGAAACTTGTCCCACGGCCTCCAAGTCAGCTGCCATGCACCATAATTGCTTGAATTCTAGAAACGGGTGATCTTGCAATGGTCGTAACTTTTGAATGTCTTCCACAGTTACCTAAAATTACATAGCTTTCCAAATTGAGGCGTTGTATTTGTCATGCTGGCTATCTACATCAGATCTGTACCTGTCACTAAAATGAGTGAAAAAGTAAGAGAGGAAAGTGATGGAAAACTCAATTATTGTCCCCTAAAAGGAGACACGCTTGTCGGTTTCTCACAATGTGAATGACTAAAAACCGCACAATAATTGGTGGATATGAGAGAGAATCGACAGCTCACAGAGAAAAGAACATTACGGCTTAATAGTGAGTATTTTTTTATTTATTTATGAGTGCAAAATACAACGCCCAAGAAGCATTATTGTCGGGGAGTGATGAAAAAAACTCTTCAGTCAAAATTGGTGCAGAATTGAGCTCTCAAAAACTGCATACATTTGTGCAGCAGCGCCTTCGCATTCCGAGAATTCAAACATCTAGTATTGACGAACAAATCGCATTGGCTGGAAGGTCAACGCACGCATCCAACTTATTATAAATAAGAAGAGTAGAAAAAAGAAATAATCAGGAAGGACAAAGTATGGCAGCAGATGTCGCGGATTGTTTTTGTGATCCTGTCTATGCAACGCGTAGTGTGAGTTCATGATATTATAACTCTTCAAAATTCAGATTTGATCACAAAATATTGAATGGTAAAACCTAAATCGCAAGAATATTTTGGTGTGTTTAAGAGGTTTTTATCCTAGGTTTCTTTCAATCCACGCAACAGATGAGTTAAATTGTAATTGTCACTGAAATTCATGCAGCATGGTTTTGTATGTGTTTGCATTTACAGATTAGAGTTAGACCATGAGGATCTCACACTGTACGGGTATATTTATTGATTGGTCGGATATTAGTAATATACAAAGCTTGTATGGGACTATTTGGGACAGACTAGAAATTTCGTTTGATGAAGTTGAAAACGCCGTTGCCTTTTCCAGTTACGTAAACTAGATGCCTATTTTAAGATAACACAGCGGACACGTTTACCCCAAGGTATTTAAAATGTTCAGTACGGTCAAGTTGTGCTCCTGACAAGCTGTGGGCAAAGTGAAAATGTAGATATTTCCAGATAAAAATAATGAAATGACTTTTTTTACATTCAAACGCAAGTTCTATTTTTCAGACCATCCTACCGCAGTGCCGATATCACGTTGTAAAATATAAACAAAATCCATACTGTGTATTGATTTGCAAACAAAACTAGCATCTGCGTACAGCGTCAATTTCGATGTAATCGGCTCTCACGAATCAATAACGTTGACCAAAGAGAGTGAAGGACTCAACAACAATCTTGTGGCACCCCGGAAGTTACGCTGATGTATGAAGAAGACGAACCAGTTACTCAAACGAACTGTTTTCTAGAAAGTAGATAGCCCCTCAGCCAACCAAGAACAGATGCAGGCAGACCTAAACAAAGTAGTTTATTCAACAAAAGAGAAGTTTGAACGGTGTCAAATGCTTTATGCATGTTTAGAGATACCAAATAGACTTGATAACCTTGATGATATGTACTTAAAACATCATAACAAAATTCGCACGGTTGTGTAATACATGGCATACCACACATTAAACATTTCTGAGCTGTATAAAAAAAACATCTGCTTTCAAGTTCTTTTTAATCCCGTTACATATAACGTGCTGAAGAATATTATAGCATACGCTGAATAAAGAAACTGATCGGTAATTGCCAACATTATTTTTGTTTTGAGATTTTGGTATTCGTACAATATTTGCTAGCTTTCAATCAGATGGCAGTTTCTAATGTTGTAGCGATGTAAAAAACGGCTAGAAAGGATACTAAAACTCTTGCACACCTCTTCAATACGTGATTAGAGATGACATCCCGACCTGGAGCAGAGTTTCGTTTAACTCGTTCGAGCAGAGCAAACGCACCAATAGCAGAGAGAAGAACGGTATTCAGATCCTCAAACCACTGGGGCGTTGAACATGGCATTTCACCTTGACATTGTTTAGGTAAAAAGAAGCTAAAAAATATTGGTTAAAGCACGTCACCTTCCATGCATCTTCAGAAAAGGTTGTTTACCCATCATTTATGTCCGTAATGCCAACACATCTTATCAACTTATTCGATTTCATGTATTTCCATATTTCCCTAGGATTAATAATAAGCTTTCTTTCCAGGGAAACAAAAAGTTGTTTCTTGCTTCTCCTAATTGTTTTATTAGTCAATTCAAGTCAGCGAGTTTTTCTTAAACATCAGCAGTTCTTTATGAATGGAAACGCTTGCAAGTGTGATTTCTGCATTAGGTTCCTTAGGCTTGCGGTAATCCAAGGTTCATCAGCTCTACATTTTGCGAAAGTGACCTTCGAAGGCAGGTGACTACTGACAAAGCTAGAAAGCTCGGTTTTAAAAAAACTTTCCAGAGATTGATTGATATGCGGGGTTTAACGTACCTAAACCACCATATGATTATGAGAGATGCCATAGTGGAGGACTTCGGAAATTTCGACCACCTGTTGTTCTTTAACATGCGCCCAAATGTGAGCATACGGGCCTACAACGTTTCCGCCTGCATCGAAATTGCAGCCGCCGAAGCCGCGATTCGATCCCGCGACCTGCGGGTCAGCGGCCGAGTACCATAGCCTCTAGACTACCACAGCGGGGGCAAAGTTTCCAGAGACTGGTTATATTCATGACTGAAGAACACTCTTGGAACTCAGTCAAAGACGGAGTAAGATTGGATGATATCGCTGCATAGCTACCGCTTTGTTAAAAATAAATTGTTCATGGTGACATTCTCTTTGGGTTTAGGTTTGAGCAAAGCAAACTATTACCTACTACCACTTGATCATTAATCCCAGTCACCTTTGTAACTGACCCTATGGAGGCGGGATGGTTCAATAAACAAGATCTAGTACGAACATTGCCTAATAAAACTACAAAAGGGAGGTACTGAAGTACAACACGCATGAACTCACAGCACCAGCAGTCTCGCACACCAAATCAATTCGTTGTAACGATACTAAACACGTCAGTGTCTCCAGAAGGCACTGTGTCATAGCCAAACAGCTCCTTTAATTTGTTACATTTCAGCATTCCTCATATAAACTTGGGGAATGGTACCCCAGTCGAAATTATTTACGTTTTAGTGGCTCGCCCAAGCTATCACGGAGAAAAATTCATATTTGTATTCGAATAGATTTCTGAAGACACCAACAATACTAGTAAATGGCAGGTTCATTCTGTTTGTAACGTGAAGTCTGGCAAGCAAACACTAACTGAAGGTGTGGTCCAATTGGATTAAAACTCCGCTTAGAAGGCAGGGTCGATTAGCTGATGCCAAATTCTTGCGGTAAGATTGGTGCTAAGAGAACTAGATTATGAGAAAGCTCGGTTATCGGCACTTATTCAACATAGAACGGCTTTTCATTGCACATGCTCCCGCCTCTAGAACCGCTATGTTGCTTCGGAAAAGAACCAACTTAAAAAGAAATTATATTTACTGACCCTCTAGGCAGTCAAGCACACAGTCTTTACAGACACAGATGCTCACCACTAGCAAAAAAAAACTACTTCAATTCTCGTCCACTTGAGGACTGTGTAAGAGGTGTGCAGTTTAACGGTGGATGCATTTAGCACTTAGCATGTCTTGGTCGCGACTGAGAGCCTTGGCCACGAAAACATTTGCGATTACGCCACGAGCTTTGAAATTATATTTTCTGTGCCCTAATAAGATGTCTCACGAAAACTATAACTATGACTACACGCCATAATTACGATGCTCAATTAACCATACAATGAAGACTGCTGCATGTAGCCTAACGGCCCACTTTATACTAAACATTTGCATATACATCTCTATCCTTATTTTTGGCCTTTAATAAAAACATATACCATAAAAGTGAACGTAAAACAAGCAATGCACTATGTGCCCTCCAGAAAAGGTGTCAGTGATCGTTTAGCCTTTGTGAATTTTTATGTGATGTAGGTGTTTTATTCGTGACGGACAGTGATGACGTGGTGCCAGACCCATCACCGGTCAATTGATAGAGTACGGTGCAGCCGGTGCTCGCACAGTCATCAGTCACCCACATCTGAGTGGTTCGGGAATAGAAATGTTACCCACTAGAGCACGTTTGCTTCAGATGTCTCTTGGGAAACGGCTGACACAGCTTCTCACGTCAAAGTGTTTATTCTACCTTTTGTGTGAAGCTCAGTGTTTACCAGTAACTTGTTCTACACCTGGCGCACACTCTCCCATGATAAACGGCTGACCCCTCCATTATTTTTAGTGTTCGCATTTGTTTTTATGTAAGCTTGCTTTATTCAGAAACATGGTCTTTAGATTCGAAAGATGTCGTTTGGAAAAGGCCCTTGCAAAGCTATTTGACAAGAAGCCAAGGCTATAACAGACTCTGTTCTGCAGCATTATCCTAATGCTGAAATGTATGTACGGATGAAACCTTACAACAAATACCATATCTTCGATCAGAGTGGCTCTGTTACCATTACCAGTTGACATTGCTTAATACAAAAATTACGATTATATTGCTATTGGACATCCTAAATGCACGTCTTCCAAAAAGCACAATATTTAGCACAATTTAGCGTCTTTCGTGCGTTCGCACCTTGCTGCAGCAATCCAGAGGTGTATATACTAGAGCGCACACATCTCATACCCAGGCACCTATATGCTACCAGCGTCATTCTCGTACGCAGAGATTATCTTGTTTAGAACTGCAGAGGCGTGTATCTGTGGCTCCATGGCAAGTGGCGCTTTTACGACTTTGAATTACAAGATAACATCTATTCACGTTGCTCCAGCTTACTAGACGTCGTCTGAGTTCTACTGTGCCGTCTTCGGATAAGAAAACAATCAGCGCACGAGGAGGATATTACCCAGCACTGTTTTTGAAGGTGACGATATGAGGTGGCAATCGTGTCGGTGCAGTTTTTTCAGATTGCAAATATTTACATCTGCAAAGCGAAAAGCCGAGTTCTCCCGCCAGTAGATAATAGCATTCAACAGGAAAAACTACTAGACCAGTAAAAGTGTACTGTAGCCGTTTACAACCAATGAATGAATCCAAGCTCCACTCTCAGTACTGCAGCACGCTTGTCATTCGCCTCTACAACAAAGCAATTATTGGCAATTTCCGTTGACACCATAGGCTTTTTGTCGCTGATAATGTAAACACTACGCTTATTATGACCTAAAGTTCGTTGTTTCTTGTTTTAAAGTAAAGTTTGGCAAAGCAGTGAATTGGAATAGTGATGAAATTTGCCAAGAAGTAACGTTTTTCAACTGAAAACAATCAAAATGAACACGTTCCTCTACACCCAAGTCTTATGTCTCATATGCGCGAAAGTTCAGTACGTCACGTAGATAAGCGTATACAATCAGAAATACATTATGAAAATTCTGCGTGGGTGGAACAGGGACCTCTGTGGGCGGCACTTGCATTTATTTTTAGGCTGTGACCGACTATAGTGAGTACACTTACTTTGTTTATTCAAACGTGACGCCTGCTTTATGGCTTTACTATAACAATTTAATATAACAATGCCCTTCGCACGTTTAGGACAACTGCGATGGCCTACTGTATTGAGGCCGAGAAACGGGAACAGTGGAAGTGTAGTTTCGACTAAGTGGAATGGCGACGTGCCTTGTCTGTCGCTAGGCGGAACTGTACTTTCAGCCTGCGTCACCATACCACTATACAAGTTAGATTTGGCTGAAAAATTCACCCCACTCGTGTGTTCTCATGACCAGTAATACGTTTTTCGGCATGAAGCAACTGTTTTTTCTCATACACTGATGACGCAATATTTTAAAACCCGTTAGACACATGCACTGAAACAACATTGCGCAAATGACCGTGTTTGTCATGAGCGAACCAGCTTTGCGATTTACTGTTGAACACTGTGCTGGCAGTGTTATTTTTGTCGCAGAATGTTTGGAAGAACATTGCAAACTGCATAACATTCCTAAACAGCATGTCGTTAATTGCATGATGGTACATGTAAATGCACGTATATTTGATGTAAACGTGATGTGACGTATTTAAGAAAGCCAGGAAAATAGCAATTGAAGTCCCTAAATATATACCACAGAAGTGGAACTGAAGAATTTTCTAGGTATACTGTGCCCTTAACAGGCTTGCACTGTTCAGCCTTGTGGCATAGAAAGAGAGAAAGGCATCTGAGGGCGTGCTGGCCAGAGCACCGAGCAGTGACTATGAAATAGTTAGCGTAAATTTGGCTTTTCTCGGCTGAATCTTCAGCAGAATAATAAAGCGCGACACTGTTCTCGAGGGGAGAAGGAAAATCTGGCACAAAACACACCTGCCCTTGGGGCTATGCACTCCCCTGTGAGCATTTGGAGCTCTACCTCACTTCTGAGAGTTATGCTCGCTACAAGATCCCCGAGTTGACAGCAGTGAACGCACTCAGATGCGAACTAGCCGGAGAGAGTAATACTTCCCGTAATATGGTTCAGTGAAACCGGTGTCAAAAACAGAGCGTGCTTCGACAGCCGACGCCGTTGTGTAGTGTTGGCGTAAGGGGATCTTTCGTGTAAGGTAACGAGTGGGGGACCGAGAGTAACACACAGTTTGTGTATGTCGGCAGTGTGGTGCGGCCAGGTTCTTGCACAGTACAAAAAACAGTAAACGCGTCCCGAGAGGACTTCTCCCGTTGATTCTTTCTTACAACGTAATACGTTTATGAACAGGCACTATGAAGCAGCTGCGTCTACGTTTTCTTTTCGCTGATTCCTGCCGCGGGCATAGCGCGTCCGACCACCTTTCGTATTTATAGAAATACTTTAGCCAAGGAAGCTAAGATAATGAGTCGTTGTCATGGCAATAAATTGTTAGCCTAGATAAGACATTTAAATAGAACGAGAATTTTTCATATTGTTGCCGACCAGAAATATTTTACACAATGCAGTAATGTATATAAGGAATGGGCATTTATTTCAAAACAACGTTTGTATTCAAAGTCATTTCACTTGAGATTTTACGCGTTTTGGTGAAAAAGCTGCCTTCGCCAACTGGTATATAACACATTGTGTCGCGTTGGTAGCTCTATTTTTTTAATGCGAAGCATTTCTTAGCAAACTTCGGCGACCTTGAGAGTATCTATCTATCTATCTATCTATCTATCTATCTATCTATCTATCTATCTATCTATCTATCTATCTATCTATCTATCTACCTCTCTATCTATCTATCTATCAATCTATCTATCTATCTATCTATCTATCTACCTATCTATCTATCTATCTATCCATCTATCTATCTATCTATCTATCTATCTATCTATCTATCTATCTAGCCGCCTAAGACTTTTATCTCTCCTGGCTGGTTAGATAAGGGTATTGATAGAAAACTTGATATGGCATAACACGACTGTTTGACGAGCTGACTGTATGACGATTTGAGTAGTTATAACATGAAAATCATGACATGTATGTCATGAATGGCAAGATTTACAATTCTCAGCTCAGCTTACACATATCTTTTGCTCAGGAAATGTCGCAGGTGCCACGCCACCTGCGTGGTTTGCTGTTTACAAAGCTCTCCGAACCTAACCGAGTTAGAATTGTTTGGAAGGTAAGGTTTGTCAGATCCCATCATGAACGCTGTCCCACTCGTAGCGATAGAACATTCATTGAAAGAGACATGTGAACGTTCGTATGGAGAGCGTTGCTCGAAAAAAAAAACAGTAACAAATCAAAAGGAGCTCGACGACCAGTTGGGCAAGAAAAAATGCAGACGATGTTGAAGACAACGCGAACGCGAATTGGACAAACACGTGGGTGACGATCAACTGGATTGGAGCAGAGAGACCTGACGCATGAAAGTAGGATTAAAAAAAGAAACTCTGAAAATATTCGCAAGAGAGAACTAACGTGATTTCAGGTCAACAAAAGGATGCGTGCAAGTGACGTGACACGTGGGCATTATTTGTCGTGAAAGGCAAGCCGGCGTCGCTTTCGATTTCCTTTCTTTAAAATGATCAGGAAACGAATACAAAACAATTGTATTTGCCTGCACTGTTGCCTTTACAACTTTTCCTCATCAGTGCCGCATGTGTGAGCTGGACTCATGATTCTGTGTTGGAGAATGCACAAAACTCGATCACTCTCCTCAGCTCAAGAGCTCGCGGTAACGCATTCGTGGCCAAGACATGCCTATTCAAGCCAACGACCGGCATTTACAGCAGCAGTGATGTTTTTTGTGTTTCTCTCATTCTATGTGGAGTCCTGGCTTTCTCCAATTGTGTGAACGTTAAGATGAACTGGAACGAATTGTGTATGGACAATTGCCTAGAAGTTTAGGTAAGATGAAATGTTTAAGTGTTTATTTTTTTATAAACTAAAAACTTTTTTCTAAACAATTTTTTTTCTTCGGAAAGCCGCACTGAGGAACCTTCAAATTGAACTCTCAAAATGAATATTCCTTCCGTATATGAGCATTAAAAAGGAGGTCGCTATGAAAAAAAAACGGCGTGAAGACCTTGCTGTGCATCAAAACACACTTTATTGTCGCCTCTTTGGTAAACGTACCTATCGTGGACGCAATTGAGGATTCCTTTCTGAACATGTTTCTTGGTACGTATTACCATGCAGGCTGCCGGCAATCACTCCATCAGCAGCGAAGAAACGGCATACGCACAGGCATATATGAGTTCGCGCGTATGAAGTTTCGCAAATTCAGACCAAGTCTAGTGAACACAGAACCAAACAAATAGGTGGTGTGGGGGTAGGGCTGCTTTTTCTTAGGAGTCACTACATGTAAGGTCCTTTCTGTTTCATATACCGCTAAACGTTTCAATAAATTACAGTCGCTCGACGCACGGGCTGAATTTCTCCCGGCGTTTAACAAAGACAAAACCCTTCTCGTATAGTATGTACAAAACCCTTAGGTTAATTGCTTTTTTCTGTTTGGTATTCACTCGGCAATCTATTGAGCCTTGTTCGCTTGTGTCTTAATTAAGACTCTTCTCTGGTGGTAAAAAGCACGTGTCTGCCGACCTGACTAAGATAAAGAAAACGTATATCATTGAGTAGAATCTCTGCAAAGCGATAAAATTAGTAGAAAACAAAAGAAAACGACAAAGCCTAAAGACATGAACAGCACACACTGTTCCTGCTTCGGAGTTGTTTCAAGCGTAGCACATAATTTCCGCTCGAAGGCTTTCACTATCTCGAAAAAACATCGCCGTGTTCTGAGCCCCCTTGCTTCAGTGCTTTCCGCGCCTGCGGTTTTCCGATACGCCTCAGGGGGGCGCTTCGTCAGTTTCATTCGTTTATTGTTGCTGCTTTCTTGCTTTTTTTTTCATCGAGGGACAGCTGTCACGCGGTGATGTGTTAATCTCTCAAGGGTTTCAAAGAACACTGCCACCAAAAAGCAGCTTTGTCTTTATATAAATTGAAAAGTTTGCTGAAAAGCTTCCTATAAAGAAGCAGTGGGAGGGAAAAAAAGACCTTCATAGTCCAATGTGGGCAAGATGGCGCGAGTTTCACTGCGGAGACCAGACCAACAACCTCGTGTGGGCAGATATGAAAGAAATGTTTATTAATTAGGTGACCATATACTTTGTTGCATAGGTGCCGAAAGGCGTCAAACTCACATAACTGCCCAGGCTGCTTGCACGCAAGTGCCTCTTTATTGCGTTGTCGTACTGAGAGCCCCGCAGTGGTGGCCCGCGGGTCGTGGGTTCGAATCCCGGCTGCGGTGGCTGCATTTCTAATGGAGGCGGAAATGCTGTAGGCCCGTGCGCTCAGATTTGGGTGCGCGTTAAAAAAACACTAGGTGGTCAAAATTTCCGGAGTACTGCACTACGGCGTCTCTCATAATCATATGGTGGCTTCGAGACATTAAACCTTCAACGCACTCCATCTTCCACCACAGTATATGTCCCACCACATAAATTATCGCCATGAAGTCGGTGTTCCACTTAAAACGAAAAAAAAACCAAAACATTCTCCCAATCATTTTCACAACGCACCGCGATCGAGTGGAACTAACTTTCATCTGAAATCACATCAATCACTGACGATAAACGTTTTCGAGAAGCACTAACCATTCTTATTTAAATATATAAGCCCGTTTCCCATCACTGGTATTATTACTCACTGTGTTCGTTTGACTGGTATATATATGTGTGTAATTTTTTCCCACCACCCACTTTGTTGCCTTTAGCATTGACGGGTAAAATGGATAAATAAATGAATAAATAAATAAATATATATCAATCAATCGTAATGAGAAACTCGAGTGCAACGCAATTTGACATCAATCGAAAAATATTTCCAAGCATATAGGGGCTTTCAACCCAGTAATAGTAATATAATTGTTAGCTTGCCGTAGTTGAGGTTCCAGAAGTATCTAGAGGACCTAGAGTTTTTTATCATGCTATAAAAAGAAGTAATTGGTGTTTTGTTTTTCATTTCATGGACGTTTACAAATGTCGTCACTGTAGCGACAATCGAACCTGAGTCATTCTGCATAGCAGTGCTACACATCAGTCGCGAAGCTGTCCCGGTGGGTTAGCTTGATTTCTGTTTAGGTCAATTTTCTACGCGGATTGGAAGTTAATATGAAGCCTCATCCGATCTCACAATCAACGACATTAACCACTTGCGCAGCGTTTGTATTTTTATCTCGGAAAATGTGATTTACGGCTTTAGAAACTGATCGCTTACACACAAAGATCCTGCATCAAAGTGCAGTTAAATAAAAACAAAATTTAAAATGCCCAAGCAAAACAAACACTGCTTGATGTTCTTATTATATTTTCATGCTTCGACATTCAGAAAGAAAACAATAACCCTTGTATTAATGTTGTGATACTATCTGAACCCACAACCGTGCTGTAGGCCCACGTTCTTAAATTTGGGTGCACGTTAAAGAACCCCTTGTGGTTAAAATTTCTAAAGCCCTCCGCTACAGCGTCTTTCAAAATCAAGTGGTGGTTTTGGGATGTAAAGCTTTTCATATAAGTGAATCAATGAACCCAGGAACTAAAATATTGCTAAACTTTTTGTATGAACCGCAAATGTTTTTGGTTGTACAAGTGTCTTGCTCCACGGAATCACAGTACGCGTGTGTGTGCCCATTCGCTCCTTTGTTAGGCATACTAGGAAGAGACCTGCCGTATGAGTTACAGATTCACTTCTCTAGACCTAGCCGCTTGGGGCGCTGAATCCCTCCACGTAGTCGGTGGAATCGATGAAGCACTTGTAGCCCAGACATGTCCTCGTAGCAAGACACAAATATGGCTTCCCACAAATGGCGCACGACAGAACGGACGGTTCCAAGCAGTGTCGATGTCACTCCAGCGACCGACAATCGATAGCATGGAATTTTCACTTACGGAACTCTCGAAGCGTGGGGCCACTCGGGTGTGGTGAAACTGCGCTGATGTTGGAGAAGCTGCCATGCAGCTACACCGCGTATATTGGCTGGCATAGTGAACCACATTCTCAATGACCGAGCAGGCAAAGTGCCTAGCGAAATTTTTATGACACCGCTATCCTATTCTAGACTGCACTGTATCTATGATTAGCCTCTTCGAAATAGGTCTGCTACTTACAACGGTGTTTTTCTCGCAAAACTTTGATAACGCTCGTCGTTCGATCAGTGCAATGCAATGTCTCTTATGATTGTTTTCTGTCTTTCGCAGACAATACATATTTCTCAATGACAAGTTTTGTACTTTTATCTAGATTGATATAGTGAAAATAGGCTGTTACCTATCAATTCTGACAAAAGTAAACATACCTTGGTTTCTCTGAACCAACTCAATTGTTTGCCGCTACACCAACTAACCAGACATTGACTTAGTAAAGATACCTTGCACAAGACATCGACGAGACGGTAATCAACAACGATTTGCCTATATTTACGTTTTCTTTGGTATTTCGACACTTCTTGAGCTTGCGCAGATGATGTATATATTTTCTAACACTTTTCTGCGACACTTATAAGTGTATTTGCATCTCAGCTGAGTTTCCTCAAGGCCTATGTCTTACTCACCCTTCGCCTTTCTTCTCCACAAAAATTGATGATGAGGATATGCGTAGTGTTTTTGAGGAGCAAATAAGCCTTCGTTAACAAGCTGCAAAGGTGGCCTACATTCACATCGACAGCGCAGTCTTTTATCCAGATTCACGAGAGGAGATCAGCTTTGAGAAAAGTTGGTGGTGGCAATAATATATGCTCAATTTAACCCAAGCGTAGAGCAATGCGAGGTGTGCAGCGTCAAAAATCCGCCAAGCTTAACCATCACGTTCAGTGAAGCTTGCCTAAGAACAGTATGACTCTCTTAGTTCTCAAAGCGAAGAGTTTCAAAGTCGTCTTGAATGGAGAATCTTGCATCGCTCAGGAAGCAAGCTGATATACAACAAAAGAAGAACGGGAATTATCACAAAAAGCGTAGAGGCGAAGAACCTTTGCAAATGAAGATGGATGTTCATTGCGTCTCAAATATTCTCATGAGTCACCAAACAGCCGAAATTTACTTTTTGATGAAATGGAGGGAAAACATAGTGATTTGCATTGCTGCTTGTAATAGCAGGGAAATATTGCACTAGAGAGTATGATATGAAGGGTATTTGAGCAAAGCTCGAACAAAAGCGCTTAGTGTGAGAATCATGGTGGTGACAGTTCAAAGAGCCAAATATTTTAAGCAAAATGACAGCAACTAAACCGTCATCTGAAACAATAAACAAGAAGTATTGACAGGTTCGGTGAGGAAACGACGCAAATTACGCTGAGGAGAAGGGAGATAACTGTTGTTTTCGCCATCGAACCATTATTTCAACGTCAGAGAGCATGCAGAGCCCGACAGGGCGTCCCTCTCTCGGAGAAAAATGGTGATAAAATATCGGCCTTTGTTGCTTCGCTCTACAAAACCGTTTGCGATGAAAAACGCTTCGAGGTTGGCTAGTGGCAACTGAGCGGTTTCTTTCTAGGTCCTATACTATGATCCGGTAATCGAAGACGCTTGTTCTTTCTTTTCGGGAAGAGTTCTGCTAAAACAATGGCAACACGTGCTCTAAAGAAAGTTGATGATTGATTGATATGTGGGGTTTAACGTCCCAAAACCACTATATGATTATGAGAGACGCCGTAGTGGAGGGCTGCGGAAATTTAGACCACCTGGGGTTCTTTAACGTGCACCGCTCTAAAGAAAGTTAGGCAAAGCTTTGGATATCAATGAATTCGTGAGTTTTAAGGCGACTTCTTTCAGTCAACGCTTTGTTGTTGTTTTACTGTCTGCTGTGTTTTATTTTGTCACTCGGCATAAGTACTTCTGTCACTCGGCATAAGTACATGCGTATGCTCAATTTCTCTGCATATTGTGTGTTTTGGACAGTGCGAAAACTTTCACTATGTGTCTGTATTAGTACTACTGTTTTTCTCGTTGCTAGGCGGCAGCCTCGAGACAACTAAAGAGAGAGACACATATTCAAACCCCACAATCTTTCATCTCTGCGCTATGCAAAGTTTCCCCCCACAACGACTGACAAACTTACAGAGTGACTCTGCAGCGTGCGTTGGGAGCACGCCATTACCGAACCTCAGGAGTCTCCCACGAACAGGGTAGGCGCGGCAGTCTCAAACAGCTGGTTGCGATGGGAGGCGCCCCTGCTTAGCCTCCACCTCACAGAATAACTGCGCTGTGGGCCTTCCGGCACACCGCGACCACCAACCGTCTTCAATTTATTTTATTTATTTATTTATTTATTACATACTGCGGACACTAAGTGGTCCAAGCAGGAAGGGCACGTCACGCATACAACAGACGTAATGACGTACATCATACGAAAAACACATTTTGTTTTACACACTACAATACACTTGGTTATGTAACAACATCACGCTTCGCTCTATACACTACAATAAACTTCAATATGCAAAGCAACAACACACCCGCTTCTACAATACTACATTACACTATGTTCCACAACACAAGTAGTAACTTACGCCAAACAACGACAACACATTGCATACCTCATACTTTACAATACGTTACACATGCGTTACAATGAATGAGGTTCTCGTAACTTGTTCCAGTCCGACACTGTTCGCGGAAAAAAAGAATACATAAAGGCATCGGTTCTCGCAAAAAATGGGGTTAGCAAATTGGGATGATGATGTCGTGTGTTCCTTGTTGACAGAAAGGATAAGTAAGGCGTTGAATTATTTGCGAGTTTTTGATTAAATAATAATTGAAGGAAATCCAGCCGTTGTTCGCGTCTGCGGGATTCAAGGGTCTGAATGTCAATTGCAGACATCAGCGCGGAAGGTGAATCCGACGGTAAGTATTTTGAATATATAAACCAAACAGCTTTCCTTTGAACCCGCTCAAGTTTGTTAATATTAAGCTTAGTGTAAGGGTCCCATACAATGCTGGCGTATTCCAGTTTAGGTCGCATATAAGAATAATAACTAAGAAGCTTTACATTGGCAGGACAGGTATGCAGTTTATGTCTTAGAAAACCAAGTTTCCGAAAGGCAGCTTAACATATGTTGTCTACATGCATGTTCCAAGACAAATTACTAGTTATAGTTAGGCCCAAATATTTGTAGCTTGTAACCTCTCTGAGAGTTGAAGACCCAAGCTGGTACGTATTATTTAGTGGAACTTTCTTACGTGTCAAATGCATGCAGACACTCTTTTCTGCATTAAGAATAATTCCCCACTCATTGCACCACTGATGAATATTATGAAGGTTTGAGTTAAGTTCATTTTGATCATCTAAAGAGTTATTATCCCGGAACAAAACACAATCGTCTGCAAATAATCTAATTTGTACAGAAGGGGTGATGACATTTACAATATCATTTATGTATAAAAGAAAAAGCAATGGCCCTAGGACGCTTCCTTGGGGTACACCTGATGTGACCTGTAGAGACTGCGAACGCTGGTCATTAATAGCAACAAACTGTTCACGGTTATTTAGATAGTCAGCAATCCAGTTTACAAGGATTTAGCAAAGGCCAATAGGTTTAAGTTTCAAGATCAATTTGTCGTGTGGAACCCTGTCGAATGCCTTACTGAAATCCAAAAGTATTATGTCAGTTTGCCTATTGTTATCCAGGTTGAGTGCAAATGAGTGGATTATTGTAACTAGTTGCGTCACTGTCGAATATTTCTTTCTAAAGCCGTCTGAAAATTGGTCAGGATTGAATGTTGAGTCAAAAAATTTCTAATTTGTGTAGCAATTATGTGTTCTATTAATTTGCAGCAGGGTGAGGTCAAGGATATGGGTCGGTAATTTTGAGGCGACAAGCGATCACCTTTCTTAAATACAGGACTTATGCGTGCGGCTTTCCAGTCACATGGTATCTTTGATGACAACAATGAAACACGGAAGATTTCATGCAGGAATTTAACGACATGTTCGGCATATCTTCTTAGGAACACATTTGGGAGATTATCAGGTCCACAGGACTTTTTAGAATTAAGATTCAGAAGCATCGAAAAAATACCAGAATAAGACACGAAAGAGACTTCGCATGGATCGAACACTCTACCGTTTGGAAAATAAACACTAGAGCCGGAAAACACACTTTGAAAATACGCATTAAGATGATCAGCAATCTTTCTTTGATCGGTTACAGTCACGCTATCAATTGCCATTTTGGTGAGAGGTTTCTTTCTGTCACCAATGTAGTTCCAGAATTTAGTCGGGTCAGTTTTTATGAAGTTGGGCAGCAGCGTCTTAAAATAGTGATCTCTGGATGAGCGTATAGCCCGTGCAAGGTTGTCTTTGAAGACTGAGAGGGAACGAGACTGCGCATGCTTCTGCCTTAAGCGTTTTATCTTTCGTTTAGGGTGGATTATATGTCGCGTTATCCAGGGAGTTGTTTTGTGCACTTTTTTATGTTTATTCGGTATAAAACGATTGATGCAATGATAACACATTTCTTTAAACTGATTCCACATTGTCTCAACATCGCCCACCTCAAAGACAGCAAAACACGACTCCATGTATTCTATTACAGATACGTCATCTGCTCGCGAGTAATCTTTAAATGTACGCACTGAAGATTTTTTAGTACTTGGAAATTTGTTAAGAGGAAAAGAAACTGTAACCAATTTATGACCAGACAGGCCCTGTTCTACTGAAACAGCGTGCAGCTCGAGTTCACGGCTTATAAATACTAAATCCAAAATCGAACTAGAGGATCAATGCACACGAGTTGGCTCCCTCACAACTTGCATCAAGTTATGGGTTAGCATGATGTTAAACACAATCTCAGTCTCTTTTTTGTACAATGGTCCTGTCGTATAACGTTCCCAGTCAACAGAAGGTAAGTTAAAATCACCTGCTAACAAAATTTTGTTGTTGCAAAATTGAGATATATGTTCAGCTAAATTTTTCATGGATTCAAACGCAGCCTCTGGGGGTCTTAAAGTGCATACAAGATGAAAATGTGGCTCCAACAAGACAGCTTAATGCATACACATTCTAAGTCGTCAATGTAACCAATTAATGAAGCCTGCAGTGTTTCTTTCACAAGTATGGCTATTCCACCTCCCCTTGTAGTTCTGTCTTTCCTAAACACCTTATACGAGGGCGGAAATACATCATCATCAGCTATTTCGGGGAGCAACCATGTCGCAGTCACAACTGTTACATGTGGATCGTGTTGAAGTAAGGCAATTTCCATTAGTTCAGTTTTGTTATTGACGCTTCGGGCATTTATGTTAACCAAGCGAAGGCATTTTTGTTTAACGCCCTGGTGACCGGTAACAAAAAATTTACTTTTCGTTGAATTACTTTTTGAAGAAAATGCGAGTTGTTTTCCTACGTGTGACTCAGTGATTGGGCATACCGTCTGGTCCTCGGGCGGGTTTTGCTTCCGTCGTGTTTTTTACCGGAATTCTTTCGCCTTTATCACTGTCCCAGACATTCGCCTGGTCATCGATAAACAGTTTATCAAATGCTAAGTTTACTTTCTCATTGTTATCTCGGTTAGCTTTTGCACTTGCCCAAAGCTTTCTTCTAATATCTCGTATCTTCGGAGAAAAGTCTTCCCCGATAGCTAGCGTGGTATTTTTAAGTTTAGACCCGTTTTTAAGTATTCTAGCTTTGTCTCGCCCATCAAGCACTTTGGAAATGACTGGCCTAACTTTGCCAGTTTCAGGTCTACCTATACGATGAATACGCTCGATACTGACAGGTTCAAGTTTCATGATATCTTTAAGAATGCCTGTGTTGACGGCACTTTCAAGCGTTTCGTTGTTTTCATTTGCTCCCTCGGGAAGACCATAAACGATTAGATTTGACCGGCGACTATGGTTTTCCAGTTGATCGATTTTAGTTTCTAGAACACTTATTGTTTTTGCCAACGAAGATAGCTGCTTCTGACAGGCATTTACCTTCCCTTCAAGCCCAGATAGGGCATCAAACTTCTTCTCAATATCTGATAGTCGCTTTTCTTTGATGTCTTTAACATCAGTTGCTATGTCTGCTAACATTTTGGCAATCTGCTCCAGACCCGGGCCTGGGTTCATCTCAATATCGCCACACAGTAACAATAACTTCCTCAGTACAGTTTCAGCGCGGCACAACAAACAACTGAGCCACGGGCACGGCAGCACCAGCAAAAAGGGATCATCAGAGCGAACACATTTTCCATACTGCTTTCTTACCTGTACAATAAACAGGAACGGATTACAGACGGTCCGCATGCTGGTACAGCCGCCGTGCCCAATGGTCGAGATGACCACCGGGCGCGAACTAATAGCCGCGCTGAGTGGTGCTCGTGCTGCCGTCTGCCAGTGATCCATGGCGCATGCTGTTGACGAGTGACGACTCAGGTTCTCCCAGGGCGACGATGCTCACAGTTCAGGTGCATGCCAAACAGAAGAATCGCAGTCATGCGCAGCAAGCGTCGTTCCGCAGCTTCCTGAACACCCGGCACGAACTGGCGGTAGTAGGCAGATAATCTGTACAATAAACAGGAACGGATTACAGACGGTCCGCATGCTGGTACAGCCGCCGTGCCCAATGGATGTGGAGATAGTGGCTCCACCCCACACAGTATTGCCGGGCATCAGCAATAAAGTCTTCACTAAATTTTTACTAGTAATCGTGCCAGTGTTAGACAGCGCCAGTGGTGGCAGGGGTGGTGGATGTCGAAGACTCGTTCTGTCAGGTGGCGTCACATCAGTTAACCAGTGATGAAAAAGACATTTATGGGGTTCATCAATTGAACAGTTGTGTCGGGTTCAATTCCTTGCTTTGAAGTAAATGAAGGAAGAGGAACAGTTCGAGGGGCCATTCGACTGATTTCAGTGCATTCACCTGCGCCAGTATGCAAACCCGAGTTTAATATAAACTCTCACATAATACAGGAAATACAGCATGCCAATATTGCTGCTCTAGAGTGGCACAGCTGTACTCTAGGGTTAAGGTTCTATATCCGGCACGGCGGCAAGGTTGTCTTCGAGTAATTTTAAAAAGGATCTAGAATTTAAGTGTAAGGTAGCCAATGTAGCTTTGCGAGTAATTGCATCCGAAAGTGTGCCAAATATAAATAAATGAATATTAGGAGTGCTGCTTTCATTATTTATAACAAGTATGACCTCTGTGAATAGGCTCATCCATAAAAAGGACATGCACAGTTTCAGTTTAATTTAGTCTTCAAGCCAAGAACAAATTGCAAACAAATGAATCACCAATAATAAATTCAATGTCATGTATAAGTTTAATTATATAGATATAGTTCTTCCTGTAGTCATGGTCGTATTGCAACATTCAAGGCAACAAATATGCGCCAATATTGAACAACAAATGATGTGTTATTTAGAAATTGCAGATAAATTTGGTTAGCAGTGTTTTCCCAATACTAGTCCAAGTACAGATAGTGAAATCTGGTTGAATATGAATAGCCCTGCTTGATGTTGTTGCGGGCTCTTTTTTTTTGTCGAGTTGACACTATAACATGCACTGCACATCGAAATGAGAAACTGACGAGCAGTATCAGCATATGTGGCATGTAGCGTGGGCAGCATTGTAAGTGATGCTTTCTCCGGCATGTATGCGCAACTTCGCCGCTACGTATTTGCCGGCATGGTGCATGATGCGTTTGGTTCCTGTGTTGTGCACCAACTGGCTATGTGGGCAAGATCATTGGTGCAATGGTGGACTTGGCTACAAAGCACCTCTTTCTTGCAAATGATAAGAAAACATTGGTAAACTACTACAAGCTGCATGAATTGCAACAGAATTGACACTTGGGCTAGTTGGTTCGGAAGCATGGTATACCTGTGGTTTAAATGCATGAATAAATACACAAGAGAACAGCAAACGAGTACTTATTTTCTGTTCCTTAGTGTCTTTCTCCAACCGCTTGAACTACAGTTATACCTTCCAATCTTTTTGCTCTGAAACAGAAGATCAAATGTAGCCAGAAGCTAGCAATTACGCAAACCTGAAATTTTCGTCACCAAACGAGGTCGCAAAGTAGTCAGTTTGGAGCAAGGCAGCCACCAACGGCAACTCAGCTTAGGCGACGAAAATATTATGGGGTGAAAATAAAAAACAAACGAAAAACAAGACAACGTTCATGGCATTAGCTTTCTGCTCTAACCAACAATTGCTAAATGATTAGAAAGAACGCGGAGACTTCCATTGTGTCGTTCGGGCAAGAAAACGCGCGGACAAGAAGCTTAGTCAGTTGCCAGACCGACTGGTTACCCTCAGTGAATACATATCTTTAAAAGAAGACAGAACCCTATACACACCAGATGCGCTTTTAGTGTCTGATACAAACCAACGTGTGGTGAGCTGCGTTTTGTATGATTCATGACTTTCGTTTGGTAGCCTTTGATGTTACAAGTTTCTGAGTTTGAAAGCACTAGAAACGTCAAGATGGCAACGAACGTGAAGGGTTTCGAAAGCTTCCGACAATGAGTGGTATGTTATCACTACGTCTGCTTTTACATCGCAGAATACGTTGGTTTATGAAGGAAGCACAACTTTCATGTCGTGGTGTTGAAGGTAAATTGTTAAAAATGAAAGCATCATCGCAGCATTTAAATGCTGACTGGGACGAGCATCAGACAGTGAAACAAACGCGTTTCCTAGATTCGAAAAATTTCGCATTCAGTCGTGGTCTTCATGCTGAGCCTTCCGGTTCATCGAGCGTTTTCAGAGGTTCCCTAGTGGCATACAGTTTTTTTTCTTCCGCCATCGTTTTGCTGTTTCCCGTATTCGTGGCAAAATTACCTCTTGCTATATCACACCTCCTCGAGTTGAGCGAAACGTACGTGGAGGCCAGTCCACCAGAACGCACCCAAGTGGAGCACTTATGTTCGTCACTTGCGTTTAGAGGCGAGGAAAGGGTAAACTAAATGCAAACAGCGAACCACATTCAGAGCGGAGTCATCGTGGTTTTGGCGTGTTCTCCGGTGAAGTCCGCGCAGCACGTAGCCGTTGACCGAGTCCGAACGTGTCAGCGCTGCCATCACAGCTCGGTGTGTCAGGAAAGCTCACTGCCGAAGTGTGGCATCGATTGCTTGCAGGCCAGAGGGTGCCGGCACGCTGTTGGGGCTGCTCGCTGAAATATTAATATTTTCCCCTTCTCGAAAGTCAGAGTTGGGAAAAGTAGAACGAAAATGCCTTCATGTAAGCGAACGAAAAAGAAAAGAACCAATACACACACCTATAAAAGCTATGTCAAACCCGCACGTGTTCGCTCATTCAGCTAACAGCTCAAAGTTAGGCCACCTCCTGCGATGCACGCTCAATGCAGGCTATCGTCATAAATTGATAAACGATCCAATAAAAAATTATGGGGATAAAGCGCCGTCACGTTATGACGTTGGACGAGATACGGGGCTCGCCGGCCTTTTTCAAGACTCTAACGCTGATAGTTTTGCGTCCGGGAATTGTCAAGTGACTGATCATCGCGGTGGATGCGATATTTCAGTCTAATTTAATCGCACGTCAAAAAGCGGACCGCCTGAAGCTTTATGCCTAACGTGGGTATCAATTTATTTTGTCTGTAAATGACGATGGATGGTGGAGGCGTGGTACTAATATTCCCCGCATGCATTCAGCGTTTCTTGCAGTAATGCACACTTCAGAGGATAGTGCGAAATGTAATTGCTTTTATTATGTTCCCATGAATGGCTCTATTTTATGTGCCCTAAGCGACAAACATTCGTATAAATAAACTTCATTCGATGTATTCGATATACGTGAAAAACCGCAGTTATACTTTCAGAAAACAAGTGCTTAATCTCATAACACCTTCCTACATTGATTACCATGCAGAAGGCCAGATAAAAAAATATTATATAGACATATATATATATAGAATTAATATGTGGGGTTTGAGGTCCCACAACCACCATAAATATATATAGAATAATACGTCGAGTGCTGATAACCTGGCGTACCAATTCAGATGCAAGACCATTAAATTAGCTATGCCCCACCCGCCGTGGATGCACAGTGCCTGCGCTGTCCCATATCTAGGCAATAGTGCACGGCTGTGATTCAAGGTTGCCAACCGCACGGTGATTACCTTATTTGTAGGGTACTTCTGGTATATTTCGGCCAGCGTAGGGTAGTGGGGCGGTAATGCGGTTTCCCTGTTTGACGAGGGGTAATTGGAACATATCGTTCGTCCCTTATCGCTGGAAATTGCAGAAGGTCAACACGAAACACGTGAAGATTACGGTAACGAGAAGGTCCTAAATCTAATTCCTTCTTCGAAGAAAAGTTAAATTGTCTTAAAAGATCCCTGCAACACTTTTTGCGCTTAGAGGCTAAACGCTGTCGATGGGTAGTTGTGGTTCCCGAGAACGCGTGAGACAAATATTATATCGCACCACGAGGCCTTGAATTCACAAGAAGTTCGCAAAAGCAGCTGACTATCGATTCCTCTTTTCGCGACAAATAACGGTGCAAGCTCAAAAGTCACTCGTCACAGCTCAATGAATAATCCATTGCTTGATTGAGCATGGCGCGCTAGTTCGGTACAGGGACTGTCGAAGGAGGCCGCGAATTGTCCATGCGTGCGCGCACAATTGCATCAAAAAGGCGCGAAATTGTAGAAAAAAAAAGAAATAAAACTCTCAAGGTCACGAAGTGCGCGTTACATACATTCTTCCTCGAGGCAGCTGTCGCTGTTTAGCTTCCAGCGTTTTCGTTGGGACGAGAGAAGAAAGAATACAGTAGAAGTGGGGGACGCATCTTTGTAACTCAGCTCGTACTAGACAGATTCTAAAAATTTATCGGCGGTGAACTTGTAAGGCAATCCTTTAGTAAATCCACTTCATGGTTACTTGGTAAAGACTGCAGGGTCCCAGAACATGGCGAAGCCAAAATAATACGTCACACATCCTTGCGCTAGCATTGTTTCTGAGATGCTAAGCAGCTTTTTGACTAGCCTGTTAGGCGCTGTCCGTCCGTGTCTCCATGTCAACGCGCGGCACCGCGTTTCCCCCGCCACAGTTGTTGGAAGGATGCCAAGTAGGTGAAGTCACAGCTGCGTGTTGAGGTCACTCTCTCCCTCACATGCAGCAGCTGCCGGCTCCTCCCAATACACCTAGGTTGTGGTGCTCCTACAACCTCTCGCAACACACTGCTCTTTCACTTCACCATCTTCACCTTCCGCAACGGTTGACCGCACGTGGAGTGTAAACACTCTTTCGGCTTATTTATCTGCGATGAAACCTACACGAAACCCAACCCGCCTCCCATGTCTTTTGCGTTTCAAACAAGCGTTATTCGATTGAAGGCTGCAGCGAGCTTGGCTTCAAACCGTTCTTCCAGCGCATGCGTCGACGCCCATTTCAGTGGTGTCAACGGCATGCGCACAGCCGCTACATCGCTTCCCATCATGCTTTCCTTCGGTGAGATGGTCCATAATATTTCTGTAGTAGATGGTTATCAGGGTAAAGCGTTCGATGCCTCATTAAACAGCCAACGCAAGTGTTGCCAAAGTACATAAGACATAGCGACGCCACCTCATTTCCTCATCGTGGCGCCACATATCGCCAGAGTTATTTGTCACCATAAATTCAATGTGACATTGAGGCGAACGTTGGCACCCTCGTGTCTGTATATTTATACTGCGTCTTAATGCTCTTTGTCAAAATAAAACTCATTGATTCATTGACTGATGCAAGAAATAACGTCTTTTTTACAACAGAGCTGTGACTCGTACTCAGCCTAGCTCAGAATAATAATTTAGTAATAATAAAACAACTATAATATTATTTTTGATAACATTATTCCGAATACAATCCTTGTAATATTGTAATAATAATAATATTAATATTATTCTTTCAAAGTTGAAATACTTTTTCTTCTGAGAAAACATCCTTATAAATACACAGCCCTATTATCCGTGTTTCATTGGAATTAACGTTATTTTTCCTGCATTCTTTCTACTTTTTCGCCACAAATCCTGTAGTCACCAGTAACATTTTTTTCTAACGCCGACCTGTTTACCTTTCCAGTATTGTTTCTAAAGGCCAAGGCTCCAGGTAGGTTAGGGCTCCACTATACACTCTCGTCTATGTTTATACATTCAGTTAGCACATGTTTGAAACATTCATTCAGAACAAGCATTCATTTGATCAGGTTTTCTTGCCTTCCAAAGTCATGCACTGTAAAGAAGAGATTCTAATTTTCTTCACTTTATCTCAATTAGTAACGGTCATGCTCTCAGGCATCCCGGACCCTCAATCACAAAGTGTGTCCTTGCTTATTCCGTCTTTACCCTTACCGTAGTTACACAGACGCTTTCTTTTTTTTCTAAGGCTGATGTTCACACACGACTCTGAAGAAGCTTTTTTTTCTTTTACACCTTTGACGTTTTGCTTGAAATTCTCTGTCACCATGTCGCTTACACAGCCAGTCATAGAGTTGCTCATAAAGCTCCTATCTTTTCGTTAGCATTGAGCCGATGCTTTTCCCGTACATATACAGGCCGCTTTTCTCTCCAACCTGCTGTCTTTTAAGCACCTTATAATGATGTTTCTAAACTAAATTTCAAACCACTGTAGAGGCAACCAGCTCCTGAATTTTATGATACGTCTGCACGTTGTACAGTGTATAGTCTGTACAGCTGGATCTTCGCTGTCATTTTCGAGATATTTTTTATTAGGCTGCTCTTAGCACCTAAAATATGTGATCGTGAATTTTTTACTTGTGTACTTGTGTTTGAATCCTGTAAAGCAGGGTGATTTTTACTTCGAAGCAGGGCATATCTTAAAAATTGGTTCGCAATTTTTATGTAAACTTCTGCTGCTGCGGCCTCATTTCGATGAATGGTGAAGTGAAGATTAGCACGATTTTTTGAACTTGGGTTTCTGGTCTGAGCCACATGGTATGTGGACTCCTAAATGTACGCAAAGCGCACAATGATGCCAAGAGCGAAAAAAATGTAATGGTATCTTTATCTTATGTTTTTAAGTTGTTTTACGTATAAGGTAAAGACATAGGTATAAGACACGTATAGATTTTACGCATAGATTAAAATGAAATGTTAAGATAATAGATGCCCCCTGAAAGAGATCCTAGGTGACCCATGTAAAGATATGATCCCCTTAGGCTACGCTTCTTATTCATAATGTGGTTTTGACACACTACACGTTACACTGAGCTTTCGCCTGTCACCATGTTTTATGACCTGTGTAAAATGATTACACGACATCGAAATAATCAGGGAAACATATCCACTATGAGTCGCAGAAAGCATTTCCAGACAGGTGGGTGAACGGTTAACATTGGTGTCACGTCACCTATACAGTTGAGGCTGCATAGCGTATAAGTGCCTCGGTGCATGAATAAACGATCATTCATATACTGTTATTGGGTCACAATGTCGAAGTTCATGCATGATTGACGTGTGGAGGGTAAGGGTGTCGTGTAATCGGACTGGTTGTTGCAACGGCAAATGGCCAAAGAGACACCATCATGATTCCCTCTATTAGGTTCGTTCACATGTGCAGCTTACATGTAGGATTTGGGTGCACGTTAAAGAACCCCAGGTGGTCAAAATTTCCGGAGCCCTCCACTACGGCGTCTCTCATAATCATATGGTGGTTTTGGGACGTTAAACACCACAAATCAAAGCTTACATGTAGGTGGCTACGGGGTCTATACCTACACATAGGGTGTTTAGCTGCTAAGTCAACAAAAGTCATATGAAGGATGTTTTTTTACGTTTTTGCAATCAACTGTGAACTGTGAATCAATTCAACTGTGAATCAACTGTAACACGGATTACACTCCAAGCTGTTGGAGTAGATTTCACTACACCTAACAAATCTGGATAAATTGACCGTGCCAGATTTGTTTTTATTTCTATGCACCCAGAAATTCAATACGCTAAGCCACTTCCTGCTTCGTTTGGCTAATTAACGCAACCTACTTTATGACAGCATCTTGTCGCTTCATGATGTAGGGAAATAAGAAAAGCGCACGGAAGAAGTTCTAACCAAATTATTTTCGTTTATTCTCGTTGTAACTGTACCATCAGCGCCAAATGAAATCAGAACAGTGGCAAGCCTTCCGGATGATGTTGCGCACGCCATCCACTTATTATCATTGACAGACGTGCATATAAGTGGAAAGTTGCCCAACAGGATGCGCGCCTGTCAGTCGTGAAAACTGGATAGCGTGCACTATACTATCGTGAAGGCTTGCCGCTTCCCGGGTTTCATTTGACGCCCGTAGTACATAAAAGAGAGCTTGGAAACTGTACTGGAAAAAACACCTTCACCGTTGATGCACTCCAAACTCCATCTGGGCACCCTAAATAATAAAATATGCTGGCTGTAGCTAAAGGTACTATGCACGAATATTCTGACTTGACAGATGGAACCGCCTGAAAGTGCTGACAACTTCAACTGCGGACGCTAGAAAACCATTGAGAACGTCTAGCGTCATTCTTCTCGCTCTATCTTACCGAGACAGCGTTGGCGCGCCTCGACGAGCAGCGATTTTGTAAGCACTTAATCTAGAAGTGTCCGCTGATGCGGTGTTCACACCGCAACGCTACAAAGACGGGGCAGTTTTCCGCACAAGCAGCATCAAGAAACTGCTCTAACCTCTCGCGTTTCTTTATCTATTTGTTTGTTCGTCTACCTATTTTTGTTATCCTGAGCCTTTCGCTCTCAATCGGCTTTTTTTTTCATTCACTTATAAAGGTTCGATGAATCCCTATGGAGAATAAAGTCATGAGTGAGAGAAAACACACTTGGTGCTGAGCGCTTTCTTTGCACTCTTGCACAGTAGCCTCTTTTGCCTCTTAAATGTTGAATCGCAGCCAATTGTATAACCATTTGTTGCAATTTTTTTAAACATATTTTTTTTATTTCTTACACTACATCACTCTACTTTCCTTTGTCCTCTAGCGATATCACTTGAGGGAATACAAATAAAGAGAACTATATCTGCACAAATATAGAAAATGTGTGAAAAAAGAGCTAGTGCCCTCTATGCGAAATGGTGTGCCTTATTTTATTATTATTTATTTCTTCACTTAGTTTGTTAGGTAGCCAGTAAGTTGGTAATTAAATAATTGTTGTTGTAATTTGTCAAATATTTCCATTTTTGATTTAGCGTATCAACAGTGTCACCAACAAAGATTGCACTTCAGGCAAATGTCTATTTTGTGCCTTACGCTCATATCACGCCATTTTCACATGTGATCATGAATTATAGAATAACAAGGGCTTTTATGGCGTTTCTGAAACAGCTATGTTTCAGAGTTTCCTGTTTTCAAAACAAGGGTATATAGGAACATTTATTAACCTGAAGTGTTGCTTCATTGTGCAAAGGTCATTATTTATGTTACCACGTAACATGGACTACTTGGAGCTCAATAGCGTGCAATGTTGTCCGCTAGTTGAATCAACTGCTGAAAGACAACCGTTAACAACTCAGGAATCTGACGCGAAAGTGCAGAGCAAAATGGGAAAGAAGTGACGTGCACGCAGCTTTTGCTTAGTTTGTTATTTATGCCACGCCAGAAACTGGTTGGTGTGAAACTAGTAAGACGAAAAATAGTAAAAAGGCGGAGAATGGTATATTAAATAAAAAAATAAAAGAATTGCGAACCCCGCCACTGTAAGCAGCAAAGTGCAACACATCAGCAGTTGTTCACAAGGGGAGAGAGAAGGACTGAATTGAAAAGATAGAGCAAAACAATGTTTAGAGGAAAGTAAAAGATTGGGAACGGTTATAGAAGCCCGTAGAGGGGGCTACTATCAGCGAGCGGTCGTCGAAGAAAGGATATCACGGACTAGTCAACCATCAGCCACAAAATCCATAAGGGCCCCCATACTTAAATGCGTTTGTGGTGTCCAGACGTCCTTCTTTTGGCCGTGTTTGCACACCCCACCTCTTTTATAATTAAAAAAAATCTCCTTCTGATGCTTCACTGCTGTGGATGTCTCCTCATGCTCTGCCCGTCTCAGTCATGCCGAATAAAAAGGCACACGGGAGTGTGTTGATTCGATAGTAGACACTCATTTGTCTCATTATGCTACAGAGTAGGCGGAGAGACATGGTTCAGCAAGGCGTGCTTGACAAACGACAATTGCTTGGTTACGCTTAGGTGTTGATACTTGAGGACCACTTGAAACAACAACATTAATATTTTTGTTATCCTGTCGTAAATAAAGGTAGCACGCGTCTTTCTTTGAAATCATCCGCACTAGGCACAACTTTGTTGCGCCAGTATTCACGATACTATAAATTTGAAACGTCGATTTGCTTACCTGTTTCGGGAGACTTAAGAGAGCATTTTATTCACTCGAAATCTAGCCTCCAGTACACAAAATCTGTTGTCTTTTTGTGTGCTACGTATTGTTTAACGCGTTTTTTTGTATACATAAATATTTCGGAATTGTATCAAGAACAAACTTTGCGGTACAGTGTTTGCTACACAACCGCTTAATTTCTCGAGACGTTTTTGAAGTCAACGAAAACGGTTGTGTCATCCTGAAATTGCCTTTAACAGTGGTCGTGTATTTCCGCAATCTATTTTTAATGCGTTGGAAGGCCAGTCACCTCGCGCTTTGTGGCACGCTCTAAAACAATTGGCGTCTCAGTGCTGGCAACTTCTCTTGACTGGCCTCAATGAAAGAACACGTTCTCGTTACTTTTCAGTCTTTTTATGTCTTCAGAGTCATGTTTCACCAGTTCGACATCCTGAGAGGGGAGAATGCATAGACGTTCTTGAATACAAATATTAGTTCAGTGGGCTGGTTTATATTTTGTGGGACCTGTATGAATTAGCGCCAAATTTGCCGCAGACTGCATATGGCATACAATGGATGAGCCACTACAAGTGATCAGCCACGAATCAGATGAATGCGCTTCTTTATTTATTTGTTTTTGGCCTGTCGAACTGGGCACGTAACCACTCAGGTACCCTAAACGCTTTTTAAAGTCTATGAGTGATAACTACACCATTGCTTGCTAAGCCATTACTAAAACTGTACAAAGAAAAAACGATACAAAAAGTTACAAAGATGAAGCGCAAGAAAGTGGAAAAATAGAAAAAAATTAAAGGCAGTAAATGCTAACAACATAAAAAAGTCTGAATGTTTCAGCTTATTAGACAGTGACGGTTACATGACCTGATTCTATGCGCATGTATGTCCATCATATATTCACGATACCATTTTTATCACAACCGTTTTAAGAGTATATATTAAAGTACACAAAAGGTTAGAATACGTTTAGTTGCTTGGATAAAATTACAAACTATATCTAATACATTTGTGTGGTAATGTACCAAGATAGAGGCGCCGGAATTGGGAACATTTTCTGCAGATAGAGTCAAACCTACTACCGGAAATAGATTACCAAAAAGTCCTTACTTAATAGTAGATATTTACGACATGATACAAAGTAATGTTCACGAGATTCTGTTTTTTCGCAAAATGGGCTCAGAGGTGAATTCGCCAGACCAGCTCTGTGGAAGTAAAACTTGAAGGAGTGGACACAGCATGGTAACCTGGCCAATTTAACTTCACTATTTCAAGATTGACTCCACTGAGATTTACAAGAATATCTGAAGTGCTGATCGACTGTTCATTTGGGGATGCTTTCCATCAAAGCTAGAAAATTTGTTGTTTTTTATATCTGACTGATGCTCCATATTCTATTTCTGGGAGTCTCTTATCTATTGGTTGACTAAGTGAAGCTCAAACTAGTAAATTAACCAATTCATTTAACCATATTACACCGTGAACTAGGACCCACAACACACAAGCGTCATCATCTTCACCGTGGTGTAAGAAAAATGTACTAATTTTTTACATTGTGGTTTTCACAGAGAATTGATTATTAAGTATGGTTTAACGTCCAAAAACCACCATATGATTATGACAGACGCGGTAGTGGAGAGATCCGGAAATTTAGACCACCTGGGGTTTCCCAACGTGCACTCAAATCTTAGTACACGGGCCTATAACATTTCCGCTTCCATCGGAAACGGAGCCACCACAAACGGGATTCGATCCTGTGACCTGCGGGTCAGCAGCCGAATACTTTAACCGCTAGACCACTGCGGTGGGTGAGGTTTTGACAGAGCTGGTGCCGATGTGACCTGGTACAAAACCAGTGAATAAAATATTCACTGTTCCCCCTTCTTTCACAATCGCAAACTTTAGGATAAAATAAAGATGATTAATCAAAAGCTAACGTTTTACAGCGCATATTCTGCCGATCTGTTTTTCTTGGCATGCTTCCCTCTGTATAATTGGCGGGAAGTTGTGACTAACAGCTTTTTGGAACACTCAGACAAAGACTTTCTCTACTTATTTTACATATGAGCGTCGTTCTCTCTGTGTGTCTTGCAGCCTGGCTGGCCACATGGCCTAGCGCACACGCGAAGCCACCGTCCATGGGAGACGTGGTCTCCTCGCCATCCCTCCGTGGTCCTCGATTCACCTTAGAGCCGCCTCATCGATTAGAGTTTTCTAATGCCAGCGGCGGAGAGCTTCGTTGCGAAGCACAGGGCGAGCCATCTCCATTGCTCGTGTGGGCAACGGCCGACTCCGTTCCCGTCACAGTCGTGCCCGGCGTCCGCGTCTTGGCCGAAGACGGCGCCCTGGGGTTTCCTCCTTTTCCAGCAGAATCCTACAGACAGGATGTGCACGCAGCCTCTTACCACTGCATAGCGTCCAATGAAATCGGCACGGTGGCAAGCACAGACGTCCACGTGAGCGCTGGTGAGTGAGTCGATTCCTCGGGAATTCCGAAGTGGAGTTAATATAGGCTCGCTGGGTTCCTTTTGCCAACGTGCATAATTTTGGCTCCGTTAGAAAATAGCCCCGTATCTGCGTACTACGCTGCAAAGTCCTGGAAAGGCGAGACTTCGGCTGGAGCTTGCGCAGAACCCAGGGCAACTGCTAGGTTACAACACCGTACGGCATTAGGCTTTTTCATACCGTGTGTCCCATTTTCAGCGCAGTTTAAAACACAAGAGGCCAAATTCGCAAAGCTTTCTTTTGACTCAGCATTTTATAGGCCTAAAGTTCTCTTATCTCGAGGTGGTACGATTGCATTGGCAGGAACCTCATTTACTGTGTACTATTAAGAGCAAGGAGGAGACACGGTAGCGGATGAAACGACAAGGAAAGAAAGAAGTGTGTGCCGATAATAGAAAGATGGCATGCAAAGCATCTAGTAGCGAGAGTGTACGATGATAGCCAATGAGTTTCTTTATCTCAGTTTCAGTTCCGTGGGCATATGCTACAGTGTTACGCGATGCCGCGTTATAACAGACGTCGGGGCGTCCTGCGGAAAGCCAGGCGCTCGTGATTCATCATTGATCATAGCTAAAAAATTAGCCCCTTATTTGCATGTTATACTGCAATGTTGTCGTTTCGAGTGGAGAGAGTGAAACAACATTTATTTTATGTTCTGCGCAAGAAAATTAGTGAATGGTATTCTGTAGGCGCTGCGTTAGAGTGCCTCGAGTGTGCAGCAGAGGCGAACGAACGCATCAAGTCACGTCCCACGTGAGACATGAGCGCCACCTGGCTCTTGGAAAACGAAGCGCGTGGCTTTGATAAGGGTGTGCGCGCCTGTCTCAGAGGGTAGGTGCCGCAACCATCTCGTCTTAGCAAAGCGTTGGAAACACTCGCCTTTTCGTGCAAGCGTTGCATGGTCAGCGCAGCGTGATAAGCGCTACGGTCCCTAAAATTACTTTGCCTTTTCTATTATGTATGCCTTTTCTAGTAAAAGATGCACATGCAGAATATATACGTGTTGTTGTGGTGCCCCAGACATGCTCAATAATTGCTTTTTAATTGACAATTGCACAAGTATGAACGCCGAAGCTTGAGCAACATTGGTGGGCGCTTCAGATGGGGTTGGCCGTTTCAAGTACCCGATGCCATTGAGAGCGGACACACAGACAAATGTGCAGACAGGTAGACTGACATACAGACAAACAAACAGACAGACAGACACACAGACAGACAGACCTCAATTTTTGCGTCGAAGGTCCCCAAGAAAGAAAAAAAAAGTAATTGGTCGAATACTTCAAGGAATATTCCATGTGCTACTTCGCCATGTGCGAATGAATAACATTGCAGGCACACGGCATCAATAAAACCATGCAAAAAATGATGCATGCAGTATTTGAAGAAGTGCACCAAATATTTTCTTCTGTTTACCGCGACTAGTTAACTGTATACATATCAATAAATCTGCGCGGCTATTCAAATAACCCAGCATATTCCAGGACGATATAATGGGGACCGTAAGGGTGTTTTGTAGCTGGACGTATAAAGGGTTGCCTTTCCTACAATATTCCTAGTATAAGATACGAAAGCGGCTCTTGTGCCTGCAGAAAAATTTTGCACAAATATAGAACAGCAGTAATAGAATTGCATCGTGAGCACAATGTCACAGGTTGACGCATCACAAAATTTTGACGAAGGTGGAATTCAAGAACATGCATGCGCTTACGTTTGTATATGTGACTACGTAAAACGAGGGATATCAACCGCGAGGTATTTAGGTGCTAATGCTTATAATAAAACAAGAACAAGGTGCACCTATTTTGTTTCGTGGCGTTTGCTCGCGCAAACGTGAAACAAAGAACGTTCGCGAGCCTCAGTGCTAAGTGACATTAGCCAACGCGCGAAACGAACGAAAAGAAAAACGAAGAGAGAGGGTTGACAATAGCGTGTCCTTCGTTTCATCTTCAAAAAATCATGAAGTCCAAGTGATCGAAGAAATGATAAAGACGATCCTCTGATACAATAGGTGTCATGGAAGCTTCAGGGAAGTAGCGTCACATGTTTGGAGAGCATAGAAAAGTGATGTACTCGTTTTAAAGGAGCGACAGTCACACAGAAAGCGACATAAAGCGTGACTGTGTTTCAAGAGTCAAAGCTAATTAGGAGAGGTGCGAGTGGATTAGCAAATGCTTGTTTAAATGATGACCATGGAAACAAACTGAGTATTGATTTAGTAGGCGTAGATCACTTAAGGCAACGTAGAGTGAGACTCGTCCACGTAGCCTGAAGCCGGTGTACCAACGTTTAAATCTTTTACCTGAATAATACTGCTGGTGACCATCGCCTGATGCTAGTGAGCGCTGCCACGACCGCCACCAGTCACTACGACTATTGAACTTGTAAACAGCCGGTTTCTTAACGCACCCGCCAAAAACATCGAACGTGATCCCGTGCTACACTGACCGCTACACAGACTCTTGCCTGTGCTGTGGCAGCTCCCCAACAGTAGCCCATGTCACGGTGGAGTGTGCCACAAAATTAGCTCTTCCCTTTCCCGCTATCCTGCACCCCTTCCGCACCAAAGAGCTGTGGGACGATGGCCTCTGCGACGGGCCTCTCGAGGTCCTTCAGGCCTTGGTTTAACGGGCCCGGTTGGTCACCGAGATCATCATAGGGAACACGGACTTGTGTTGCCTCCCACATGCTTTGGCTCTCTATATATATTACAGTGAATCCTTTTTTGAGATCAGAACACGGGTCACGCGTGGAGCCCTAGTTTTCTGCCAGTGCCACCGCCGCAGGTGTCTGTAACCAATATCGGACGAAAAAACAATTTGTAAATAAAAAAAACACCAATTATACAATGGGATTAGAACCCGAGTCTGCTGTGTGCCAGTTGCATATTCCACCACTGAGCAACGCCAGTTCTTGAAGCTCGTTTCTAAACTGGCCTTAGGCAGGCTTGACGTAGGGAAAGGAATCGCAGTTATATGAGTAATAAAGCACTTTAGATTCAGGCGTCGCATGATGCGAATTGCGTAACGAGTGGGTCGTTCAATGCTTCAACAAATTAGAACACTAATTCTTGAGCACCCATCAACTGCGCCGAATACCCACTTCAGGTACCTTTCTTCATCGTCGTCAGGCACTGTATAAATAATTGCGCAAAATTGCTGACAAGTGTGTAGACGATACCATGCTTCTCTAAAGAATGACGAAGGATAGCATACTGAATGCAGGCCTATTACACAAATAATATAATACCTTATGGCGTGGTGGGTACAGAGCAATGTGCTAGTAGCAGTCATCCAAAGAGTGTCAAAAAAAAAGGCTCTGAAAGGCCACTGTTCTAGCTTTAGTTTTTACTGTGCTGAGCTTTCCGCGCAGGCCTGGCGTTTTACAGCGAAAGCTGTTATGGGATGACAACTCGGGTCTCGCGCAGCGCCGTATAGTTGTCTGTCGCCGCCGCTGCCGTCGATGTCCGAAACCATTGTCACACGAAACAAGACCTAGTACCAATGACACTGTGAGGCTCGAACCCAGGTCTGCTGGGTGCAAGACCAGTATATACCTCTGAACCATGCCGGTGCTTGGGACTTGTTGGCAAACTTGCCTTAGACAGGCTGAGTGTCGGGAATGCAATCGCGTTAATACGAATTATAAAGTGTTTTAAAACAACAAAAAAAAACAACCAGCCGCCGCACAATGCGAATAGCATAACGAGTGCGCCGTCCAATACTCCAGCTCCTTACAAAACCTTGTTCTTGTTCTCCTATTAACTGTGACGCATGCCCAATTCAGCCATAATTATTCATCGTTGTCAGCCACTGCATGAATAATTGGCACGAAATTCCTAGCAAGGGCTCAGCGGATACCAGGCTTCTCAGAAGAATGACGAAAAATACCTTAGCGAAGGCCGGCCTACTACCCGAATTTTTTTCATTGTTAATGTCGTAGTGGGTATCATGCAAGCGTGCTTGCAGCATTTACCCAATGATTGTGTAGAAGAGGCTCTGAAAGGCCGCTCTTCTAGCTTTCGCTGTGACTGTGCTGCGCCTTCTGCGCAGGCCTGGCTTTTTTTTTTCTAATGTTTTCCTCTCAATCTTGGAAAGGCGAAACGCAGCAAAAGCGACGCTCAACGGCTACAAAGTCATCGTGTGCTGAGGAAGCGTTTCATTGCCTTAGCTGCCGACTAGAGACAAAGACGGAAGAGTGGGTCCGCATTCGCAATATGGGTGTGGACGCCGCACTACCAAGGAAGCGTTTATTTAGCTTCGCTGTCGGCTCGAGAGAGAGAGGGGGGAGCAGTGGAAAAAAAGAGGGAGGGGACGCACATGAGCAGTGGGAATGTGGGTGCCCGCAGGACAGAGTGAGGTATGGACACAGCGCCCGCCATAGGCTGCTTCGCTTCGAAAATCAAGCTTGGGTCTACTGCAGCAAACCCCAAGGACCAGCTGAGCCAGAGATGACGCAGCAAAAAGCCAAATTCAGAAAGCGCGGCTTCCCCAAGTTACGCTGGGCTTTGGCATTTGTTATAGCATAGCCACAGTTTGGTTTCTGCACATTTCTTTCTCAAGCGAAACCCACTACCATATACTAATATCACACGAGAGCGCCCGAATTGTTGTCATCTTGCAGATGCAGTGAACGATTTATCTGGAAGGGCCACAATTGCAAATTACTAGCCAAAGGAAGCAGCAACTGTTAAGGCACTCATGTTAGCAAAGTTGCTAAGACGAGCATCCTGAAAGCACCCTTTCTTCTCTAACGTACGGGTATGCATAGAAAAAGTCACACACTTAAATGTGTACATGAACAGGTGCCACATTCAATAGAGTATGCAACTTATATCTCACTAACTGTGCAGATTGTTCTTGCGAGTTTATAAACGAACTCTGTTAGTTTTGTTAGGACATTACTGAACTTTCAGCTTGAAGCTTTTGTTACTTACACATTATACCCCATTCAAAAAACCTTCAGCTGACGCGCTTTTTAGTTGAAAGTTATTATTCACGCAAAATTTCCAGCGGGAAACAAAGCTACGTCTTGTGTATGATGGTGTGACACAAAAATACAAGGAAAGTAGTGCTGGAATACGTTATTGAGTTATCAAAAAAGTCTGGAATTAAGGTCCTGGAAGCGAGGTACGAAAGATACTACAGGGTTTTATTTAAATTTCCAACTCTTTGTATTCACTAAATATGATGTTTCTAATGTCAAATATGATGTCTCCTTTGATATAGTTGAGTAATACAGTTTTGTGTTATCTCTATAATTTATGTAAAAGCTCAAATAAAGCCAACAAAAGGAGAATAAAAACGAAGACATAAACGCACAGATGTTGTGGATTGTGCGCTGTGTAATATTTTCTTCAACTGCTTGGTATGCTATTAGAAGATAAGCCATTCATGTTAAACTACTTGCTCATACAAAATATACTCTTTGTGCTCGCTTGTTCGCAGTTGTGGACTACCACTACGAGCCGAGGGTGCAAGATGCCTTTGTGATACGCGGCAACACGGCGGTACTCAAGTGCTACGTACCTTCGTACATTCGCCATCACACGGTGGTCGACGCATGGATTCGCGATGATGGCTTCACTATCAATGCATCGGGCAACAAAGGTGCGTATGTTATCACTCCTTGCACTTGGCGAATTTCAATGAACCGCTCGGCTGCTCGTTTTCGAGCGCTCCAGAATGCTTTGTTGATGCACATCACAGTCGCCTGTTCGAAATCCAGTGACGTAAATACGTCCGGCTGTTTTTTAGAGAGCCATGATCCAGCTCGGGGCACTCACTTAGTTATATGCTAGGTCATGTGGGTTTGATATCATCCGTATGTGATTACACGAGTAGCATTCATATGATGTTCCTTGTGCTACAACAGTATGCGCCACACATGCAATACAAGTGTTCAATGTTAGTCTGATTTAACAAATGTTACCTAACTTTTATTCCTGTTCTCATCATTATAATACCAAATTTGAACGTTGAGCCAATTATAAATATGTAAATAACCTCTTCTGGTTAATAACATCCCTTTTCTTTGATTTGAATGTAGGACCCATTAGAACTACAATTCACATGCATTTTAACCTTTGCGGTTTTACACAAATACGCAGTATATAATATTTTTAAAGAGACTCTCAAAATTGCACAATTGCAGCCCAGCATAAAGCGAAACAAACTCTCTCCAAGAGTGATATTAGTGAAGAAGGTTTCAAAAACTGCTTGACAGTTATTTTTAGTTATTGTTTATTTTTGTCTTTCGTGGTAAACTTGTGCCTTGCAAAGTCTTTTGGACATGCGTTCCAGTGAAGTTTTGTGCAACCGATACAGCGTTAAGGCTCTCACTGCTCAAAGCCGACGGACACTCTGCCTCCGAAATTGAATCCACTCATTCAAAGCGTCTGCTGCACCCGCCACGCTTCACCGTTGCTTTGGTTTCTCTCTGAACGCCCTGCAGCTGAAACGTAAAGTGTGTTTTTAGAATATCGAAAGTATGAGTGAATCAATGTAAAAATAAAAGACAATTCTTCAAACCAAGTCAGTAATGGAAATTGGAAGTGCAGCCGTTTTCTCGTATTACTGGATGGAGACGTGTTTTGTATGCGAGAGCAGCCAAATTTCTGGCTCAGGGTATTAGCGCCTCAAAGTGGGTTTGTCTCGATTCAAAGCTGCCTACTGCTTTTGAAAGATGTGCTAAGACATTCAGGACACGCACCATTTGCCATAACTGTTTACAGCTCAAACCTGACAACAGCAGCCTCCCTCTAGACCAGTTAGCTAAAGGGCCATCCGATGTGACACTGATACTACATCTCTCAGGGTTTAGCGCACTTCAGCTTTGCGACTACTCAGACAGTGAATGACCGCTAAGCTTGTAGCAGGGTCCCGCAGCTGTGGTGCGTGTCTTCAGTAATGCTGAAATTCAACCGCACGATAGGATATCGGGAACGTACGAGAGGAAGCTGTAGTTGTCGGAAGGCAGGTCAGCAATGCAGTTTTATACTTACTATCGGCGTCAAAGGAAACGCGAACAGTAGAACGCCTAGACCAAGCGACAGCAGAGCAATAGTGGCCGTCGTGAAGTATTCACCAACCACCAACAAAGGGGGCGTGCATCCAGTTTGGCAGCACTCCGCTAACCGCCTATATAATTTGCTTGCCTGCTTCTGTTGATATAGTACTATGATAACTGTGACCGGTTTGGCATGCCGAACAGTACTGGTCTCTTCATTTTCGCTTCTCTTTATTTATTCTATTCTCAGTTTGCTTTGCATATCAAAACTAGAGGACACGCGAATTTATCGGAATGTAGGGGAATTGCCCATTGCTGCCAAACCAGAAATCCGCGCCCATTAATGGCTGTTGATGACTAGGTTGCGCTCACCCTAACTTTGCTAAATCTTGAGTCCTGTGCTCCGGCGTTTCATTTGACGCCAACAGCATGCTCACACTCAAATAATCAGGTGGTCAGCGCACTGTTTCCAAAGTAAAACTGTTCTTTCGCTCAAAGTCACTACACCAGTCCCTCATACATCTTTTTTTCGTTGTGCGTTTTTCTTTACATATGCGATTCTCCTCAGGTAGTTATGGGGGTACCATAGTAAATTTTTATGATTTTCAATTGCGGAATATGTTGTGCGCACTTTTACTAATGTTTCCAAGTCGGCGAGCTCGCTAGCGTCTAGCTGATGCCATTTTCAAATACAAGTTTCACTGCGCTGACAGAGAGTGGAGCCGATATTGCGTGTTATCATGCCCCTTTTTTCATTCTCACTTTGTTCTCTTCCCAGTGGCAAATGTACACATTTGCTGTGATATCAAGTGCACTTGTTCTTCGGTCAATTCGCAGCATCGACTTTAGTAATACAGCCCACCTACTTGAGGCGCACGTCTATTCGTCCTGTCATAGTCACCACTTCCCTCGAACTCCACCGAGGGACAAAAATAAAAATCCGTTGTGGTATCAGCATGAACAATCCAAACGATATGCCTTTTTGGCCTTCACGTAAGCTTTAACATAAACATTGATCAATTCAAGGCTCTTCAGTTCCAGTTTATTATTCATTTCAAAAAAGTAGTACAGTAATATTAATATACAGACGAGGGTCCCAAAGTTAAAAACTGTAACGGGACACTCGATGCATTATAACAATCAATAAATCAGATCAAGTTAACAAGCAACGAGTGAATGGAAATCATATATACAATATAGAGTGATAAGTGATTATTATAGGCTAAGTGATACATCAGGCAACAAAAAGCAAGGCAAATAAGGAAAGAAAAAAGAAAGAAAGAAAAAAAAGCATCTCGTTCAGTGGCGGACATTGTCAATCGAAATGCAATGATCTAAATGGCATAACCAAAAACGCAAATCCCATATACAGGCAGCTTATAATTTAACAAAAACTTTTAAGCAACTTTTTGAATGATGAAAATGTGGGCATCGTCTTAACAGAAAGAGGCATGTTATTCCAAAAAGTAATGGCCGCAAAGGCAGTGGTCATTTTTCCATAATTTGTGCGCGACGCGGGTAGCAAAAAGTTAAGGTTCATTGCTATTTGGAATGCTAATGAACCTGCCTATATCAAATGGCCTGATGACTCTGGTTAGCTCCTTCAATGCTCTTTTCCCGTACCTCCATTTCATTATTGACCTCGATCAACATGAATACAGTGTCAGTTGATGACGGGCCAGTATGACAGCAGCAAAATGAAGGGATCTCGGCAAAAAAAAAGAAGAAACCGGGAGAAGCCACTTATCCAGTCTGTCTAGTATTTGACATATCAGCCTCCAATACTAATAATGAGAAGGCATCGGCATCCCCGCCAAATCGTACGCGTATTCTGCCACGTGTCTTGCAATGGCTACGCTACCGAGTGATTTTAACAGGCAACTTCGCCGTTAACTTTGTGGCGTCGCATCGAATGAAAAGAGGCCTGTATGAGTGCGAGGCCATTCGAAAAAAAAATCAGTGGTTTACCTAACATGTATATTGTATAGGTCATTAGCACAAGTCATTAATATCATGGGTCTAATAAAGAGTATACTACCATACATTGGTGCTAGAAAATATTTAGTGTGGTTTCATAATGTCTGTGTCAAACTGTCAGTCATCGCCATATTGAAAAATTAGTGTGGCCTTGTGATACGTTTTCAAGAAACCGTAGAATAATTTCATTATCATAATCTAACACATCACAAATTAGAATGCCGCAAAAACTTTGAAATACCGCCGTGCCGTGCAGAGTCACAAGGACTGGTGACACGCTCTAAGCTTGTTTTATCGTATTTCATTTCGATGAGCATGCTGGAAGCTGCCGGGAAATGCAAAAGACGAATGGGGCCCAGGGCAAGGATGACATGGAAACGAGAATGTATGTGAGATAGCAATATGCCGAGCATTTTGTCTCTTTTTTTTCGAACATATACGCACATGTCCAATCTTATGAGCAATGAGTTACTCTGTATTTTAACGCAATATCTCCTACACCAGCCCCTGTCGTGTAGCGAACCGAACATCATAAGTAAAGTTTACCAGCCTGTCTGTTTCTCATTTTGTAGACTCTCTCTATAGCGAATTGCAGGTGTTAAATAGCGGTAAACTTTGGAGGCGGCGGTAACCATGCATGACAAGAAGCGCTATAATGAATTGTCTGACCGTGTTCTGCGCACCAGCTTTCTTCAACGTCAGCTTCCTCTACTGATATTAGCAAAATTCAGATGCCATATTTTCGAACAAACTCAATCTGTTAAACACCAGGTGACGTCTCGCAAGGCATCTTGCTCCCAAAACTCGTATCAAGGATGCAATGCAGGATGGCCCGAGCTTCTCGGGCAGCCGAGTTCGCTCCGAGCTCGCTTGCTGTGGCCGTCGCAGGAAGACGGTGCGTATAGCGTGATGGCAGCGTTGATAAATATGGCTGCACGAACGCACGTGGCGTTTGAAACACATGTGGGACATTTGTGGCGGTTATCAAAGAAACACCGCGTGTGAGCACGTAAGTGCCGCCACTAACTCAACATTTTAGCAGTGCAGTGACGTGAGCATGGTTGTCGTGCTGTATTTTTGCTAACTCAACACACACCTCCCACAGGCGTGTTAGTGGGCGTAAATCCTCTTTTGCACAGATTGTTTCATTCCACCTGTAGCATGAAAATTTCCACTCTTGAAGGCAGCAAGGGTGCACACGCAGCACTCTCGTGCTGCTCGTTTTGTTTCTATCAAGTATTCCAGATAAATAGAAGGACAGGTGGTCACCAGGGCCGCTAGTTCTTAAAGGGTTGTCGCCAGTGCTCGGGAAGATGCAGAGTAGCGAAACTCGGCCGTGTGCTCAGACTTGGGTGCACGTTAAAGAACCCCAGGTGGTCTAAATTCCGGAGCCCTCCACTACGGCGTCTCTCATAATCATATAGTGGTTTTGGGACGTTAAAACCCCACATATCAAGCGAAACTCGGCCGATCCCGCATAGCGCCCTAGAAAAAAAAGTAATATGGTAAGCGCACCGGTGGTTTAGGATACAAGGGTATGCAATGGTAAGTGTTACTGCAGTGAGTGAAGTAAGGGGTCGGTTCCTAACCCGCGTTGGTACTGTTTTTTTAATTGAAGGTGTAGTATTGTAGTTACGGGCATTGCCATCTCACATATGTTCAAGAAAACCAAACAATAAGTAGGTTACATTTGGTCTACACAAGAACCAATCAGACAATTTCGTTTTGTGTGCTTCCTAAGAAAAAAACATTTCACTTATGCACCTGTAAACAAATATTTTAAGCGCTACAAGGTATGTTACAGCTAGCACTATCACAAAATGGTGGTGTTTGTCTCTCCAACTACTTATAAAGTTTCCCGCCAACAGAACAATTGTGTGAAAGAAAATGAAAATCAAGTTGCTGCAAGCGGGACTATATTTTCGTCTACCTTGAGCACACAATCGCTGACTTCTGATAAAAAAAAAGACGCAATGAGTGTCGTAGGGGCGCTTTTATTCTCACTGAAATATAGAATAAAGCCAAGGAAAAAAAACAGCAATTTCTTTCCAGTGAGCCGAGCTTGCACGGACACCAATGCAGTGATACGTTCTTCTAGTTTTGCAAAAAAAATTAACCCGTTAGGAAATAATGATAGAGTTTATTGGAAATATCTATTTGGTATACAACATGACTTTTTCAGCCCAGACTCGATACCTGGTTACTGCAGCGTAGAATGTACAATTCTAATCGAACCCAGCAAGGGTGAAATGTAGGTGTCCTTGAGTACGTTTTGTGTAAATGCTCTAATCACTATTTGAATTGTTATTATTGCAGAACGAGCTGAATACTTCGCTTATGCGTCTGTGTGCAAAAAAAGGGAGAACCTTAACGAGCACTTCATCATAGGCGGCTCTTCTAAAATATTAATTGTTACAGTAAGACTAGTTATGCAGTGAAGACACATTGTGAGCAGAATTGGTTGTCATGCTGACAATCATTGTCATGCTGGCAGTTCCGCCTTGAACGTGGGCTTATCACCGGAGCCACTTCTACGATTTCAAAGCCGCAATCCATCAAAAACTGTTATTGTACGCGTTAAGTATGAAAATGATTACTCCACCTTCACTCCGGCAAACTGCCTCGTAGAAAAGCCATCTTTGCACCTGCGAATGAAAAAAAAAACGCTGTCAGCTTAGGGTTGAGATCGAATTTGTCTAGTATATTCTTTCACTGGCTATTATGGAATGCGACGGTACACCACATTGTGTGATTAGGCAACTATTGGACGTGGTGTCAAGGATTTTACCTGGCTACGAATAGTAATGAACAGGAGTGTCTTTAAAAAGAAATACTTGAAAAAAGCGAGGGGCTGGCTGAGAACAAAGCAATACCGTAATGATGCGATCGAGCATTCCGTTCTCCTTTTTGAGAGGTTCGAAACATGCGCCACAGACAGAGCAAGTGCACCTTCCCCTTGCTTAATTTATTCCACCTATTCTCTGCTAGAAAGGCATGTAGGAGTGGTTCGTAGCAACCCAACCTCTGAAAGCCTTTGAATAAGTGTACAACTGCGTAGTGCTTTTACAGTGAGGTGTTACACTGCATTTCAAGCGGAGAAACAGCTGTAAGAAAACCACAAAAGCGTTATGTAGTGAATATGCCACTACATGTAAGTTTTCTGTTACCGACGTCTACAATGCCATCAACAACAAAATGAATACAATGATGGAGCTCATGTTCCCCTCTTTTACCGGTAGTATGTTTTACCTTCATCCAAGTTCGCGTTTGGAGAATTACTGAGTCTAACCAGCTACAATATTCTCGTTTAGTAACAACCTCCACTTTAGACAGTGATGGTCAGTTGTAATACAGCGATATCTGTTATGAGGTCACAACAACAGCCGTGTTCGGCATCGTAGTTGTACGCCGCCGCGCTCACTGTCACGTACGTCAAAGTTGTGAGTAACCACTGTTGTGTGATAGAAGAACAAAAATAAAATAAATAACACTACCTCTGAGAAAATAGGCTTAGGGTCCAGCGCCCCTGCGTGGCAGCCCAGTGTTTCTCCACTGAGCTACACCGGGGCTGGAAAATTCTTCGCAAACAGAACCTATGCATGATACATGTCGTCAAAGGAAACACGTCAACATGCGTAAAATAGGCTCTTAGAAGAGCGAAGTAAGAAGCAAGCGTCATGCAATGCGAAGTCCTTAAACGAGTGGTTCGTTGAATGCTTGCAAACCACCTAAGAAGGCTCGCTCACTACTCTTCACTGTCATTAGCCACAGCGTCACAAAAGTTCATATATCTTACAGGTAAAACTGCTAAACGCAAAAAATAGAATAAAAATAAAAAATAAAGTGAAACTGGGTAGCATAAATAAAAAACAAGGAAATGCGCACAAAACGGGTGACGCACCTTACACGTGTGTGTTGGCAAGTCGGCAGCCTGCTTGTCTGAAGAACGGACAATGGCATAGTGTGTGCTTTCGTACTTGAGAATATTTGACGATATGGCGTAGTGGGTGTCATGCAAGCATACGTGCAGTGGTCACCACAGAGCTCTTTAAAAGTGACTTTACAAAGACCACTGGTTCAGTTGTCGCTGGGACTACGCCTCGCGTTGCGCACAGGCCTGGCATTTCATAGCGATAACGTTAAAGCGCTCGTGTCCCTTTTTCATATTCGGTGCTTTCGTTCCTTTTTACTTTAGCAGTGTTAGAACAAACCGCTGTATTCAGTGAAATAACAATAATAATACGTGTAAGATGTTTCGACCTAATATGGGTCAGCTTTTAATAGTTGCGTTCAGGAAGAAGAAGCAGTTTCACAATCAATTTAAGTTCATTCTTTCAGTCTTAGTCAATTTTCCTGTCTCTCAACTGTAACGATTTTGTCGTTTTATTTCGGTGCTATAAATGCATTTCCTCTTTTGGAGTCTTGATTTTGTCAATCACCCTGGCAACCTTAAAAATAATCGGCAGCTTTTCCGACAATGTAGCTTTTCTTTCGTTAAAACAGGTGCACAAAAAGTTGTTTCCAACGCACACAAAAAACAGTAAAGAGTATTCTCAGAGATGGTCTTTCAAAGGCTCACAAAGGATAGGTGGTTTGAATATTTTGGATGTTATCACTTGTCGGTATTGTAAGTAGCATGTAACTATTAGCTTTAAAATGCGTTTAAACGATCACAAATGGTAGCTATCCTCGTAAGGAAACAATACAAGAAAATATAAATTGAGTTGAAAGGGCGTTCTTGTGATCAAATCGTAAACATTGTGAATGCAAATATAATATTTTACATTTAATAATGACAGATCGGTAGTGATATTATGTAAAACAATTGTATCGATAAAGCGTCCAAGATACACAGCTAGCCCCGCAGCGGTAATGTAGTGGCTAAGATACTCGGCTGCTGACCCACAGGTCGCGGGATCAAATCTCGGCTGCGGCGGCTGCATTTCTGAAGGAGGCGGAAATGTTGTAGGTCAGTGTGCTCAAATTTAGGCACACGTTTAAGAACCCCAGGCGGCCGAAATTTCCGGAGCCCTCCCCTACGGCGTCTCTGATAATCATGTGGTGGTTTTAGGACGGTAAACCCCGCATATCAATCAGAAACACAGCTATATGTGAATAATACGAAAACCAACAAATTCACGAAAAAGCATTCTTGACATTACACGCAGACACAAAAATGCCCAGGCGCACCACAAATACGCACAGGTGCGCATATGCCCACACGTATGCTCACGCAGATGCACGCGCACACATGAACACACACAAACATGCCCACGCGTGAACACACAGGTGAACGTAATGTTCGTAAACTGTAGAAGAAACGAAAGAAAAAACACGCCAGCACTAAAGAGCGCTGTTATATCCGTTGCTTTAAACAATTTCTTTGAGGAAGAAAAGTTACACAAGAAGGACAGGGCAAGGCCAAAGCATGTTGTTTCTATTGAAGTAGTGTGATATGATGTAAAAACACTAAAACTTTGACTAAATATGGCTGAACGATGCGTTAACTTATGGCTGCCCAGCCGGGCAATAGGGACGAATGAACGTCGGGTGACTCCACACGATAACGTGTGAGGCAATCTGCCAACCTTATTCTGTGCCCGACCATGCGTCGTCCTTCCGTAAGCAGTCAATGAAAGCAGCATATGTCGTAGGCCCGTGTGCTCAGATTTTGGTGCACTTTAAAGAACCCCAGATGGTCGAAATTTCCGGAGCCCTCCACTACGGCGTCTCTCATAATCATATGGTGGTTTTGGGACGTTAAACCCCACAAACAATGAAAGCAGCATATACAACGCTCCTTGGGTCCCTCGTTTTTTGTTACGTCACTACATGAAATACGCTTACTATCATTTACATCTCAATGGTACTTGCTATGTGCATTTTCTGATTATCTAAACACACTCTAGACGTATTTACTCTGCTCCATATATCAACAACTGCTACTATATTCGGCTACTGCACCTGCTACTATAATCCTATAATTTTACGGAGGGTGTACGGTTCTTTATCTACAGTTCTTCGACGTATGTTGCAGTTCGAACACGCAGAATTATTGTTTATTTACAAATGAAATAGGCAAACGATACAAAAGTTGGAAAGTCTTGTGCAATAGCCTATTCTCATTGATCACATTAGCGAAAAGTATTATGAACAAAGACATATTATGACCTCAAGGAGGCTAATAGCAATTAAAAGTAAATCTATTGCATGATCCCATGAATTAAGACCAGCTTTTTCATCTATGTGTGGCAAAACTTATTGCTATTTCTTTAGAACTTGCTGCTTGTCCCAAGAAAAAAGTCGAATAAATTGTGGGTACAATAAAAATGCATGAATCACTTACATTTACCTGTCAGTCTTGAAAGGTAGAAAAGTGAATAATGGAGTACGGGCGAAAGAAAAATGAAATGGCGAGGCAGAGTTCGGGGATTCCTAAATGATTTATTGTCTGATATTTTTCGTAGAGGAGCAGTCAAGTGCTGTGCGCAGCGATGCAGTCTAGGCCACGCCGATATGCTCTGAATTCATGACCTATTTATTATGGCTAGGCGTAGGGCGGTGACCTCGTGCTTACTTATATTTTTATGTTCACTAGATAGACCGTTTCACCTTTAGCTTCAGCCCTAAGATATAGTTTCTCCTCTATGCAGCTCTTATAAGTTATACGCTACTTAAGCTACTTCAACACGCCTACTGTAAACCAAATGCTACCTGTTCAACGACTAAACGAAAGAAAATAACCGGAACAAAGACTGGTCTCTGTACCAATCGAATGAAAATTAAAGCAAGTAAAGCAAAGGGCACTATAATTGTAGTTTTTTACTGTAGCAGAATAATTATGAAATGAATGACAAACTGCAGACATGGGCGTGCATTTATTCGTAAGCGTCTCACGAAGAACGCTATCCCGGAATCGTTAAATACAAAAATGTACTGTCCACAATTCAATGACCCACACTTGCTGGAAGTCGTTGGCGACGCAGGAACATTGACCGTGCTATAATCAAAAGCAGTTTATATTCAACAGCAAACGCACCTTTTGTATTGAAATACTTGGTGAAGCAGAATGCATGTACTATATTTAACCGCATGAGTAATTTTAGTCCAATAAACTCTACATGCCGCCACTGAAGAAACAATTAGGCCATCCTGTGCGTGCGTAATGCGCACAGAACTACAATCGCATATTGCTTTCTAGCAAGTCTCCGGCTTACCCAGCCGATCCGGCTTGGTTGCTTAATAACCCACATTTGTTGCTCCAATATTACTGTCCGTGTAGTAGCACCACTTTCCGTGAAGCTAAGCAAACTGCGTTGCGGTTTATATCTCCATCAAGCAGCGTTGATGAAGGGAGTAGAAGGTTGACGCTGAACAAAAACATCGAGCGTTTCTTCATGCAAAAGCACTGTTGCGAGCAGGCTCTCCCTAACAAGTGTAGCCTTTATCGACGGGCGCTAAATTACGTTCCAGAACCAAACAATGAGCTTCTGGTGTGTCCGAGCACGCCGCTCACCCTAAGTAGAGGCCCGGACATTCTTTGGCCGGAAATGGGTACTTGTACTGAATGTGGCCGTTGAACGTATTGTTACAGTACCTAATTTATTGCTGCTAAGAAATTCCACGCAAAGTGGAGCGTGTACGGTTTTTGTGACACAAAGCGGCACGCTAAAAAACAAAAATTGGCGTCATTATTCTTGCCGAACGCACAAAACAATTGTTTCGGTCACACTGGCTGAGCGTGGGTTCGAATGTAGAACACCATCAAGCATAATTAAATACGATTTTTATGCCCCGTTTTCCAATAAACAGTGTTCTCTCGCTCGTGAGCTCGTCGGCGATCAACTGTTCCTTTTACAGAAATGTGATTTCTTGACGAGGTCACTTCGCGCTGGTACATTTTGCTCTTAACTTTCATTAATGAATTACGTGGTTTTTTGCAAATTCGTCGTTGTTACCTGTTTCAAATCAAGTGTTAAGCTGATATGCACACGAATAGAGGTCCAAGCTACGGCATAGATGAAGAAAATCTTTACGGGGGTGCTTTGCCCAAAGCGATTAAAAGGAACTAAGAAGTATAGCATGAAAAAATTTGAGAGTTTTTCCTTAATTGGGATATGAGGAAGCGTGAAGTTTGACGTGTGCCTGTTTGAACTATTGTCTGCCTTTTTTTTCGAGCCCTTTACGAGCGTGACTCGCCTTGCTTGAAGTTTTGACGCTCTTGTGTGAGTGCGTTTCTACATATGTACTCCCTTTCTGTGCATGTGACTTTTCTTTAACACTTTTCCGTCTCCTTTTCTCGTGCCCAGTGCAGGGTCGGCAAGCAGATATTTATCTTGCGGCTATCCTCACTCCTTTTCAGCATTTCATTTATTTCTCTCTCTCGCCCTCACAATCAATGCATTTTATTTGTGTGCAACAGTTTAAACAAGGTTCCTCAAGAAGGCGCTTGTCTTGCGTGTCTCTTGAACAATACCAGTAGCTGTGAGATATGAAGGGTTTTCTCGTTTATGGGGACAGAACGAGCGATAGACTTCATTCACCAGGGCGATTCGATGCCAGACTCGTTCAAGCTAGGTGGCATCCCTGGTTTAAAATACCGGTGCACTCAGCTGGTAGCTTGAAAGCGTGGTAGCTTGGGATAGTTGGTATTACATGACGATAGTAATAGCTTGAGTACAAAAGGACGACATAAAGACAAGAAGGACACGAAGGACACCAGCGCTTTACGCAAAGAGCACGAGTGCCGTTTTTAGCGCTCGTGTCTTTCGTGTCTTTCTTGTCTCTTTGTCATCGTTCTGTTTTCGCGCTATAACTATCGTCATGGTAGCTTGAGACTGTTCACAAGGCATCACTAGTCTTCACAACTGATCCTGCTACTGCTCAACGTTTGGTCGAATTAGAAGTGGTATTGATAGAATGTGCGCATATTGTCACATCGCATAGTAGAACGTATTTGTTGCAGAACAGGATGAGCACGTCTTTTCTGTCGCTTGTTGGGCATTCATAGCGTCTGAATTCCATACCATGAGTGAAATGTGCTGGTGTGAAGTTTTCGGAAGGGCCCCATCACTTGTACAGTGACGTCGGGTTTGTGGGGTTGGTAAGTCCACAACAACGTCAAGGCAGAACATTTCCGAAGAACAACGCTCCAAACACAGCGTTCGGTTTCTCGGACGCTTTGGTGCTAATGGTTAATTTGATTCGATTTGCTTTCCACATCGTATTGTAGCGCTACACACACATTCAGTTATCTTCTATTTCTCTGTTGTTGGACAACGCCATTGATACCAATAAAACTTTGGCGCTGTTGCACCCGCATAATTGTAGACAAGGTCAAGAAATGAAACAATCATAGGAAAGTGAGCAACGTAATGAAACGTAAGTAACGTAACATGAGCGATGCCATGAAATAAGGCAAACCTAATATTTACGCAAAATTTAACATGCACCCGACGGTATGTTCAGTGTAAACCCGTTGGTATGTCCAATGTAAACCGAAAGAAAGTTCCAATAAAACATGTGTGGGCCACTTGACACATAATTCAGCGTGACATTTCCCTTCACCTTTCTTGCGTGCAATAAAGTACTATTTATTTAATAAACATTTAGCACTGTGGCCTCGTTTTCGTAACCTTTAAGGGTGTATATACTCAGCATATGTACGAAGCATGGTGAGAACGTAAAATAAGTGCTCAAAAAAGTTGTGTCCATGTTTATAATGTGTTTGGCAGTTATGTCGAAGCTATAGCTAACAGGCAATGGAGAATGCACATCTAAATTCTCATAACAGCTTACACGGGTGAAATAAGAACATGCCGAAAGTATGAAGTAATCCAAGAAGGGCACATGAACGATTAAAAATTATGCTAACTTATTGACGGAATGATACATTTTGTGAGTGGTGCATGCAGCCATGGTTATTTCACAACGCAGGACTATTGTTGCCAAAATGTGCAAAAAAGTACTAGTACTGGAGCTGGGGCGCATGTTCACCCCGGCGCCGTATCTAAATACTAAAGAGACGCTCGAAAGTGATTTATAAGTGCGAGCCTGTTGGCAGCTAACGCCACCCGCTTCTTTTTTGTAGCTGTTTGCCGGACCGCCACGTGCAGTTTCCACAGCTGAACATTTGCTGGCAGAACGATTGAATAGGGCCGAGTTGCATGCCAGACGCAGTATTACTCTTTAAGGGTGTCTCTAAGCTCCAGCCCTTCATTTACGACAATTGTCACAAGCTGGTGTCAGGATGACCTCCAGATTGATAGGCGAAGGTGAACGTGTGTGTTTTGTTCTTCATCTAAAGTGGACTCCAATTGCTCTTTGAGCGAATGTCAAATCACGAGCTGGCACAGACCGCTTCGTGCGTATCCGATGCATGCAAATATTGGGGTATAGGAGAGACTGGATGCGAAATCACAAACCAAAGCAACTTTATGCATGCATGTTCCATCACATCATGCATATGGTATGTCCTTTTTAAAATTTGCGTTTATTTCACAATAATCCTGTCATGTTTCGCTGCTGGTGAACGTTGCACTAAAGCGTCGCGCTTTGCGCATAACCCGTATGCACAAAGCTCCAGATTCTCATTCAAGCATGGCGGGATTACTCCGCACAAGTTCTCCAAACGTACTTCCGCTGGCGAAAGTCATACCATTCACGTGGTGATCCACAAAGCATTGTCCTGACATGTCAAAGATAATATGTATGTATGCCACACTGTGCGTCTATTGTGATAAGCGGGAAAGGACAGTCATAATGAACGCGTTTGTAATTTCGCCTGTCCGTACACTTACGCAAAATTGCATTCGCGCTTTATGCCGACATATATTGGGAGGCTAGTACGATAAAAAGAAGTTGTAAAGGGAGTTTTTATAATACACATTTTTTTTCGATTGTTTATAACGCAATGATGAACGTTCATAGGCTATTTCAAAGAATACTGGTATGGGATAGATGAACATTACTAATAAGACTGTCTCTAAACTACACACGACCGCTGCTTTCTGTAGCATAGTGCAGTGTGGCAGTGAGATGGTTGGGTAATTGACGTTACGTGCGTGCATATCATGGAGCAGGCAAATGTTCATGGCACGTATATGTGGTTCCTGATTGTAGTGCTACTGCTGTGCCACTTCAAATAAACAGCGAGCTTTTTTAAACATGGCCGAAAAAAATGCGGTAACATCAAGTCGTAGTCTGCAAAAGAAAGTGTAGATGCACAAACAGCTTCCAATGCACCAGGCACGCAAAGCAATTACCAAAAGGATAATAGCCACTGATAAAAAGTTGAAAATTTATTACATTTCATTTTGGGTTATAGATATCGTTACCTTTCGCCGCGCTCCTGTAATCAAGACTGTGCACGTAGGGCTTGAACTATTCGGCAAGCACAACTAATGGCCGAGTGCCATAAGGTGGGAATGTCATTTTCTATGGCCACGTAGCAGTAACAAGATTGTCATTAACACGCAACAAAATTCGCTGTGAATGGCATTGCTTGTGATGTGCAGCAGGAGTTTTATTCGCACTTCACAAGCCCAAACGTTGACGAGGTATTTTCACTACATGCTAGCGAAAATTGCAGCTCAGTCCCACATATGTTTTATTATTTCATTGCAATGATGTCTCTAAAATGCAGTCAAATTCATTTTTTAATGATTGTACCTTACAAGGGCTTCATAAATGTGAGTGAACACTTATATGGGCCCTGTAATTAGAGTTTTACGTGCACCTTTCAAATTACTTCTTAAAAAGTGCTTATTGCCTCATGAGGCGGCCACCAAATTTTTTAGACTGCGTTAATTATGAGTGGGGTTCCTGGAATTCCACGCACGCTTCAAGTGCTTTCTCTGTCTTTCCGTATTTGCGGGCATACTGGAAGCTACATGGGAAAAAAGATGACAGTGGGGCAAAACGATGCCCGTTTTTACGCTCCTCATGACTCTAAACAGTTTCCATCTTCTTTTTTGCTTCGAGTTTGTGGCTCACTTCCTGTATAACCTTAACACATTGCGCAGGCATTTAATGGCGTTCCTTGACGACCACGTAACTACAAAGCCCACAATGCTCAAATCAGCCGTAGTCTTTGTATATGTTGTGCGGTAATTAGGGCATATAGAATTATTCGTCGATAGAAGAGGGAGCAAATTTTCGCTGACTCAATCAATCATTTTTGTATGCTATGTCACGTGCTGCGCGATGGTGTTTCACTGGCGTGTGCATAAGTGCCTCCAGTACCAATGAGCAGAATTGTCAGATCACGCTCAAAAGCTGTCTTCGAGTCTCTCGAAGACAATCCCTTCTTGTGTAATTACGATGGTTTGGTGGCTGCTAGGATTTAGCGTTCCTGACAGACAATACGACATGAGTGACGCGAACCCTGCCTCGAGCTGATGCCCGCTCTGCGTTTAACGTCATCCAGTTTTTTTTGTTTTCATTGCTCTCGCTTTCGCATGGACGTTTATTCGCATTCACATATTGCGTGCCCTGTTATCTGCATTCAAATTTTGTCCTCTACCATTCTGCGTAGATGGAAGAATGAAGTGCCTCCCACGGAATGGGGAAAACAGGGTCACGTGAAGCTGGGCGTGTGCGTGCATATGATACATGTTTTTTTCTATTGAATTGGGCTGCACTCGTTACGATCAATGCTCGTCCTCTGGGCCGGCAATCTGACCTTCATGCACGTACTTCATCACACACCAGATTTGTTGCTACAGGCAACAACAGCAAAGAATTGGTGTTCATGCAACAATGAAATGTGGCAACGTGAAATAGAGGTCACAATAATGACCTTGATAAGAAGATCAGATGTCCTGTCACAAACGACTGTGTTATCACCGAGACAAAACAAATTCTTCAAAAGGGGTCCGGTAAAATACGCATGTCGCCATCATGCCGTCATGGGCTGCATTTGTTTGCGTTTTCGGGTACCTTTAATGCGTTCGAAACAGAATTTGATGACATCTAAAACCACCGTTTCGGACGTCTTTTTTATAGCTTCAAGACAGGCTGTAGCTGATATGAAAACTGAAGATTGAAAGACACTCCTTTTTTTTCTGTATTGATAACTTATACTTGGCGTTATGGAGGCACAACCATGGCCTGACTCGACTGCTCTCCATTTCATCTTTCGCCATTTACCGAGAGTAGAAAACAATTTTTCTTGATAACACGCTCACTGGCTAACCATATAAGGGCACCTCCACGTCACCATACGTAGGGTGCCCTGATGTTCGTGCGCCGAGCCTATCCAGGCACCCTAGCCGCACCAGCGGACGCGTAGAGGCCGTCTTCAGGTCTTCCCACTGCATTTTGCTGTCATTTTAGCACAAACTTTTTATACGGGGGTCCGCCACAGATCCGCCGACGTACTTCTGTTACCGAAATGGCGTGTAAAATATACTAAGAGATTGCAAAGAATAAAAACGGATGGCAAGCACTTGCTGCGCGTAATCGAACCAGTAACCGCTGGATTCTCAGCGTGCGGTGCTAACCATTCCATCACGGAGCGTACGTGGCATAAAATGCTAACGGCAAGCCCTTTATATACACCATAAAACGTTTGGCAGTCTTCAGAGCTTCAAGTCTCTAGCGTGTTTTTGTTACCAGTAGCGAGCTGGCGTGACGGACTCGCGCTGGAAATGTCCCTAGATGAAACAAGTGTCCAAAGTACCATCACTCATTGTTCTCTAGTCATCCTCCTCAATCTCGTTTGCCCCCTCTTTTTCTGTGCGATCCGCGTCTGTAATTGATGCATCTCTTGCACGCGATCTTTCTAATGGCTGATGATGTTTTTTTTAATTATGCAAAAGGTTCAAAACGAGCACGCATGCGCATATGGCTCCAGCCGGATTCTCACCGTGAACAAAGAGAAAATCGTAGCCAGGACATAAACTGAAGAGGAGGGGCGTTTCAGTGTTGGTCAAGTCGACCAAAATTATTTCGCTGTGCTCGTTCAATGCAACATCCGCGTTTTTCAACAATGCTGCTTTGCTATATTACAACAGAAAATAATTTCGCTCGCTTCAACTTACATTGTGCTATCCAAGATGAAGCACACCGTGAAGTGCAGCTGTGAAACATTTCACGCAAATGCTTTCGTGGAACTTCGTCGACGTACGTCGGTGCGGATCTGCGAAGCGAGTTTATTTGTCGGTTTTTACTGAAACGCCAGGTGCCGTCTAATACGCATATAGTGCATGCCAGTTGGTAGAAATACTTGGCGTATGCACGTATACCGAGCAGCTACAGGCTGTAATCAACGCACCTTCAGCAACATTTCCAGCTTGACCAGTTGACCAGTATGCAGCATAAAGGAGCCGAAACGCGCTGCTTCGGGACATATGACTAGTAGAACTCCCACTTTACAGGAAGTTCCACACTCCACTAGAATCACCTGGCATCACGATTATCCAAATAAGCACATTTAAAAAACAACGTCATCGCAGTCCTCCTGGTCAAGCTTTCGTACTCATCTGGATGTGGTTTTTCCTTGCATGTGCACAAGCCAGCTGTAATCACTCGTCACAACGTCACGCCCTGTGATCACTGACGTGATCTAGAAAGAAGCGTGTTCACTGTGTCACAGCACGAACAAAACACGTTTGGATAACTGTACAAGTTATAACCGGATGAACTACGATTTACGAGTAGGACCAATGCCTCCTAAAAAAATTATGCCTGGAACGGGAGCCGTGAACGCGCTGCCCTACCCTGTGATTTTTCCCGCCTCCTTCGGTACGAAGGCGAGCGTCTCCGCAGCCGCCCCCTGCGAACACAGGAATGCTCCAACAGTTGCCTCCGAGCAGCCCTAATGTCTCGTGATAGAGCGGTACGGTTATGTCATGTGACTGAGCGGTGCGAAGGCGGGCGGTCTCACGCGGTGACCGGTCGCAACACAATGCAGGAGACATGGCCTCCGATATTACGTGCTGGCAGGAGGCTCTCAATTGAGAAAAGAGCGACGTTCCAGGCAAAGTTTTTCTAGGAGGCGTTGGTACGACGGGAGACGCCATGGCTAGTGGTGTAAATTATAGAATTGCACAACGTTGCCAGTCGAGTAACGCACATTCCGCTTGCTTTTGTGTTGTACCGTTTGTGTTCATATAGGTAACATTTATTCTACGACTCATTCCCTTCCATTTTGCATCATTCACATGTATTAAATGTGAAGCCTTTTTTATCGAGCTTCAGTGACTTTGAGCGTATCTATCTATCTATCTATCTATCTATCTATCTATCTATCTATCTATCTATCTATCTATCTATCTATCTGTCTATCTATCTATCTTAGCTGCCTATGACTTCTAGCTCCCCTTGCCGTTTCGATAATGGTATCGATACCAAACATGGTATGGCATACCATGGCTATATGAAGAACATACATGACATTCGTGACGTACATGTATGTCTCGAATGTGATGAGTTACATTTCATGGTCGTGCAGCTCTTGCGGTGGTTTCGTTCACATGGCATGTTGCAAAACTGGTATGGCATGACTTGACTACATAAGAAGCATAAATGACGGTCTCTCATGGGGAAATCATAACAAGCATGCCAGGTAACAACATGACTGTGTTCTTTTACCTCCACCTCGGAACGTTGTGCTGATTTTAAAGTGACTTATCAACATTTCTTTTTCGTGCTTCGCATACCATCAATTCTCATTGTACGTGGGATCTGCCAATTTTTTGACCGTAGCAACAAAACCCAAACATTCGGTTTTTAAAAAAAGTTTTGAAGTTTCTAAGGGGCGCTCCATGAACATAAGCGAAGAGGAAAGGGAAATGTGTCGCTACTTTGGAAACTTGTTTCATCTAGGGACCTTAGCGTTGGGCGCACTCTGAAGGTCGTAGCCTCCATGAAGCGTCGCTTCCATGGAGCACGTTCTCTCTTACGCATGCGCTGATCGGACTCGTAATTTTGGAGAGTACGAAGGTCACTTCGCATGCTGCCTGGCCATGTAGGAGCGCGCTGCTTACACACGACGCTTGAAGTATTGCGGCAGTTGTTCGCGCTTGTCCTGTGTGTACTTGTGAGCTCATAACATGCGTCCTTCTTTCTGTTTAAACATGAAGCTTCAAGTGTGGCGCTGTGACAGTTGTTGTTCTGAGCTCCTCTTATGTATGTTCATTTCGTGTGTGCATTCTGCTTGAGGTGTGCGCTGCAAGTTTCTAGCTGCCGTCCGTTCCTAACGTTTCCTTGCAATTTGTTCCTGTTCCTCAAACAAGGCACAATAAACGCTCAACTACCTCTGCAAAGACACGTTTTACTTTCGCTTTATACCAACACCTATATAGAGGGATGAGCCACGTTTTTCAGTAGGTCCTGCACCGATTGGTGACATTCTTCTGTGTGCAGCACCGGCAATACTTATCAGCTGCCTCTCACGATGTGAGCGTCAAGTGCACAATTCTTGATGAGTCGTTTTTCTGAGTTTTGACAAGCTGCCCTAGCCCTCAGAAACAGACGAATACAACCAGTGGCTATAATGTGAGCTTGCAGAAAGGATAGGCGTGAATAATAAAAAAAATTTATTCAAAACGTTTCTGTATTTCAGAAGAAACAAACTAAAGGTTTGGCAAGGAGCTACTAGAAAGCACTTGTGCTCTTTGAATTATGCTCCCCGCAAGTGATAAGCAGCTTATAGTGTCCCTTTCAGGAGAACTATTCACACTACCCGACCCTTTGCAGTTTCAGCAAAGGGAGTTCAACAATATCGCACATAAATATGTTGAAGCAAAAATTTCCTCTCTATGCCCTCGTGTGCGGAGTGAAACAAGAAGCCCATATCTGACAAAAGCGACCACTGAGTGTTCAAACTAAAAGAGTGTTTCCCCTACTGTTTGAAAAATATCGAAAGAGCTTGCATCGCGAAGTTCGAGTACATGAACAAAACGTACCACCTCTTGCTACTCACCACGAGAACCGTGGAAATGACAAGGGTTTTCCTATAGAAGGGACAGAATATCTTTTGACGAGCGATTCTAACAGTTACGCAGTACGAGCACCTCTCGGGATAGCCTGGATCTATGTGATGGCGGGTGTGTGTAAGTTGTGCTGTATGGCAGGGCATGCACAGTTGCCCTTGCTACTTCTTTTAATGCCAGCCGTAGGAAGCCGATGCTTGTGACAGAGACTCAAACTGAAGAGCCTGCTACAGCTGTGCCTCAGGACATACCGCAGCTGAAAGACCTCAAAAAGCACCATTTGGATTTTACCCCTTCATCTGTATACTGCGGTTAAGTGTATGTTGGGGCCTAACTTGAAAAAATTAGCTTTGTGTTTCGATATAATGCACGACTGATAATGTTGACTGCAATGTACGAAAGGGTCCGCTTTTGTCCACTTTTGTTCAAATTTGTTCTTTTCTGTTAATTTATTCTGTAATTGAAACAAAAGTGCACTGGACTGCCCAGATCGCATGCCCTTGGTACTCTCTAAAGTAACCTTTCACCAACAAAAACTTCAAAAGGGCTGCAAGTCATCGTCGCTGGCTAGAATGTGTCAGCACTAGTCACAGAATCGGCACAGAAGGTGGAATCCCTGCCAAGTTTTACAGAATATTTTAGTAAACCCCACCAATGTGGCAACAGAAAGGAATACTAAGCCAGTCAATTACATGCATAAACACCCTAGTAAAGATTTTTGTAATGAATCTGCATGAAGGGCAGGCTGTCGGTACCAAAATATAGAAGAATGCTTTGTATTGAGGCGGGCTAGAGTAGAGAAACGTGAGAAGGCGTGGAAAGTGACCTGAAGTGGAAAGTGGAAAGGCCTGAAGCGGAGCCGTGGCGGCTGTCACCGTCTGACACTCCAGGCGTGAGAGCTCGCGCAGCTCTAGCTACACACGATCTGCGCGAGAGGCGCGGTGCGGTGGCCAAGAAATTGATGATGATGATTATCCTACACTACAGCATCTATCAGAAAACTAACAGTTCGCAGCCGTACTAATTAATATTTTGTGGTATAGGTCAGCGAACTCACTCATGAGCCAACTCACTCGGACTCACTCAGACTCAGATCAAGCCGTGAGTCTGAATCTGAGTGAGTCAAGGCCAAAAAAAAAACTTAGTGAGCCTCAGTACATGTATTTCTAAAGCGCAAGATATACTTCTTGAGTGAGCTTGGGTGAGTTTCATTTTCTTTTGCCTAGTTATGATCCTATCTATATATTCTTCAGCATTACTATCGGTCTTACTTGGACTAATGACTATGTTTTCACATATTTCAAAGCAGTTTCCTTTACAGGCCATTTCAATATCTCTTTATCAGATGGCCAGTTATGTAGAGGGGTGTCTTGATCTGCCCCTCGCCAACAATTCCGGGGATGTTCTTGATAAATATATATTATGTTGTCATCTCTTCCAATAAAAATGAATTTACTCATACCTTACTCGTATTCAAAGGTACTGTATCAATCTGTGCCGAGAAGAGCGCACTGATTACGTGAGATGTTGGTGTTAAAAGCATAGACACCAGGTTTGAAACTGGTAATTCAAGACCAACGTACTCATTAGTGGACTCAGTCAGACTCACTCACGCACAGACAAAGCCATTATTCTGAGTCTGAGTGAGTTTGGCTGAGTAATGTTTTTGTAAGTTTGAGTTCTATTGAGTTTTGTTGAAGGAAACTTTTGTGAGCCAGAGCCTGAGTGAATCCGTCGCAGGAAAATCTAAGTGTGAGTGCAAGTGGGTCTAAAGTGCAAAATATGTTTAATGAAGGAGTCTGAGTGAGCTCCATAAGTTTGACTGACCTCTGCGTTTGCAGCATCCGAATTTCTCAAAATCTGAGCGGCGTCTACGGCAGCAGTCACTGGTCTTAAGCAGCAACCGGTCTTTGAAAAAAAAATCGGCTATGCCTATTTATTATAAACAGGTACGAAGTGATCGTTGAGAGTTTTATCAAATGCATTTACCAAGAAATGATGGTCACAATTTATGGCATAGGACATGTACATATGAAAAACCACGTACCAAATATGGCACACAAAAACTATTGTCCCATATTTCACATTTTTTGAACGAACACCTGACTCTAGTTATTCTTATTGACGGTACTGGCTAATACGGGCAATTTTAAGTGGTAGATAAAGGCTCACTTACTATCTACGAAAACATAATCACCGTTATCATTATTTTTGTTTCATAATCTTTTTGTGCTTTTGTATTACAATTTAATGTTCTGTGTTTTATGTATTCTAATGTAAATCACATTAGCATTTGAGTATATTCTGTTAACTGTTTTCAATTAGTTGTTCCCGTAGATGCTTTGTAGATGTCATTACCTGAGCAAATTTCTCTCATATATTTTTTTATCTTCGCAAAGGTGTGATTTGCATGAAGCAACCTGTTTATGTTAAATTTTACGCTGAACGTGGTGTATTTTGGTGGGTTTTGGCCTTACAAGGGGCAGGCGCTTTGTCAGGCTTTTATGCCTTTTCGCCGGTCCCCTGGAAAAAAGGCAATTTGTACATATCCTTATTTTATGTACCGCTTTTCCTTTTGCCCCCAAAAAAACTTCAAATTCAGCTTTAGTAACATGGCTGCCTGAAGCTGCCATGTTAGCTTTTCCAGTGTCGTCTGCTGCAGAAGGTATCAAAATTGAGGCCGTAAGCTATTAATACGCATCACGATGTTGAGCAATGTGATTGAATATTGAAGTAACGATTAACCTTCGAGATGATATGTGCCTGCTATAGATTCCGCGCATATTCCTTTTATGCGGCCTCCTGAATGGTGTCTGTGAACTATATAAGTGGAGGTGGGAACAGTGAGCTAGCAGCGCCACCATAATGCTGCGGCTGCAGGCAGGATTGGTTGTCATTGAAGAGGTCGTGAGTGAAGTGGAGAAGTGAGTCGAGTCCGACCGTAGTACAACATGGTACGAATATAGCGGCCTTGAGCACGTCAATGAAGTGTTATCATAGATTGTTAACCCGCTTCAGTTGGATAACAACGTCGTCAAACTGTTATTGGGCCATTGTACATGGAAACCAAGCAAAACAACCTGCAATATATTGAAACTAACGTGACACTGCAAATTTAACAAGCAGCCGTGTTGGTGCTCCACTTTGGCTGTTTTAGTGACGTGTATGAAAGTTATTCCTGCAACACTGGCATTCCTGCAATTTAAATAGACTGTGCATATTATGTCCAGAAATACAAGCCATTTATAGCGTGTATGTATGCATCGATGTATGCTAAACATTATTTCAAGTCTGGCGGTGCATGACTCAACGCTCAGCGGGCCTCTCTCATGTTGGGACAGTCAGGCAAAGCCGGACCGCCGCATTGTGGGTGCCCTGACAGCCCACCGTTGATCCCCGATATAGGGGCTCCTCATAGCGGATATCCACATGTCTTCATTGGACTGGTCCGTGCCCTGCAACAAGGGGCACCACCAGAGCATGGGGACTAGGCTAGCAAGGTCGTTGCATTGACTGCAAGAGCTATAAGGGTAAATGTTGGGATACATTTCATGCAATAAAGCCGGGCTCGGATACGAACCCGTCTGCAGTAGTCTGAAAGCCAAAGCTTGCGCTCGATTTAACTTCTTTTTCAGAAGGAGAAAGTATCTCCTCCTGACATAAAAGGGCTGGGTAATTTTATGGTAAGTGATCGCTTGATCTCTGTTTTCCAAAACTGGGCTGGCGAGAGAATTCTTCATGGTCGCGGAAAGTGGGATCTCGCGCCTTACAGTGGGCCAGCTCATTCAGGTTTGTGGCAATGCCCCTGATTTATCGCATGTGAGTGGAGAACCAGGTGAAAGTGTGGGTGGTGATGCTTTTGCCTTCCACTATGTGAAATGCTTCTTTACACACGGCGCAAACGCGGAAGGCTACCCTAGAGTTGCTGAGTATACGTTCACGAATGTCATCCAGTAGCTCCAAGGCAATAACCAGTTGCTCGACCGTACACAACGAAGAGCAGCGTTCTGAAACGGCGTTGGTGGTCTAGCCCCTGTGGTAGATTGATACAGCTGCAAAAATATTGCTATTGTCATATTGGCCCATCTTGAAGAAGCAGCACCCGCCAGGAAGTTCTCACCCGACGTGGAAGCATCACAGCTGTGGGCTTCCTTCTTACTACATTGCGCAGGGGATGCATATTGCGGGGGGTTCTGGATACAGTCATATCGTCTTTTTTTTGCTTTTTCGGAAGTTCAAGTAGGTGTTCTCAAATTTAGCGGCCACGACGCCCATCTCTACGAAGAGTCACCTGCCAGCCCTTGTACCAGAAAGTCTGTTAACCTGCGCCGTTTCTTGTGCTTCTTCGATCTCTTCTAGGGTAATGTGAATGCTCTGCTGCAGGTGTCGGTCAGCGCCAGTGTATTTTTGTAGTCAGAGCGCTATCTTGATCCTCCTCGTTAATGTGGCATTTAGCTTGCTTCACTAGGCGCTCTTACAGACGTGAAATAGCTTAACAAGAAAGTGTACGTATGCCCTGCATATAAATATTTAAGGGCATATCGGCAAAGCAGAAAGTTTTTATTTATGTCATCATGTTTTGAACGCCTTTGAACACGAATCCTGTGAAGACGAGAAGTAGCATAGCCGCTTAAAGCCATAATACAAGATGGCTAGTGCTGCCGCAATCGGGACGCCATTTTCGTCACATGCACAGTAGAGCACTTAGAAAACACATGCTTCTCCCACGAAAAGCTTGTGTAATCTGCAGAAAATACACAAGCCAGTACACCATATCAACACCATGTTAGAGAAGTAGGTTGAACCTAATATCGCTTTGAGTACTGCAGCAAAGAAAGGCATCGGCAACAGTTCTCTGGCAAAGAATTCATGATATGTACTTTGTGCTTAGAAGCTATTTTCCGATAAAACTGTGCGCCACCTGAAAATATTGTCTACTGTAAAAAGTTTTATACTATGAAATTCCTGCTCTATTTTGTCCAACGAGCTTGAATTCCTCGTTCTTCTCATTGCAGAGGACCGCTACTCCCTCCTCGACAGTGGTGAACTGCTTGTGCACAACACTACCACTGCAGACTCCGACCGCAGTTACCGTTGCCGAACCCGACATCGCCTCACGGGGCACTTGGCTTCCAGTACCGTGGCAGGAAAAATATTCGTATCTGGTAAGTAAATCCACTTTTTGCCGTTAGAAAAAGGCAACCATCAATATTGTTTGCAGTTCATCAATACTATCTGCAAGCTTAGGGCTCCTCTTTTTTTCTGCCCTCATGGGCCTAGAGTGGGTGGTCGACGCATGGATGGGGCAGAAGAAAAGGAAGGCGGGAGGGCACTTTAAAATGGGGGAGAGACAACAATCAACGTGTACCTTGCAAGCATCTGCTGTTTTTGCCATGCCTGAGAAGCAGATGGGTGTCCGTAACTGGTTCAGGCTTGTGTTGGAGCACTTACCACTATTTCTTGTTGGTGGACGAGTTTTGGCAGCGCACGCTTAGTAGCGAGCCCTTTAAAGATATAGGACACCATTCCCGTGGCGGGGGGCCAATCGTCTCTTTTATGGCACGTGAATGAAGCGGCAATTTCCTAATTAGGTGCTAGAGATATTCCCGCGTGTTGCAGTTTCTGCAGACGCCCACTTTTGACGTTTTCAAGCTAAGAGAGTCTTTAACACGTTACGACACTGCAAAAGGGTGTGAAAAAAATTTACGTACCTCGGGCCGCAGCAATGAATCCTCAAAAATAGCCCCTTCTTATTTAGTTCTTGGTAACAATACGTGAGACACAATATATGCTGCCATCCTAGCCAAGTACGTGTTGGCCACCATTTCTTGACACAGTGCTTTGATAGCATGTTATATTACAGTGAAATAAGCACTGGTATATGGATACCATCAATAATGTACGTTTATTACTAGCCCCAAGCATCCCTTAATAAAAGTAGTAAACTATTACTATTCAGTTAAGATATTATTATTGGTACACAAAGACAATGGGCACACTAGCTCAGAGCTGCCGTATTTACGACAAAAACAGGTTGCCCAAGCAGCGATGAGTGACATCATTTTTTTCTAGTCGGAGCGAGCTTCCTCGTACTCTTTACTGTGTAGTGGAGCATACGCACCAACGCGTATGTGCCTTCGGACTGCAACTGCAACACTATCGAAGTTCAAATCTAGGAGTTTTTGTTTCAGATAAATTTCAACAGTTTCCGCTGCGTGCGAAGCAACATCCCAAATAGTAACCCTTCATCAATGTTGAAATGGAAATGTTTACTTATCAGAACTATACAAAATATCATATCTACGATGTGAATCATGACAAGTGGACAACGCTGCAGTAGCTCATTAACCCCCGTGCATAGCCCACTCAATCACGCAAACCCGTGACAACGCATGTGTACAGTATATCAATATGAATACGGAGATCTATAGGGTGCCAAGCCAACGGATAGGTACACTGGCTCGTGCCTAAGTATATTTGCCCCTAAAAAGTGCAGGCCTGATTTTTTTCCTTTCAAACCATTGTTGCTGCAAAGGGCATATGCGTCACTACAAAAGGAGTCTGGAAATATGCAGCAGTTCTGTTTCACTGCTCTGACAGAATAAAGTGGACCTAACTACCCTAGCTTGAGTTATCTCGCCTTGATTCGACAATACAGACAGTTCACGTTTATAAAATGCATGATGAACATGGTGTGGAACTAAAATTGAGTTGGCAGCAAAAGAGACAGAACATTTATTATTATTCTGCTTGCCTACACGGATACACAATGACACAGAAATTGAAGAAGAAACCAAACTGGCAACTGCTTCTAGAGGGGCACACTACCTGGTTACTCTTTCGGAAGGAGGGGACAGAGAGAAAAAAAAGAAGAAAACTGACGAAGGCTTAGACAACCGCAAGTAAGGCTAAGGTAAACAAACATGAAACCCCTTCTTTTCGATGTCCTTTGGTGCTGGCTATTTTGAAAACATGTATATCCGGACTCTCCTGGCTAACATCACACGCGTGAAAGTAAGTCCGTGACTTCCGAGATGAGGCCACAAGCGCGGCCTACCGTGAAGCCTCCTAGATGACGCCACACTCGTTGCTGCTGGCGTCATCCGTATCTCGGGCGTTGCAGGGTCTTTCGATATTGCCAAGGACTTCAGCCTTGGCGCAATTTTCCTCGGAAGAGTTGACGAGAGGGGCCCTCCTGCCCTCCCAAGGGAGCGCTGCCGCGAAGGAGCAGCGTGAATATCACGCCCATAGAAGCCGGTAACGAACTCGAGGCAGAAAACACGCAGTATGCAGATGAGCAGCGTGGAAGGTCTTAAAACGTGAAGAGAAAAGCCCAGCTCAAAGAACTCTCCCGGAGGCGGAACTTAATTAACATTGAGCCTATTGCGTGGTTCACGGCCCGCGCAATAGGAGGTTGCGTATGAGAACAATGACATTCCTTCATACTGGAAAGGTTTTGTACTGGAAAGAAAATTTATTTACCAAGCATATTGAAAACACATACGGTGTAATCCTACACATATAGTTGTTGCTAGTATACGTATTTGTAATGTTATTCCATACATGCTTACGCATTAGTAACGTACATTTTTTTTTGTTTCACGAGAACTGAGCAACGCTGTTGTATCTTGAGCAGTATTTTATACCACCTATTGCCTTCTCGTTTAGTTAAACAAAAACTACCTAATACGAAACTAAATATAAAGGATGGCTGTAGTTAAGGCTGAAGAGAGATATGACATCAGAGCCCTGGTTTAGATTGACACACTTCTGTGTGAATTAAGTCATCTTTTAAGTCACCGTCCTCTGCCATTATGTCAGCGAAATTCCTGCATGCAGACAAGGACAACGTAAAGTAGCAGCCTGGCCTACACAGTCGGCTAAAGCGAGGTCTGCCTTACAATTTATGAGGTGAAGCATGACGGATTTTTGTTGGAGCAAGTGACCATTTACTCGTGACATCAATTAAACGACATACTAGAGAGTTACATCACGAAATACAATGCTGGCAGAAGCAACCAACGTATAGAAAAAACAGAAAGAAATGAAGAGAAGAAAAATGCCATAAATAAATCTTGACCGCGCCTAATAAATTAGCACTTGCAAAGAATAATTGAAAAGAACGAAAATTGGACTCTATTCGCGCCCGAACCATACAAGGTACAACACATATATGTCGAACATTAGAGTCGCGTGGAATCTTTTAGGCGCCAAACTCCTTATGGCGTGGCTTGTGCGTCCTACGTTGTCGTTGTGCGTAACCGCACAACGACAGCGCACTGTGGTATGTGCCACAGGAGATAGACGGGTGTTCGGCACAGGGGAAGGAGATAAACGATCGTGCGACTATGGTCGCACGATCGTTTGCGAGATGGCGTTACTTGAGTGTTCACTACATGGACGGGCGGACGCAAGATGGACAGACAGACAAGCAGACGGGTGGGTGGACGGATGGATGGACGGATGGACGCATGGTTGAATGTTCGGACAGATGGACGAATGCATGGAAGCAAGAACAAGTGGACGGACGGAAGCGAGGACGAAAGGACGGACGCGTCGCCCCACTCATCATCATTCACTCCATTGATATGCTGTTATTTTTTCATGTAGGCTTATCTCTAGCAAACAAAGCAACCGAGGCCGCACTGAACGGAACGCAAACACTCTTCCAAACATTTTTGACAAATATCCGTGGTAGAAAAAGTGGCTGCTACATTTTTTCTCCTTGTTACGCTAAACCAGCGTCCAGCCTTCTTGTCTGCGAGTTTCTTATGTGAGTGTAAAAATTTTGCTTACTTCTCTCACATACTTTTTTATATAATTCAAACGTTTTCGGATCTCACTCAAACTATTACTAAGAATTAATGCTGCGTATATGGCTCTATCGTTGCGCACTCCTAAAGGGCTATGAGAACAACGCCTTCCGCATTACGAATAACGCAATGTTTTCGTGTCTCCATCGGGTTCCGTTAGTTAAAAAAAGAACGAACCATATCGTTTCGCAAGCCTCATGGCAACTTTCAGCCGTTACGCAACGCGCGTGGATTCAAACTCTGAGCGAACGTCCTAGGGAACTAAATGTGGCTAGTGCTACACATGCGAATTACTACCAGAGCCGCATCGACGTTCGATATTCTTCGTATCGAATAGGGATGTGCAAGGGGTTCGTTAAGGCACCAAACCCTGTCCTGCTCTCGGCATCCGAATATTTTATTCCACCCAAGTGCTCCTGAACAGGCTCTCTAGAGGCTGTTTGTAAGACATCGACTGACTCCCGCATCGTACTCACGTAGCCCGCGTGCAAGGATACGATCGAGCAGGGAGCAAATCCTGGTTGTTATTTTTTTTTCTAGTCTGACGTTCTCTGAGTAATCTATAAAAACAAAGAAACAGGCTTAGGTGAGCCCCAGTTGAAGCAGCACTTCATTCGAAAGCAATCCGCTTCGGGAAGCGCCTGCAGGGCATTTGGTCGACAAGGCAACGCAGTGGCGCATATAGGATGGACGTGCTACACTTTGAAGACGTGCGTCAAGTTTTACTTGTGGCGCAACGTGATTCTCTGTTTGAACGAGCATGGGAGAGCTGGCTGCGATATTACTGCTTCACTCGGTCCAGTAATTGAGAGGCAGTGTCGCTTCATTGTGAAAGTGAGTGGATGCCTGCACGTTTTCCAAAATTTCAGGCTACCTTTCAACGCAAACTAGAATGGTGTAACTTGTGAAGTAGAATTACTTTTGCTATCGACTCTAATAATGCAGACTATAAAATATGACATGGAGGTAACCTTGAGCATGCCTTTTTTTCTATATTTTGTTTGCATAAAGTGAGCACAGTGATGGAAATTTGGGTGGGTTGTTGGAAACATATGATTGCGATGAGGAGCTTGGTGCGAAGTGATGATATAGAAGGATCCCTCCACTTGATGTTCTCCTCTGTCCTTGCATTCGCGCTTGCGCTGTACTATACCATGTATGCAATCGTTGACTTCCACTTTTCTACAACGCGCAAAGCTTGAATAATAACATACTATCATGACGAAAGCTAACGCAAACAACGAGAGGCATGGCTTTGGCCCAGCCGCGCAAGTGTCATTCTTTGACAGCTGCTAGGCGAAGCTGTACTTTGAGCTGCACAATGCCGTAGCGCTTGAATAATCCTGCGATGAGGAGTGCTATCGCATTGTGTGTGTTCCGAGTGCCAGGCATCACTGGCACTTGGAAAGCAGCGCCAAATGTAGAATAAAGTGGACAATGCTTCTGTAGCTGAACAAAAGCCTTTTTATTATTTCTTAGTTTTATATGCGAAGCAGCTTTTGACTAGCCTGTTTAACTCAGTCCCTCCGAACAATGCGCCATGCACCAAAGGTGTTGGCGCGGTTCCAGTAGGTCACACCAGTGCTGCGCGTTGACATCTCACTCCTCTCGTAGTTCGCGCTGACGCAGCTCGCTCACCTGCCAAGCTCGCTGTGGTCACCACTCGGCCTCATCCATTCAACCATAACTCCTACAGCGACCACCGATCACAACACCGCTGACACGTCAGTTCACGCGCAAAACACCTTACGCGCGCCTAGCGTACGCGTTGAAACATGTCTGCACGTGTCACCTATAAGACCTACACCAGCCATCGCTTAATACAAATCTTCCTGCACTCACCGCAGCACCCGCGTTTGCGTCGTTCAACCCACGACCTCACCCGTGTGGAATGCTGCTGCATCACGTTCAGGAAGATGGTTCAATATTTTATTCTGGCTGCAGTCCTTCAATTTATCGCCTGATAATAGAGGGTTGTTTTAGATGTGTTGCTCAACAAATATGAAGTATATTGGCAGAGAACATGTATTTCAAGTTTTTTTTATAATTAGAGGTGAGTCTACTCACATGGTTATATACAGGGTGTCGTAGCTATATTTATTCAGAGTTTAAAATTATGCCGATACCCACAATGACGACACGATCAAATGCATGTTGCTGACTGTTGCCTGGAGAGACAGACTATTCTTTGTGTTCGGAATATTTGCCTAATTAGGTCGCTTTTATTAGCTAACTCTTTAAGCAAAGAAAATGAGCCAGACTTTCCAATTAGAAAGTTGTTCACCGGTTTGCAAAGCGTTCGAATATACAGTTCAAGCTTTATATCTGCCAATTTTTTATGCTTTCGTAGTAACTGAAACTTTTAATACTGAGCACCTAAAACTCGCCTTGGATGTAGTCTTTTGTCTTTGTAGATGCATTTTCTTTTGATTTCAATTCAGGTTTTTTTTCTTCTTTGGAGCAGTTTTGTGCATTTTGGCTGACTGTCTGACGCACCGCGCATCCTCTTCAGCTGCCTGCCGAAAAGGGCACGATCCTGAAGAGTACTCAACTTGTGGTGTGATTTATTGCAGTGTTTTTCCACAGCCAGCATCAAAACGGCCAACTGCATCCGCTACAGGCAGATGGTGTGTTTGACGGGAGGGACCCAATCACACTGGTCCGAGACTCAATGGCATTCTGGGTTCTGCCTTGTTGGCATTTTCAACAAGTTTCCTTGCAGAAAGCAGCTTGTTTATTGGCGGGAGCCTTGCCCGAACATTGGCAGGAAGCTGCATCTTGTGTGCAGGCGCTGATTTCTCCAAAGCTGCCGCAAAAGTATGAACTTGCACCATGAGTTCACATAAGTAGGGTGGTGCTCGTTGTGTGGCTCGTTATCAGTTGATGTGACGTGATAAACAAAGCCATGGCGGTCTTTACAAGGCAGGCACATCATTGAAAATACATTTTATGACCTATTCATAATACTTATTGATACAAGAGGTTTAACGTCCCAGAACCACCATATGATTATGAGAGATCCCGTAGCGGAGGGCTTCCAAAACTTCGACCACCTAGGGTTCTTTAACGCACGATCCATTCATAATACTTAGCTTTTAAGGACGAAGCCACTTAAGTTGTGGGTCGTTTTTATGTAGTATGTATGTAGCCACCTTTAGTTTATGACTTGTTTACTAGATGGCGTTGTTTGCATAGGTCCTTAGAAATAATATTGCTAGATGACATTATTGGTTTTCGTATAGTTCACGAGTAAAGACGATAGATGGCGCTGGTATATTAAGAAATGCACAGCAAATCGACGGAGTGAATGATGATGATTGGGGGAAGCGTCCATCCGTCAGTCTGATTCGTGCTCTAGTCTTATAGAATTGAGCTGACAGACAGACAGACAGAGAGACAGACAGACAGACAGACAGACAGACAGACAGACAGGCAGGCAGGCAGGCAGGCAGGCAGGCAGGCAGGCAGGCAGGCAGGCAGGCAGGCAGGCAGGCAGGCAGGTGTATGGACAGAGAGACGGAATTAGGGACGGACACTTGGCCCCGCTCATCATCATTTACTCTATGCATATACCATGGTCCATCAATATCTTTTCACTGGTCACGAAATTTCGGGCCAAGTTTTGCTTAGGAACAGAGCCTTCCGCCAAGGGTGCTACTGAAGACAAGGGGGCTTTCACTGCAGACGCTCAAACGGCGTGTTGTTGGTGCGTGAAGAGGTTTTCTTGGTGGAGATTCGCTCTGGTGGCTTCACGGGCATATTTCCGTGAAGCTTCACGAACTGGTCACCAATCACGTTTAGACAGCGTACTCGCACCTGCTCGTAGCGAGGAAAAATGTCTGTACGGTTACAGCAGTGTTCTACATTCGATTGCGGTGATATCGGCTTGTAGCCACGTCCGTCCCTGCATTCGTTCATGTGTCCATTCGTCCATCCGTGCGTGTAATCCCAGATTTAGTTCATGCTTCCATCCTTCCGTCCATTCGTTCATGCGTCCATCCGTCCATCCTATCGAGTGTTCATTCGTGCGTCCATCCTTGCGTTCGTCCATGAGTCCATCTCTGCGTACGTCTATGCGTCCGTCTGTACGTGCATTCGTCCGTCCGTGTGTTAAAGAGACAGACGATGGACGGACGCGATCAGCGGATGATTCACGGTTTGCTGATAAAAGTATGACATGCGCAAGGCGGTGGCTGCTCGCGCTCGAAGATGGAACGCCGATGTGCGAGCGCACGAGAAAATGGGAGAGACTTCACACAGAGTCGTTGGCGATCGCGTGTTCTTCGGTGGCGCCGTACACTAGGGGGTATGGTGTAGTAAAATAAAAGCCGTTTTGGCGTGCGCACGTGTTCAGGTCGGTGGATGGACAAGGTTGCAGAGAGGCGTGTGCGCAAAGCGGGGGCGGTTTGCGCTCGAAAATGGAACACGAATGTGCGAGCAGAAGCGGGCCGTGAAACTGCGTGGTGGTGCTGATAAGATCCAGGGGTGAGATGGAAGGCCGAAGCGGCTCGGCAGTGGCGTGCGTACCCAGCTTCGCCACACTCCCCGTCATTCATCCCGTAGAAATGCTGTTTGTTCAGCCTTGTGTGAGGCGGCATCTTTCACTCATGCTAACAGCTCGGTGCTTGCTTTTGTGTTTTTTTTCTACTAGGTTTCGTAAAGCTGTGACAATTTTTTTTCACACGGTTCACGCATTCTTGCTTTTGTATCAATATTAAGACATACACCCTATCCTTGCTGAGCACTGTGTAGACGTGGCTATCACCATAAAAGTATATTGGTGTACTGGAGCTGGTACGATTAGAGCAACCGACCAAACATTTCCTTTTCCGCTATAGTTTCCCTCTGCCCTGAATTTTCTTTTGTGCTCTTTTGGCACTATGGTTCCTCTTTTTTATACCTCTCCCCGCATCCTGTATCTTGGGGATTTGGTCAAAGTGCATAGCTATGGCAGCAGTTGGACAGAACACAGTGGTCCAACGCCCAGCCAGAGTACAACTCGATGACACATACAACACTGATGTGGCTTGTCTGGCCTCTTGTCATACATGTGGTATCGTAAATGACCTCAATATTCCCTGGGGCCCATCCAACGTGTATATATATTTGACGCACCTTCTGTGCGTCAAATATATATACACTTTGTTGCAGCAGAGTCAGTGGCAGGGTGCCTACGCGCACAATGCAGCCTGCAGTACGGACTGAGATGCAGTCTCCTATGGGAAAGGTCCATGTAAAAAAATGATCGTTCACGGCAGTTTGAGTTATACCAACTGACTGCATAGCCCTTTCTGCACCACCATTCAGCTCCAATAGGTTGACCTGCTGAGGACCAGCGACCCATAGTGATGACAACTCTATACTTATTATTCTTCAGTTGTCACACAGCACTTCAATTTTAGTTGCGAGCCCAAAAGTAAGTGCAGTTTAAAAACGAGCTTGCGGGCTATTGTAGCCAAGTGTCAGCGAAATCCGGACAGCAGCCTATTCATCATCACTTTTTGTGCTACAAAAATTATCCTTCATATGTGTGTGGCAAAGGTTGGGCTCCAGACGGGGACGCAGTCTAGAAGCTAACGCGCTGGGAGAGTGCACTTCTCATCCAAGCCTTCTAAGATGAACTGTGCGCCGTCCAGCAGGCCGAGGCCGCCGCCACTGCTCAAAGACTTTTGGATGACACCTGGGCGGGGATATCTGCTCAGGGCCTTGAATAACTCACCAAACGTTTTTTTAATTAAGGTGCGTGTCTCTATCTCTGGAATAATATTGTCACTGGGTCGTGACGTGGCCGAAGACAGGAGACTTCGTGTTGGGATTTAACTGTTTATTTGGGCGAACCTGTGCCCGGTAAAGGGAAAGTCTAATTGCAGCAGCAGTCTTGCACAGATAGTAGTCTCGGACTGATAGCGGCGAACGCAGCGTCGGCCTTCGACCAACAACTGACAAGCAGCGAAGCGCGTCGGCATTTATACCCTTGCCGTTGAATGTTCTAGCGTTATCGCTGGAGGTGGCGTAGGTTCCAGAACAACCTGTACCGTTTGCACAGTGGGCGTGATCTTATCGAAATGATCTACTACAGTCCGGAACCTTCTCAAAACCTGCAGGCGCGGTTTGCGCCGAGAATCGTGTGATGTTTTGGCACGATAACAAAAACTTGGGAAATGAAACGTGGCATTGCCCCCCTCTGAAAAAAAGGCAACGTCCCGATGCTTTAACTAAAGATGAAGGTACAATAATAATGCAAGAAAGTACAATGAATAAATTACACTACAACAATAATACAAAAAACACTGTTTCAGTTTGTTAGCGTGCATGAAACGGCTTGAGGCGCGCGACATGGGCGACTTCAGGTCGCGTTCGGCATCGTTGAGAGTTCGTGATGCCGTCGGGGGCAACCTCGTAATCAAGTGGGCCGAGACGTCGAACCACCTTGTACGGTCCGAAGTACCGTCGCAGAAGCTTTTCGCTTAGTCCACGTCGGCGTATCGGCGTCCACACCCAAACACGTTAACCGGGCTGGTATTCCACGAAGCGTCGTCGAAGGTTGTAACGGTGGCTGTCGGTCGTCTGTTGATTCTTGATACGGAGACGCGCAAGTTGTCGGGCTTCTTCGGCGCGTTGAAGGTACTCGAACACATCGAGGTTTTCTTCATCGGTGACGTTGGGTAACATGGCATCGAGCGTCGTTGCCGGGCTCCTTCCGTAGACCAATTTGTATGGAGATATCTGCGTCGTCTCCTGCACCGCCGTGTTGTATGCGAAGGTCACATACGGAAGAATGGCGTCCCACGTCTTCTGTTCGACATTGACGTACATTGACAGCATGTCGGCGATCGTCTTGTTAAGCCGCTCGGTGAGGCCGTTGGTCTGTGGGTGGTACGCTGTCGTCCGGCGGTGGTTTGTTTGGCTGTATGCCAAGATCACTTGAGTTAAGTCGACAGTGAATGCCGTTCCTCTGTCGGTGATAAGGAGCTCCGGGGCGTCGCGACGTAGGACGATATTTTCGACGAAGAACTTAGCTACCTCGGATGCACTGCCTTTTGGCAGGGCTTTTGTTTCGGCGTAGCGGGTGAGGTTGTCGGTAGCTACCACGATCCACTTGTTTCCGAAAGCCGACGTCGGGAACGGCCCCAGTAGGTCCATGTCAATCTGCTGGAAAGGTCGGCAAGGTAGATCAATTGGCTGCAGAAGTCTCGCTGGCCTTGTCGGCGGTGTCTTGCGTCGCTGACAGTCCCGGCATGTCCTCACATACCGAGTGACGTCGGTGGTAAGACGTGGCCAGTAGTACCTTCCTTGTATCCTCGTGAGCATGCGAGAAACACCGAGGTGCCCTGCCGTCGGATCGTCGTGCAGGGCCTGCAGGAGTTCTGGTCGCAGAGCTGAAGGCACCACAAGGAGGTACTTAGCTCGAAGCGGTGAAAATTTTTTCTTTTGTAGAAGGCCGTTTCGTAGAAAGAACGACGCAAGTGCGCGCTTGAATACCTTCGGAACTTCGGCGGTCCTGCCTTCGAGGTGTTCTATTAGGGCCTTAAGTTCTGGGTTGGCCCACTGTCGTTCAGCGAAGTAGTCGGTAGTTATCGTTCCCAAGAAGTAGTCCTCATCCGGGTCGTCGGGTAGCGGTTGGTCGACAGGCGCACGAGAGAGACAGTCAGCGTCGGAGTGTTTTTTGCCGGACTTGTAAATGACAGTAATGTCATATTCTTGAAGTCTCAGGCTCCATCGTGCGAGGCGACCTGAAGGGTCCTTCAAGGTGGCTAGCCAACACAAGGTGTGGTGGTCACTCACAACTTTGAAGGGCCTGCCGAAGAGGTAGGGGCGAAATTTCGACGTAGCCCAGATGATGGCGAGGCACTCCTTTTCTGTTGTGGAATAATTTGCTTCTGCTTTGGATAGCGATCGGCTGGCGTAACTAATAACCCTTTCAAGTCCGTCAGCCCTCTGCACAAGAACGGCGCCAAGATCTACGCTGCCTGCGTCAGTATGTATTTCTGTCTCGGCGAATTCGTCGAAATGGTCAAGAAACGGAGGCGTCTGGAGGCGATGTTTGCGCTCCTGGAAAGCGTGTTCCTGTGGCGTTTCCCACTTGAACTCCGCGTCGGCCTTGGTAAGGTTAGTGAGAGGATCGGCGATGCGGGCGAAGTTTTTCACGAACCGCCTATAATAGGCGCACAGGCCCAGAAATCGGCGCACGGCCTTCTTGTCAGTGGGCGGTGGGAAGTCGGCGATGGCGGCTCTTTTCCGTGGATCGGAACGAACTCCAGACATGCTGATAACGTGCCCCAGAAACAAGAGCTCCTCATACGCAAATCTGCACTTTTCTGGCTTCAGTGTGAGTCCGGACGTCTAGATGGCTTGAAGTACAGCTTCAAGGCGCGGAAGATGCTCGTCGAAACTTGAGGAAAAGACGACGACGTCGTCCAAGTACACAAGGCAAGTCTTCCACTTCAATCCTGCCAGTACGGTATCCATAACGCGTTGAAAAGTTGCAGGCGCTGAGCTAAAGCCGAAGGGCATCACCTTAAACTCGAAGAGGCTGTCCGGTGTTATAAACGCCGTCTTCTCTCGGTCTCTTTCATCGACTTCGATTTGCCAATAGCCAGTCTAGAGGTCCATTGACGAGAAGTACTTGGCGTTATGGAGCCGATCAAGTGCGTCGTCTATTCGTGGCAGAGGATACACGTCCTTTCTTGTGATTTTGTTCAGGCGGCAATAATCGACGCAGAAACGTAGGGTCCCATTCTTTTTCTTCACTAACACCACGGGGGATGCCCATGGACTCTTAGACGGCTGGATAATGTAATCTCGCAGCATTTCATCAACTTGTCTCTTCATGGCCTCACGTTCTCTCGTCGAAACCCTGTACGGACTCTGACGGAGTTGTCTGGCATTTTCTTCGGTTATGATGCGATGTCTCGTGATTGGGGTCTGCCGAATTTTCGATGACGACGAAAAGCAATCTTCGTATTGCAAGAGCAGGGCCTTGAGCTGTTCTAGCTTATCGTTTGGAAGTCTGGGACTGACATCTAAAGCTATGGGAGGGGCTTGGTTCCTCTGAGCAGGTTCCGCAGAATTGGCGAGGGCGAAAGCACTGGTGGCTTCGATAATTTCTTCGATGTATGCGACCGTTGTTCCTTTGTTCACATGTTTGTACTCATTGCTGAAATTGGTGAGCATAACCGTTGCTTTGCCTCCCTGCAGCTCTGCAATTCATCTAGCGACGCAAATATTTTGGGTGACCAACAGATGCTGACTGCCTTCAACGACGCCTTCCAAGTCAGATGATTTAGGAGCGCCGACTGAAATAATGATGCTTGAGCGAGGCGGAATGGTGACTTGTTCTTCTAGCACATTCAAGGCATGGTGTCCTGACGGCGTGCGCGGCGGTAGTGCTTCTTCTGTGGATAATGTTATCGACTTTGTTTTTCGGTTGATGACGGCACCGTGGAGGCTTAAGAAGTCCATGCCAAGGATGACATCTCTCGAGCAACGCTGTAGGACTATGAAGTCTGTAGGATAAATACGGCCGTTAATGGTGACTCTCGCTGTGCAGATTTCTGCGGGTGTTGGAGATGACTTCCGGCTGTGCGGATTTCAGGGCCTTTCCAAGGTGTCCTAACTTTCTTTAACTTTGCGGCTAACGACCCACTGACGACAGAATAGTCGGCTCCAGTATCGACGAGGGCGGTCACACTGTGGCCGTCGATAAGAACGTCGAGGTCGCTAGTTCGCCGTCTCGCCTTACAGTTAGGGCGTGGCGTCGGGTGACGGCTGCGTTGGCTTGTTCCGCTGCTTCCATGTTGCGTCGTCCGGTCACCTTCGGTAAGTGAGCTTTTGCCTTCAGGGCTTTGCCTGGTTGGTGTTGTGTTCAAAAAGCTCCGTCGCGGCGGCGTCTTCGTCGGAGGATCTTCGGTAGTTTGTCACACAGCTACCGTGCCTCGATCGGTTGCTGCCCTTAGTTTCCCGGATACGGGCTAGGAGACCGGCCCCGCGTTGGGCCAGAGTACTGCCGGAGGTGCGGTGACATGCGGCGGCTGGGCGACGGCGAACGGGAAGGACTTCGTGGTGTCCATTGAGTTCCTGCCAGGTAGTCGGCGATGTCACGTGGCCGATCTCCTGGCTGCGGACGCGTTGCATTGACGGCGAAGCCACGCAGTCCCATCTGTCGGTACTGGCAACGGCGGTATGTGTGCTCCCTCGCCGCAGTGGTAGCAGAGCGGGCGGTTGTCAGGTGCACGCCAAACGTCCGTTTTCCTCGGTGCACTGCGCTGGCCCGCTGGGGAACGGTAGGACGCCGGTGGGGGTGGTGGCGGCGGTGGCGTCTGGCGATGGAAGTGCGATGGGGCGGCGTTTTGGCGTGGACGGGGAAGAGCGTTGTGGCGCCCTGCAGCGGCGTAGCTCATAGTTTTTGGCTTGGGCAGTGGTGTTTGGGGAATTCGAAGCGATTGCCGGACTTCTTCTCGCACAATGTCGGCGATCGAATCCCCTTGAGGCTGCGCCGAGGGCAACAGTTCGCGCAGCTCTTCCCGCACGTTCGCTCGGATCGTTTCACGCAGGTCGTCGGAGTCACTGGCTTGAGCAGCTGCGCATTCTGGAGTGAGGCGACGGTTACACTGTCTGGTGCGCATGTCCAGGGTTTTTTCGATGGTGTTTGCCTCGGATACAAATTCTTGGACGGTGATCGGTGTATTCCTCCTTAGTCCCGCGAAGAGCTCCTGTTTGACCCCTCGCATGAGGAAACGAACTTTCTTTTCCTCAGGCATGTCTGGGTCAGCGTGACGGAATAGGCGGGTCATCTCCTCTGTGAAAACTCCAACCTTTTCATTTCGTAGCTGAACCCGGGTCTCGAGTAGAGCAGCGGCCCTCTCTTTGCGAGTGACGCTCGCGAACGTTTGCAGAAATGCGCCGCAGAAGACATCCCACGTTCGGAGCGTGGACTCCCGATTCTCTAGCCAGGTCCTTGCGGTGTCTTCCAGGTAGAAGTACACACGACGGAGCTTTTCTTCGTTGTCCCAGTGGTTGAGGGCGGCCACACGGTCGTATGTTTCCAGCCAGGTGTCCGGGTCTTAAAACGGTGAGCCATGGAACGTTGGAGGTTCCCTGGGTTGATGAATGACGATCGCTGGCTGGAACGCTCCGGTTGTCATTGTCGCTGCAGTCGAGGTCATGGTCTTGGTCTTCCGCGCCTTGTCTTGTAGAAGGCCGTACTCCGGTGAGAGACCTTGCTGTAGGCGGCTTGTTCGCTGCTCTTGGTTGGCGTCGGTGTCTTCTCCGCGACGGGGGCTGGGTTCACGGCTTGACGGGGGCGTCCGGTAAATGAACGAAGTAGCACCTCCACCAGATGTCATGGGTTCGTGACGTGGCCGAAGACAGGAAGCTTCGTGTTGGGATTTAAATGTTTATTTTAGCGAACCTGTGCCCGGTAAAGTGACAGTCTAATTACAGCAGCAGTCTTGCACAGATAGCAGTCTCGGACTGATAGCGGCGAACGCAACGTCGGCCTTCGATCAACAACTGACAAGCGGCGAAGCGCGTCGGCATTTATACCCTTGCCGTCAAATGTTCTAGCGTTATCGCTGGCGGTGGCGTAGGTTCCAGAACAATCTGTACCGTTCGCACAGTGGGCGTGATCTTATCGAAATGATCTACTACAGTCCGGAACCTTCTCGATACCTGCAGGCGCGGTTTGCGCCGAGAATCGTGTGATGTTTCGGCACGATAACAAAAACTTGGGAAATGGAACGTGGCAATCTCATCGTCACTTTCACCACCATATAGAAGTTGACACTTCCTTTTTGTGGCGGGGCTAGCAGACAATGCAGTCAAAGGGCCCACTCACGTTTTTCTTCGCGCAATATCTTTATAAGTGAGAGTTGTAGCTGAAATTCGCTGCTGTATACTCGACGCACGCATATCCGCGATTGCCGAGGACACGTTGTCGTTGCTTCTAGAAGCGCGGTCACCGCTGCTCGTGGACGCTTCAACGCAACACGCATACCCGTAAACGTGGCACACGTTCTTTTCAAGATCGCACGCGTACTCATCAACACGATTTGGCCCGAGCAGGCAGCGCGTCAGCCGGGCTTTGCAAGAGCTTCGGCGGCTGTGTGTGCGCTCCTCCACGAGAGGGCGCTGCGAGCGCGCAACCGATTAGGACCTGCAGCGTTTCGGCTCCATCGTTTTTCGATCGGAACCCCTGACCACCTCTTCGGACCCTCAAGAAAACCTCTCCACCGACACCGGAATGTGATCCGGTTCATCTGGACACCCCATTTCGGCAAGTGGACCCACCTCACAACTTTCACGGGCGACTTACATCTGGACGCCGGAGGCGGCCTCGCTCGGCCTACTGGCTATGGCGCCCCCTGGCAAAATAGGCGATCGGCCCCACACCACGACCGTCACCGTGGCGGATACCTACACCGGATACGACCCCCACAGCATGATGTGGACTACCATCTCTACCTCGGACAGCAGGCCGGAGCTGCCCCAAACATTTAAGAGCACCGCGCTTGCTGCCGCGGTGGCAAGACGCGAGCGAGCGAGCGACGCGGCTGTGGCGGCGTCCGCCAATGCGGCCTCCCCGACCACGGCTGTCGACGAGGCAGACCGCTCCTCCTCCACACTTCCGCCACCTGCGCCGCGCTCCGCGGGCCCGCAACAGGGGAGGAGGCGGCCCTCGTGGCAGCCTCGGCCTCTGCCGAAGCCGAAGGAAACTGATTTTGTTGTTGTTCTGAAAGCACAGACACAACTATCCCTCACCGCCGTTTTCCCCGAGAACGAAGCCGGCAGCGCGCTAATCGCCCAACTCGGAGCGAACGCGAACCGGCTGGTCACAGTCGTGATGGTGCAGGACCAAAACCTCATCCTGGCCTACACACCACATCCGCTTATTGCGGACAAACTAATTGGTGAACTGACAGGTCCTTAATCCGTCGGGCCGGTGCCCCTGTTCGGGTATCTCTGCGCGGACACCCAGGACTCCTGCTACGGAGTGGTGACAATGCGCAGCTCTGACTCTGAAGCCGAACTTCGCCAACGCTTCTACTGGCCGGAAGGCGAAATACTGCACATCCGGCGTTTGGGCACCTCCAACAAGGTGCGGCTCACTTTTGCAGGAAAGGTGAAGCCCAGGTACGTCACCTATGACGCCCTGCTGATCCCGGTGCAGCCATACAGAAAAACTGTACCAGCCTGCAACCAGTGCGGCTCAGTTGGGCATCGACCCGACGCTTGCCCTGGCCCTAAACCGGACCTCTTTGGTACCTGTGGCAACACAGTGCCACTCATCGATGGTGCTCGCGCACCTCACGAATGCATGCCGAAGTGTGCTCTATTTCCGGACCCCACGTCACCGGGGACCGGTGCTGTAAGGAACGTTACAGGGCACCACCACCAAAACCATCCACTCTTCTGCCGAAGAACCAAACCGGCTCCAAGAAACGCAAACGTTAGCGAACACGGAAGCCAAGCAGGCCGACCACCGGGACTTCACCGCAGGGGGCCCAGCCTCCTGCCACCAAACCTTCTCCTCCACCCCCGCATCCTGGCGCGGAGGCTCCCGGGCCCTCCAAGCGAGGCCCCACCCCGGCCGGACCTCCCGCCGCGAGGTCCACCTCGAGCCAGGGCCCACCTGCCTCCCCTACACCGCACCCGCCGTCACCCGGAATCCAGCCTGCTGCCCAAGGGGATGCCACATGGGCCGCTCGCGTCCGACAAGGACGCGAGGTGAGCGGCTCGGGCGGGGCAGCCTCCCCATCCGGAACCCCCTCGAATCCACCCAAACCTCAAACCTCTTCCGCCCCTACGCGGGAACAACTCGAAATTAAACAGCTCCGGGCCCAAGTGGCCCCGTTGACCCGTGCAATGGAGGCACTCGCAAACCGCCCGCCTCCATCTAACTCGACATCTTCCGGGCAGGCGCCGGAAGCGATGGATAGTGCCCCCTCGGAACAAAGGGACACCACGGCACTCCTCGCTCCGATTGAGGCGCGTCTAAATAGCCTGGAGGGCCAGATGGCCTCCATAGTAACTACTATCGAGGATCGCTTTGCTGCCGCCCTCCAAACCGTATTCGCCAGAATCCCGGGCATGATAGTGGCCCAGCTGCCCCAACTCGCTTCCAGCACCCGTCGTCCCACCCCAAAACTTAAGCGGGCTAATAAACCTCAGACGCCCCGGCCACTTCCCCAAAGGGCTGAGGCTGACAGACAGCCTACCATATTGACTGTAACATGAACAGCAAGCCCCGGACCGAGCGGTGGAGCACCTCTGGATCTCTCTGCTCTCCTTGAGGCTACCCAAAATTCTAATACCCATGATGGCGGGCAACGCCTCTAGATCGCGCCGCGCCCGCGTTAATTCGGACCCTTTCACAATCCTCCAATGGAACTGCCGGGGATTTCGGGCTCGCACTAAGCGGGCTGCTCTCCGGCTCCACTTAGAAACCTATCGCTAATTACCCGCGGTAGTGGCCCTACAGGAACCGGGCGAACAAGCCGCCCTTACAAACTATACCGTGTATCAAAGGGACGCGCAAATGGCAGTTTGCGTGCATAGAAATTACACCGCCAGTTTGGTGGATCTCGAATGCAACCCGGCTTACTCGTATGCTATGGTGACTCTCCTCCCTCTTAGGAAGCAGGACCCATCCATACACATTCTTAACATCTACAGTTCACCCAAACTGCCCAACATAACATACGCCGACATTTTAGCAAAGCTCACACGGTGGCAGGCAAAGAACCACTAGTCATAGTAGGCGATTTCAATGCCCCCAGCCCGCACTGGGGTTATCTTCGGAAGAAATGACGTGGTCGGAAATTGGCGGAACTCATTTCCACCATGGGCCTAACCATCCTGACGGACCCCACACACCCAACCCGCATTGGAAACTCTGTTATCCGAGACACATGTCCCGATCTCACACTCACCAAAAACATCAAACATGCAGATTGGCTGAATACCGAGGAAACCCTCAGTATGGACCACTGCATTGTCATTACAACAATCCGGACACACCCCCTTACTCGTCCCCACCGCCAAGCAAAACTTCCAGACTGGACCAAATTTCACTTGGTATACTCCAATCCGACCCCCATAGCTCACCAAGGATACTACACTTGGTCCCAACATCTCGTAAACTCACTCCACAAAATCGAGCAGACGGTTCAACTTTCAGAGGCCACGCCGGTGATGGACAACCACTTCCTGCATCTCTGGGAGGCTCGGCACAGCCTAGTGCGCCGATGGCGCCGACAGAAACACAACCGACAGCTCAAAATCCGCATAGCGGCTCTCACCCTAGAGGCTGACGAGTACGCGGCCCAGCTCGCCGACTCAAACTGGGTAGAGCGCTGCAACACTGCCACCACACAGATGTCAAGCTGCAACACCTGGCGTCTCTTTAGGGCTCTCATCAACCCTAGCCAAACACGCACAGAAACACAGAAACACCTTCAGCGCGCGCTTTACGCCTATGCGGGTGACGCGGAAAAATTGGCGCAGGCTCTCAGAGACAAATATCTCGGTAGCCAACAGGACCCCATCGGACCAGCGTATTCATATGCAGGCACGGAAAACGCCGAGTTGGATCGTTGCTTTCAGCTCCACCATCTGAAGGTGGCCCTGTCCAAAATGAAACGAGGCACAGCGCCAGGTCGGGATCGAGTGACGGTTCGGCTCCTAGCCAACCTCCCTGACTCGGCGTACATTCACCTCCTCGATTACTTCAATCAGATCTGGGAGGGGCGCGAACCCCTACCGCTCGATTGGAAAACGGCCTTAGTAGCTTTCATCCCTAAATCAGGCAAATCTGTAAACATCGACAATCTCAGACCAATTTCCCTAACCTCATGCGTAGGGAAACTTATGGAAGCCATGGTCAGGGACAGGCTCTCTGAATACATAGAGGCCCGAAACACTTTTGCAGACACTATGTGCGGCTTCCGCCCACATCGCTCTGCTCAGGACATCCTCCTGCAACTCTATCGTGACGTTGTCGAACCGGTCGAACATCCCAGTGACGACAAGGTAGTCCTCGCCTTAGATCTCAAGGGAGCTTTCGATAACGTTACCCATGACATCATCCTTACCAACCTATCACAAACAAACTGTAGGCATAATGCTTTTAGGTATGTCCGCCAATTCCTCATAGAACGGCAGACATACCTGCGTATTCAAGACAAGAAGCATGGACCGTACCCCCTCGGTACGCACGGAACACCACAGGGAGCAGTCCTCTCTCCTCTTCTGTTCAATCTTGCCATGGCTCACCTTCCCTCATTGCTAAACGATGTCCCAGGCGTGCAGCACGCTCTGTACGCCGACGACATCACGCTATGGGCAACTCAGGGTTCCCTTGGTAGCATCGAGACATGCCTGCAACATGCAGCGTCGATAGTGGACAGCTTCGCCCGCGGCTGCGGTCTCGAATGCTCACCCACCAAATCGGAATACGTGCATCTTCGTCCCAAACCGAACGACACGACACAAATTGCACACACCTTGTGTAACAGGGCCATTCCGGAACGCGACGAAATTAGAGTCCTGGGACTCTTCATACACAAACACCGCAAAATTGACACCACTCTGCGCAAACTACGCACTGTGGGGGATCAGGTGGGCCGCATGATCCGCCGGGTTTCGAACAAGCGAGGAGGTCTCAAGAGCCGTGCTGCTCTGCGCCTCGCCAACACTTGCGTGACCAGCCGGATCCTTTATTCGACACCTTACCTGCGTCTGCGTAAATGCGACGAGAATACACTAGACTGTATACTCCGCAAAATTTACAAACGTGCCCTAGACATCCCCATCTCAACGTCGAACCAACGTCTCGCAGACCTGGGCATGACAAACACGTACGGGGAACTTAAAGAGGCTCATCTCAATAACCAGTACCTGCGCCTTAGTAGGTCTCAGGATGGGAACAACCTCCTACACCGCCTCCACATTTCCAACACCCACAAGGTGGAAGAGCGTACCGCGATCCCCGAGGATTGGCGTGGTGCACTGTTCATTCCGCCTCTGCCCCAAAACATGACAAATAGGACTCACGATGGGCGGCGTACAGCGCGGGCTACAGCCCTACAGCAACGGTATGGCTCATGCCCGGGAGTCTTCTACATGGACGCATCCGGCCCCCACCACGGCGGGTGGTACACGGCCGCTGTGGTTCACCAAAACGTACCTATTCAAGGGCTCACCTTTCGAGCACCGGACATCACACACGCGGAGGAGGTCGCCATAGCCCTCGCCGCAGCGGACCCCGCATCTTGGATAATTATTACCGATTCGCGGAGGGCGTGCCAAAATCTCATACGGGGTTGCATCAATGATCGCGCCGCCAAAATTCTTAAGCGATGCTATTATCTAGATCGCCCACATCCACGCACCGTCATCTGGACTTCTGCTCATACGGGGCTAGTTGGAAACAAGGCTGCAGATGCCTCGGCCCGCGCGCTTAATTACCGGGACCCGCCTCGCCCTCCATCGCCTGATGTTCCAGAACCCAATCCGGCTACCTCTTTCAGAGAAATAACCGCTATGTGCAAATCTAACAGGCTCCGCTTCCCACCCCCAGCATCGGGTCTGCCCAAGAAGGACGAGCGCTGGCTCCTCCGTCTCTATACCAATACAGTATTGTGCCCGGCGATACTCAAACATTTCAATCCGGCATTCTCTGGGGAATGCCCGCACTGTGACGATCCGTTCGCGGATCCTTTCCATATGGTGTGGGCATGCCCCTCAAATCCGGTGGTCCCGCCACTTCCTTCCCCTTCCCTCCCTACCCGAGAGAGCTGGGAGGCTGCCCTGCTCGGTTGCTCGACCCTAGAGGACCAGCGTGCCCTAGTGGCCCGAGCGCGTGCTGCAGCAGAAGCCACAGGGATCCCGGACTAGGGACTCTTCCTAGATTTTGTAAGGGGCCGGCCCTTAAAGCCGTCCCCAACTCTCTCCTGTCAACTGAGTGAATAAAGTTTACTACCTACCTACCTACCTCATCAACACCGCACGCGGAGGCGTCGACACTACACTTGGTCGCGTCGAAAGCGCTCATCGCGTAATCAACGCAGGATGCGCCGTCAACACGGCCGGCGGTAGGGTCGTAATCAGTGCATACAGACGCACTGTCCAGTCACACACGTGGAAGCTGTCCCTATCTCCCACGTGCGCCGGCGTTCGCTGGTCGACTAGGTGAGTGGTGTTTGCTTAGTCTTTAATTTCATCCTTTTATTCAAAGGCCTTCGCTATTTCCCGTATGCGTGGACAGTTCGGTGCGTCGTTCCTTTGGGGCTCATCGCAATACACGCATGTTGTCGAGGTGATTAACACTGAAAATTAGAAACCCCCAGCAGCAAGCAGTGGCTGTGCCAATGCGCCAATGTGCGCCAAAGTCATTCAAATTGTACACAAGCAATAGGGGCACGCTATGAGCCCCAACTTCACTATTTCAGCCATTTGAGATGTCACTTCGGCTCTATTTCGCCTATTTTTCCAGGTTTTAATTTTAGCTGGAAAAATACCGTGCTGAGGCAATCTTCAGCTCGGAACTCTACTCCTCACAGTGACAGTACTCTGTCAAGCGAGAGCCGCGGGATTAGTTGCGCAGCGGCACCTCCCGAAGACGAACTGTTTTCGCGGTTTTCGGCGACAAAAAAAATGATTAGGTGCTTTTTCTTGATTACTACCGTGTAATTCGTTACAATATTTCACCCCGAGATAAAATATGGTCTGATGATGACGAAAAAAATAAAAACAAAAGTTGGTAATTTTGACCAAATTTATCGTTCCAATTGCTGCATCCTTGCTTAAAAATTATGAAAGCAAAGATCGCCTCTTCTATCGCGTGTCCTTAAATTATTGAATGCTAACATTTATTTTCATCTAGAACACCACAGTGCTAAGGCCTTTTCCGTTAACTACACGCTGGCACCGAGGGACAGCGTGAACTTCTGGCTAAAGCAAAATACAGCTTTTTTAAAGTTTCCTAAGGCACAGACTGATCATCTTTGGCGTGGAGCGGGAAACACTTCTGTGTCGGTTGCTGCATACAGGGCCCTGTCTTTTATTATTTTTTACCACTACAGTGCACTGCTGCTGACTAGGCTCAGTCCTGGTTAATATAATCAGCCTTCTTCGATCATTCGTTTACACTTTAAAGGTGAGAGCTATTCTTCAAAATATTGTACTTGAGCATTCGCTAGTTACCTGCCCCCAGTGACGTAGTAGAAATGACTTCAGAGAGTGTGGCATGCTGTCGCTAAAAAACTAAAAGAAAGAAGTCAATTTTTTTCTGGGGATAAAGTGAAGAGTTACTTGTTTTGGTTATCGTAATATACAAACAATAAAATCTGTGCACATAGCTCAGCTAGAATTTTATTTGGAATGAGTTGAAACTTTTTCATAAAATAGCATTCACAAGAAACATTCTCAGCAAAAATAATTCAGATGTACCAGAACATTCCCCAATAAGAGCGTTTTGAACTTTAAGGGACATCAGCGGGGAAAAATCACTGTTTAATTATGAACGCCACAACAAACGAACTCTACACGGGTTCCTCTTCAACCTCTAGCTATCACGTTCACGTTCACATCAAAATGGCGAAAGCGTAATTGTCATGCCTGCAATCAACTTTCCCATTCTGCCAAAGCCGCTGGTGGGCGACGGTAACATACAAAATAGCTGTTTCGTGGATAACATTCAATTACCTTTTATATTTTTATATAAGGATGCGGTGTGTGATTAGCACTGGCAAGAATTGTGAAAGGAGTTGGAGAAAAATGTAGGCAACACTACTAAATAATAGGGTCCTCAGACACCGTACCACAATGAAAATAAGTAGCCTTTTGTATAAATATGGTGAATATTTTGTCAGGAATATAAAAATAAAAAAACTAAACTGGGTCACAGAGACCAAGGTGACACAGGGTGAGCAGAAGTGGTGAGCTCAAGATAAGTCTAATTTCCTCAACTACAGAGAGTGGAGAGCATATGTTACATAAAAATCCGAGGAGGACAAAAAGGTAAGCATGAATGCAATACGCCCAGTGCTTATTATAAAATTCGCTGCCACCTGCTCTGCTAATTAGTGTTCATGCTATCAAGTTAAAACAACTCTCTTTCAGTCAACTAACTTATTGTTTTCTTTTTGTCTACAACTGACATGACTATCAAATAAAATATAGGGCTCATTCACTTGAATATTAGGCTAAGTAAGCTAAATGTTACTTCATAATTCCTGTTTCATGTTGTTTCATACACGTGTAAGTACTTGAATAGGGCGAATTAAAGGAGGAGAAGGAGAAGGAAGATAAAGGGAAGAAATGAAAGGCAGGGAGGTCAACCAGATGCACGTCCGGTTTGCTATCCCGCACTGGGGAAAGGGGTCCGGGGTTTAAAGGAGAAGAGAGAGAAGTGAAGGGCAACGTGTGTGTAGATGTGACCTTGTCCATTGCACGATTATAAGCGGTCACGTAGTCCGGTCGTCTTTAGAAAACTTAGCAATGTCCGCGTCACTTTGGTGGGCAGCGACGTGTAGAGCCATGAGCCAAGGGTCTTCTCTTCGGAAAAAGGTCTACTGTCTAGTGTCTCTAACGTTTCAAATTAAAGAAATAACAACATATCTATGGGGTGAATGATGGAGAGTGGAGCGAAGCTAGGTCCACACGCCGATACCATGCCTCTTCGGCCTCCCGTTCTCGCACGCTGGGATCTTGTTTGCGCCGCCACGCAGCTTTCCGGCTCGCTATTGCCTCGCGCGCTCGCACATCGGGGTTCCTTCTCATACCTAGTTCACATTGAAACATCCGCGTTCTACAGCGACCGAAATTCCCCTGCCGCCGAAACGCAGCGTCGTTCGCATTGGCCGCTCCCCGTGCCGCCGAATGTGCCATCTACTATGGGGTGGACGCGGGATGGATGCGCTGTCACCCGGTTGTTGTCGCGGCTCGCAAACGCCACTACGCTATCCGGTGGCGTATACTTCGACGATTCTCGTACGCAGGAAGCAAGAAAAGACAGTACGGCCTACTTTGCTGGCAAGTGGCTGTCTTGTAATGCACGAAAAGCAGAAAAACCGCCGATGCCAGCGGCGTTGGTGGGTTTGTTTTGCTCTGCAAGACTGCAACAAGCTCGGTCATGCCAACAGCAAGCTCGGTCACCTCTTTCACGAAATACGGAGGCGAAGCAGGCACAGAGTAGGTTAAACTTCCGTTGGTTTCAACATTCAGTTACGTGCACTGCCGCATAACAAATGAGTAGGGCCTGGCCACCATTTTTCGAAATTCTTTGACTAGCGCTCCTATTGGTCCGCGGTGGCCGATTCGGCGGCAGACGCCGCAAAAATCGGTCCGAGAGCAATCGGCGCGGAGAGGGCCCTTTCGGCGGATCTCGCCACCGCCGAACCGGATTCAGAGCACTTTCGGTGGCCGAAATGCTCAGTCTGAACGCGGCCTTAGCATTCCGGCAAGACCGAGCTTCAAGGATGTAAACAAGCGCCACAGCCAACGTATGGTGCACGGCGAAGATTTGAATGGCCTGCCAAGGGACACTGATATCTTTACAGACGACGCATACTAAAGTGCCTGATTGCACAATTACGAAATAATAATATAATGTACCTCAATATATACCTTAAGACGGTTGAAAAATTATTCGCTAATGTATGTTACACTTAGACGCAGTTTAGCATATATAGAACTGACAGTTTCGAAAAACTGCCCGGTTGCTTTGACAGAAATATTAGGGATTATAACATCACTTGCATGCGGATGGCTTTTTCATCATGTTTTTTATCTTGTTTCTTTGACATGAAAAGTGTTGCTGGCTTTTTTGCAGATGCCCATGCTGTAACTCAAGTCAAGGTGACACTCAGCCTTTCCGATGTATTGACGACTGTGGGAGCACACGTCGACTTGCCTTGTGTGTCACACGGATAACCACTTCCCTGTTACACGTAAGCGTTCAAATGGCTTATTTTGCACATTATAAGAGCTATTGGTGGATTCCACTAAATAACCTACCTTATTTGTGTACGTTCTCTATATGAATAACCTTTCTTTTTATGTACAAGCTGACATAATGCATCCAAATGTATAGCCCATGCAAGACGGACACAGCGAAAGGCACGTAAACGCCCACACCCAGCGTTAAATTTCAAAAGCAGATAGTCTATCTACAGGGTCATTTGTATATATAGCGCACATGAGATGTGCAACACGACACGTTTTCAAAAGAAAGAATAGTAGATGCAATACAGACCTTCATGTCACTCTGGCAAATTCAATGTGTTTGACTGTTAGTGAGACAGGTGGTTGACTAATGCATGCGTCACCAAACTAAGTGACAAAGTTCAGTTCGGTTACTACTCTAGTCTTTCAACAGCTAAGTGTTTTATAGTGAAGCACTTCGTTCTCCGCAAGATCCTGAGACCAAGGCTACGCCCCGGTCATTGGCGCAGCGTTGGTCAGATGATCTTGCGGAGACATAAAAGTGGGACTGGGTAGGAGAGGAATGGCTGTAACGTGCCAAGCTGGGTGTAGGCGAAGGTTGACGAAAGCGTGTATCAATACGAATTACGCTATCAGGGCTTGGTGGAAAGAGTGACTCACTCAAAGGCGTAGGAATACGGGCGAGGGTGGGCCTCACCAAAAGGATAATGAGCTTCGCGAAAGTTGAGCTGGCCGTTTTTTTTTCTCGTTTCCCTTGTTTCCAAGAATACTTGTTTGATTAAAGAGACACTGGCAATTGCATTTGTTGCAGCGAATTGAAAGGTGCCCATTAGTTCAAGCCTTGCAAAGCTTGTTTCCATGTTCTTTTAGCATCTGGTTCTTGCATGCAACAACCATTTCGTCTTACGTAGCATGCATCATATGCTATTGTGATCATGCCATCACAAGGTGAAAGTTTTGTTGAACTTCTTTTATTGGTGAATGTTATATATAGCAAAACAAAAAAACTGCTTCATGTCGTGTTTGAATGGTTTTTGCTAGGGTAGAACTTTTATTCTGTCAATGACTATCTCTGTTGACACACAAGTCAGGAAACCCCTGGCCTCACAAACCGGACGGCTTCTCTCTCAGCCATAGGAAGAACTACATAATAGCAATCCTTTTTCTCAATATCACTAATGCTCTGTTTGGACAGGTGTCAGGGCCACAAACGATCTGTGATGTACTCTTACGCTGTCACTGAAGCAGGCCACTCTGTTAAGACTACTTCGTTTTCAACTGCTGACGGAAAGCGTCACTGCTAAACCACTTTTTATACGGAATGTGCCACTGTACTCTGTTAGACAACCAATACAGACAAATACTGAAACACGTGGTGACTTTCGCGCACCTATGTCAAGTACTACTGATAGGCATCAGTCAAAAAGATTACATCTATATCACTGGTAAATTTGCTTGCATCTATTACATTTAACGTTGTACTATGAGTGAACGTAGGTGTCCTGTATTTTTATATTTCTGCTTGTGTGTATAATTGTGGTTCGGAATCTTCCAGACATCTGAAGTGCACTATGGTTGTTATCATGATTTTGTGTACAAGTTCAATTTGATCCAAAATATTGAAATATTCAGAATATTGATGATAGGCCCAGTATTCTTTAACAAGATGGTGAGAAAGGCTGGGAGATAAAGCTAAAAATCAGCTTGACTACCCTCTCCACCCCCCTTCCAAAAGTACAACCTGTCGAGTTAAGAGGTGCACATCAACAGCCTTTTTATCAGGGTAAATGAATAGGGAGTGAGAAGAATGAAATGAGCAGAAACAGGATGACGAGGAACAATGCAAGACATCTTTATTATGAAGAGAATAGAGGGCATTGCAAGAAAATATATTTCAAATTTAAACGTCGAAATTTGGATAATTGGAGATTCGCGAAAATCAACTCTGATAAACAACCCTAGTATTTCAAGAAGTCCCGAAAACAGGAAGCCGTAACCACAACGTATATGTACTGTGCTATGACTGTCGCAAGCTTGCCAAACTCTCTTAAATTCATACGCGGACCACGTTTAAAGACTATGATTCGTGTACGCAGGTGGTACCACGAGGATCGTAGCGGCAGGCGCTTCGCTGTTGCCGAGTCTGACCGTCTCCAGTTTACCAACGGCGTGCTCAGCATTCTCGGCGTCAACGTTCTGGACACAGGCCGCTACACCTGCGTTGCCAGGAACAGCGCCGGAGAGCAAACAATTCAAACTGTGCTCTCAGTTGCAGGTAGGCATAGCTGCTTGCCACGTACAATGCATTGGAGACAACGTTGTCTGTTAGAGCAGTCTTAGCGTGAATTTTCAAGTATGAGCATGCGCCGTAAAGAATCTTTAAAAATATCTTCAAGACTACATGCTCACGACTACATGCTTCAGGACTATACTCCATTTCAAACATCAGGGGCAATGCTGTGGAAGCTACGCAGAATGTTCTACCAGCAAAACGTATAACTTCTAGCGTCTCTTAGTAGTTCGCATGACGTCTGATTAGTCCTGGTGTACCCTCGCGTTTTTTTTGTGCTCCCATTTGGCCCAACTGGCGAACGGAAGAAAGCGGGGTGAGCACGGGTGCTGAAAGAACGTGGATCCTGCAGTGACCGTGAAAGTCCAGGCCGCCGCCATCGTGATGTACCTGAAGTAGAGAGCCTGTATGTGACGTCACGTGAAAACTAAGCTTTACAGGCACATAATACCAGACGTTTAACGCCGTTTTTGTTTGAAAGGCACATAACATCTTCAATTACTTCTCGCCTTAATAACTAAAGAAAAATAAAGTTCTTGGTGGGAAGAAAATTGAACTACTTTTTTTCGCAAACTCACTGACTGCAAAAAGTCTTGCTAGTTTCCGCAACGTTGCACATGATATGTGAAACAGAGTATACCTACATTGCGTTCGGCGCGCAATGCGACTGTAGCTATCGTTTCTAATTAATATGGAGATGTAGACAAATGCGGAATTCATAACTCAAATTCAACAATTCTAGGATCATATGATTAAAAACACAAAGTTCAAATACACCATTATGCATAGGTGGCCATTGATTTGAACCCCTGAAAAATTTTACATGTAACTAAGTTTTTATGTATGCTCATCTATACTCTGAAATGTATTTCTTAAAATAAGAAGCAGTTGTTGAAACATATTTTGGGCGTTTGTTAAGTATGTCACCATAATCCTCTGTAATTATACCTCGGAACGTTAACGCCACAGTACTGTTAACGTATAAAGAACATGAAATGTTGCTTGACTTCACACCAACGAAAAAGAATTTAATATCGCATGATGTAGCTGCGTCACGATGGTATTTTGAAATATAACTCAGCAAAGAAGGTTCTGAAAATATTTTTAAGTATATATGTAAGATGATGACACTACACATGCTGCGAGAATCTGCAGGAAATAGACCAACATTTATTGTTTTTTTTTTCTACTTGTTTCTATGCTATCAGGCCCTGACAAAACTCTCAGCGGGCTCCTTGATACAATATATATTACAAACTCCTGAACACACGATAGAGAAACTCGTAATTTATTTATCGTTCCACCGTCTAACTTCTTTGAAAAGTTCATTCGCTTCGTCTTTAAATATAGAAGTCCACTGCGCTGTCATCATCCTAAATAACGCAAGAGTCGTACGGTTGACGCATAAAACCCAAAGATGCACCTTCTCTGGGAAGTTGCTATCAATTTTTGAACACCGCGAAAGCCAGCGAATTATAATTTTCATAAACCTACTCAGTGTGTCTTTCCACGAAGGACACCACTTCAACACTGCGGGGCGGACGGATCAATGCTCGGCGAAGCAGTGTGAAAAGTTGGCGACAAGGTGCAAGGCCGCAAATATAACTCACTTTCTCTTGATAATGATATTTATATTGTAAAGCCTCATTTAAATGGTACACGCTACCATCAGATGGCCTAGAATGCTTAAATGATAGTTACTATAAAATAAAATTACCACCTAAGCGCTCCGTACAAATGGTTAACCAGCAAAAGATGAAACGCGCACCTGTGTTTAGCAGTGGGTTCAAACCGACGTGGCACTGAAACCGTCCATAATTCTTGATTGCGAATTCGCGCTTGTCAATAAGGTCAGACACAACGTTTGGCTTGGCTTTACCACAGTGTTCATTTCACATGCCGCACATTGTGTCTCGGATTATCGCGGTCATGCAGGAGTGTAAGCAGTGCTTAAATGCGTTTCGCAATTCGTTATTCACAGAGAGAGAGAGAGAGAGAAAGAGAGAAAAGACTTTATTCACGGAATTCTGCGTGGGGTAGGTGCCAGCCTCGCAGGGCGCGGTCTGCCATTCTAATGTTCTAGTCTATCCAGTCCTAGAAACACTGGATCAAGAACTCGAGGGTTGAACCTGACCCGACAAAGGATACTTGGTTTCCCGCACCCCCCGCTCGCGGGTCACGAGTTCCCGTTCTCCTCTGCCCGGCCAGGGCCCCCTCGAGCCGCTGGATTGCCAATTTCTGAGATTGGCAGTGCACCGACTGGATCCACCACTCCATCTGCGCTGGCAGTTCTTGGCGGGCGGTGCTGTCATCGGCAGCACTTACTCCGCCATGAGATTCCCCAGCCCTGCCGCACACAACACCCTCGGCCCCGTGGCACCAACCGCCTGTGGTTGTTTTGAGCCAGTGGCGGTCACTGGTGTTGCAGCTGAAGTTAATGTGCCGCTCGAGAAACTGCTGCCGAAGGCGGGTGTTCACCTCGGCAATGGCGCTCCTGCAGTCATCACATTGACGCCGCAAAGTTGCGTAGTTGCAAGCGTTTGATAATGCGAGGTAATTTAGGAGGCGTGATTTGCACGATAAACCTGCCACCGGTGCTTGAATTCCTATTCGAGATTTAGGGCAGCTTGGAAGGCTGCTGGATTATGCCACGCTATTGCTACCGGCACTGTGCTTCTCGGGCCTGTTTTAGTGCCCAGCAGCGCCTTGGTCCCGGGAAATGCGAGCTCTTTCACTTTTCACTGCCGGCGTTCTTTTAGAGTTGTGCGTTGCATATAGCTGTGGAAGGTTCCAGGAGAAAGTGTTGCGCGCGCACTCTTCACCGCCACTGCGACGAGACGCGCGACGTCACTCACAACGCTGCAACAAACAGCGCTCGTCTTTCGGTACGCCGTTGCGAATGACCGAACTGATAACACCGCCAATGTAGACCGCTCGCGACACCGCTGACAGACGGTTTTAGGGGCGAAGCTCTTTATAGCAGCACCCGTTCGTCCCTAGTAGCCGTTGTAGCATGTAACAAGTATAACCTTTTGACCCTCAAGGTGGTGTCGCTGAGAGATTTCTTCTGTGCGTTGTTGAACAATAAAAAATAGCGCTCAATGTACATGCCAATGGCTGCTAAGGAAAATGAGAGACAGGAGCATTCGGCTTTTAGTAAACGGGCACGCTGCGATCCCTATTAGCAGCCATTCCATTGGCAGGTACATTGAGCACTATTTGACAATGACAAGAAAGGGTTCCTACGTTATACTCGCTGGGTGTAACCTCCTTAGTTTTAGAAAGGTTTAGCAAGCCGATATATTTATAGTGTGAAAACAAACGACGGCACAGAGACAAGACGGACACGGAGGACACGAGCGCTAACTTCCAACTAAGTTTATTGCGCAGAGCGCGAAAATATATAGAGGAGACAGTAACCATGTGACAAAAAATCATATGGCACAAAGAGCAGAACACGAGTAAGAGGAACAAAAACAAAGAACAAAAGCACAGAAAAAGGCAAAGAAAGAATTTATAAGTAAACGAAACAGAAAAGTAAAGATAATATAACTACTTGCGCACACTGAAACCTTCGAGGAACCATAGTTCTTTCTCGGACAGAGACACAGAGGGCTTGCTAATGCAAGGCACCTGTTCGCGTGCCATCTCCGCGGCCTCGACAATGACTCGGGTGTGCTCATCTTCGTGCTTGTACAGCGTATATTGTCATGCCACACCAATTGGCCCAAGCTGCCACACTTCTAAGTTTAGCGAGCGTTGAGCCGCAGTGCCATGAATACAATGAGCTAGTATATAACAAGAACTCGAGGTGGTTAAATGTGGGAAGAATATACGAAGCGCAAGCCCTAAGAAAGTATAAGCCGAATGCTCCTGTCTCTCTTTTCCCATCAGCAGCCACTGGCATGTACATTGAGCACTATCTGACAGGAAAAGGTTGCTAAGTTATACTTGTTGGGTGTAACCTCCTTAGTTTTAGAAAGGTTTAGCTAGCGTTGGGCCGCAGTGCTATGAATACAGTGAACCAGTATATATCATGAACTCGAGGTGGTTAAAGGTGGGAAGTTGGCCTGAAGCGCAAGCCGTAAGAAAGTGTGCGTGTGCCACCTCTCGTTTAGTCCTTGGAATGTCCGCTGGATGGCGTTGCTTCTATATGGGGATGATTGATGAAGGGATGCGAGATGGTGGTACTTGGAGTGTTGAATATATGGACGAACGGGCACACAGACAGATGCATGGATGGATGCATGAACGGACGCAGCGGCGAATGCATGGACGACCGCAGGGACGGACGCACGAACAGACGCACGCGCGGACCGGCGCATGAACGCATGGACGGCCACACAGAGAGACGCATGGACGGATGGAAGCAAGAATGAATGGACGGACGAATGCTTGGCCCCACTCTCCATCATTCACTCCGTGGATATGCTGCCAATTGTTTTCGCTTTCCAAGCCATATACAGCTTCTGCTGTGAAAGGTCGCCTTCCGCACATTCGCGTGACCATCGAAGTGTGCCATTTTGCAAATACTGGTCTACTGCAGCGAATATTCCAACGCTAGCTATATGTATCTCTATATTCGTGCGAACTCTCTCTGCGATTTAGTATTTGCGTGTTTGCATATTTGTGTAGAACATTTTTCACGCAACTGGGATGTTTTTAAGGCCGGCATTTGTACAAAACACGTCAAAGAGACGACTTATCGTTCGTAAGTTTGTGGAGATGTAAACTGCAAGGCTTTTTGGGATGAATGAATTTTGATTAACATTTACGAATTATCCAAATTCACCCTTGTAGTGCATCGTGTTTTATTTACAGCATCATGTTTCATTTACATTTTTTTACCCTTGTAGTGAACATTTTGGAAGTATCAACGCCAAACGATGCATCACTGATTTTAAGGTGGCAGCGAAACATTGGATGTGTTCTGCTAAAAGCAGACTACACCGTGCGCAAATAATTACCTTCATTGATTCCTGGAAAGGATGCACGTGATAAAGAAAATACACATAAGCTCTTCTATCGGTAGAATATGGCAGTCTGTATACCCATTGCCAACTTCTGTCGTTTGAGTATGAAGATCAGAAATAGGAACGCAATATCAATGCACGGGCTGAGTGCGCACGTAGAATACGTGAGTCATGATAACGAATTCGACAAAATAGATGAACTCAATTTTATTCTTTATCCAGTTTTCCTCATAAGAAAAAAAAACATTCGTCCATATTTGTAATCGAAACGAAGTTTCCCTCGTAAGTACTGACCAAAACACCAAAGATTGATTGGTATTCAGTGCATAATAAAGTGTGAGCTAATTTAATGCAAGGCAACGTAATATTTAGAATATACGGATGTTTCCGGAATAACAATACCAAGAAAGATTTCTGCGTGTTTGTTTAACAAGACGGTAGAGTGCATTTTGGCCATTGCAATAAATTGCGTAATGGGTGCGCGAATGGTGAAATTACATCGTAAGTAAAAGTCCAATTGAATATTGTTGAAGGGTATAAAGAAAAGTACTGAACATCAACTCGGCTTCTGACTAGTACATTTACACGATAGGTTTACCGTCAGTTGCAGCTTTTAGAAAAAAGAAAAAAATACGGGATGCTATGGCATGGTGACAGCTTTCTATGGAGGGGTATTTGCTACAGCTTTTTTGGGTGCAGAAATATGTTGACATAAGATCCACTTTTTCGTAATCTTATATACAAAGCGCCAAAACTGCACAGTGAACAAGGTAACGACGAGGAGAAATGCTAACTTCCAGCTATCATTTATTAAAGCAACGAGCACATATGTAGCTGCCGCATGAGATAACAACCATATCAGTGAAAGCATAAAAGTGACAAAACAAATTGAAACCAAATGACAGTGGGAATAGTCAGGAAGAACCCGTGCCAATTCTTTAAAGGAATGCTGACAATAAATTTGAAGACATACACCACACTTACGAGATATAAAATGCAAACGTAGCCTATAACGTATTTAAAATGAATTTTTAAGTGCACATCGCGCAACTGAGTGAGATGAGGAGGCCCTCACGACACCGACAACAACGCAAGGGCAATACAAACAGACCTACGTCACGACTATGTGTTAGCTGATTGGTGGCGCGCGCCTTGCGGTTGCACTACGTTTGATTGCCTCCTCCACGTCTGCAGCTTCGCGCGTGCTCAATGCGGCGTCCGTTCGCGCATGCGGCGCTCCCGTCATTGTTTTTCTTGTTCACGTGGCTAGCTATGTTTATCTTTCGCCGGGAACTGCTCCTGCCTAGACTGGTGCTTTTGGAAACCGAAACTGAGACTGTGCGCCTTAAAAAGGTCTCTATATAAAAACCGTCCCGCACTCGCGCAGATGAGATTTCATGCCGTGATAAGTGGGTCATAAGCCAACTATTATAAAAGAAAACAACGTGCAAAATTTTGTATTCTATTTTCTTTAAGTCACGTAGTTGTTTTGCATTGCGACATCAATTATATTGACACTCTCGGCGGCATTTTGCCGCTGGCTTCGACATCACTCATCGTGTATATATATATATATATATATATATATATATATATATATATATATATATATATAGGCGCAAGAAAGAAAAATGTTCCAGACAAAGGCTCCGTCGTGTAGAATTGAACTTGAGACCTCGGTTTCGTGAGAGCGACGCGTTGACCACTCAGCCACCGAAAAGAAATTCATTAAACGTTCAAACGGCAAGCTATTTATATCTACTACTTATCGCAGGTGCTGGGCATCTCGGGGGAAACTACTATCCTGTATTCAGCATTAGCAGCAAGATGGCGCTATGAGCACACGTTATGAGATTGTCACGACGCAGCGGCGCGCACTCTCATCTTACGCGCGTACTTTGCCCCGCTTTCGCTTACCTCGTGGTGGGAACAATCGTACGAATGGAGCTTTCACTGGAACGATACTGTTGTAGTTATGGGGCGCAAAATAGTCATTGCACTCGTAGCACAGTCACCGTTTGCGGAAAAGGCGCGCTTTTCAGGCACAGCGAAGTAACAATGCATACGCTTATTCGCGTTCATCTGTACCTGTGAGTATGGTTCGTGCGTCATTTGTGCGTGAGAAACACGGGGCATGTTTCGATCTGCTCGCCATTATACGCGTGACCTTAAAGTTGCTCGCTATCGTGATCATCACCTTTGCGGCAAAGCTGTGACTTCTTTTATGATCGTAATCGATGACTAGTTGATGCAGGATTCATTCGCTATTACCACCACCTAAATGATGAGCCTAGCGCTACTGTTAGGGTGAGTAGCCAACAAAGTCGTTTCGTCAAATAACGGCTGACCCTAACGATAGCAATAGGTTCATCATTCGTTCGGCAGCAAAAGCGAATGAAAACGGCGTTAGTAAGCTATCTGTCACACTGAAAAAAAAACTGGATTATTTGAATGGACCCGCGCGGGTTTGTCCTGCGTAGCTTCACTGAAGTTCGGCTTGAGTGTTATAACCCTCGCGCTTTGCTTGGTATGGTTGTGTAAATGTGACAGCTACTTTTTTCTGCGTTTCTTTATGAATGATAGTTGGAAGTTAGAAAAACAGGCTACTTTATATAAGAAGTGTCTTTTGACTGAAAGGGTACCAGAATCTTTGAAGAACGTCAACTTCATTTTAATCCATAAAAATGGAGACTTCAAAGACATGAAAAATTACAGGTCACTGTAATTACAATTCGTTCTCTACAAAATATTTACAAAAGTAATAGCTAATAGAAATAAGGCGACATTACACCTAATAAGCTAAAGGGCCAAGCAGCATTTTGCACTGGCTTCTTCACAATACACCTTATTCATACCATCAATGAGGAAATGTAGAAATGCGTGGAATTCAACAAACACCTATACAAGCTTTCAAAGATTACGAAAGTTGTTTGACTAAGTTGAGACATCAGCAGTAATGCAGGCACTATGGAATCAGAAAATTCATGAACTCTACATAAACATACCGGTAGAAATCTGTAGTGTATCAACAGCCACCATAGTTCTCTATAAAGTGAGACGTCCCCCACTAGGCCACCGATTACCGAAGACAGGGAAGACCACTCAACCCCTTTTTATCCGGTTCCCTCTTGGATACGTGTCTCAAACACTTTCTACATACAGGGATTCGTGCTGGGGCTGGGAAGTACGAGACGCTACGACCTGTTTCTGTTTACTGATTCATTAAATTTAATACTAACTGCAAACATCGTATACCCGCGTACATTAACCACTATACAAAATTATAACACATGATTTACACACTCGTGACGTGCGACACAGGATACATAAGGGAAATAACTTTGACAATACAATGGTGCGGCGATACAAAGTAAACACAGGACGACACAAATGATAAAGTCAATAATTAATAAAACAGCGCAATGTCTCAATATGCCGCATCCCTTCCAGCAAAAATCGTTTAAGTATAGGAGGTGAAGTTCATCTCACGTATGGTCCATGTGGTCGGTCTTTACCATCTTCGTCGTCTTCGTTGCCTCTCTCGGTTATTTCCATCTTAATCTTCTTTCATAACGTCCCGCAATCACTCGCTTCCTCGTTTCCCATCTCTAATTTTCATTCCTCGTCATATCATCTCTGCCTCAGTCATCATCTCATCGACTCTCATTGCTATCTCTTCACACCGTTATTGTCCTTTTCCATTCCGTCTCTCTACCACCTCGAGCTCATCGCATCATATCTCCGACTCTCTTCTCATCGTATCTCTGACTCCCCACATCGTATCTCGGACTCTTTTTGTAGGACCCAACTCCGCCCTACCGGGGCCCCAAACCAATCGCCACTGTTGACACGACACATTTCTCAGTCAGTCGGTGTGTGTCATCTTCGACGGCCGCTCCCGCGGCCCGCACCAGTAGGAAACCCTCTCCCAAACAAAGCCGAGCAAGTAACAATGTACAAACTCAAGCCACAGGGAGAGTGATGGGCGAGCCGTCCGAAGACACTTTAATTACGGGCCAACAACGGTCCCGATGCTTCCGGCACTTGGTGAGCCGATGTCCAGACCAAGTCTCAACGTTTCCATGCAGCTCGGTGTCTCCCGCGAAATTCTCCGTAGCCGCCGCTTCTTCGTCATTCACCGCCGCGGGCGGCCATCCGCGCAGAACGCAGTAATGAGCCATGGAGCCACGGAGGCTGACGGAAAGTCATACTGGACCCGGCAAAGGCGCCGCGGCAGCGTCGCATTTCCCGAACCAACAAAAGGTGCTCTTCTGCTACCCCATGCCACAAATCTGAAGGGTGAGCGCGGATTATCTCCACCGTACACTGTCACACGGTCTGTAGACGACAATGCGCCGCGCGGTCCTCGTGTTTGCGCGGGGGAGCCCGTGAGAATAGTAGAAATAATACTTCTGGTACTTCACTCCGGAATGCCCATTCATTACACCGAAGGTTTTCTTTTCCTTTTTTTTATGCGTGGGTTTGAGAAACGAGCGAAAACATCCTGAAAGGTCCACGGTTCAGTCCGTGTTTGCGGGGACGTCACAAAAAAGAGACAGAACTTCAATAGAGGATTCTGTAAGCCAGGGGACACGACCTCTTCAATTGTGTTCACTGCGTGTTTGCAGGAGGTTTTCAGGGCCCTAGATTGGGAAGAGTGGAGGCCAAGTGTTAATGAAGAGTATATTATTAACCTGCTATTCAATGATGACATCGCCTTGATGAGTAACTCAGGGGGCAAATTACAGCTCATGATCACTGAACTGGACACGGAAAGCCGAATAGTAAGTATGAAAATAATATGCACAAAACTAAACTTATGTGCAGCAGTCTCAGCAGAAAACAGCGCTTTGTGATACTTGGAGAGATGCTGGAAGTTGCAAAGGAATATATCTACTTAAGACAGCTAGTAACCACGGAGAGGATTCATGAGAGTAAAACAACTAGGAGAATAAAGATGGGTGGATCATATTCTGGAATCATTCTGAAATTACTCATAGTAATCTGCCACTAATCCTACAGAGGGACGTATGTAACAGTAGTACTTACCTACGGAGCGGAATCATTGAGCGCGATGCAGTGAGCGATGGAAATTTTGCTGGTACTTACTTAAGAAGCAGAAACCTGGAGGCTTACAAGGAAGATGCAGCCTAAGTTGAGGACGACGCGGGGAACGATGGAAAGGAAAATGGTAGGGGTAAGCTGAACAGACAAGAAGGGAGCAGAGTGGAACAGGGAAAAACCGGGGTGATGATGATGATGTGTATGGTGTAACGTCCCAAAACCACCATATGGTTATGACAGACTCCGTAATAGGGGGCTCCGGAAATTTCGACTACCTGGGGTTCTTTAACCTGCACCCAAATCTGAGCACATGGGCCTACAAAATCTCCACCTCCATCGAAAATGCAGCCGCAGCCGCCGCCGCCGTGAATCAATCCTGCGACACGCGGGTCAGCAGCCGAGTACCTTAGCTACTAGGCCACCATGGCGGGGCACAAACCAGGGTGAAGGATATAGTTTAAATAGAAGGAGAAAGGAACATGGGCCGGGTATGTAACACGCACCTAGAATAACCACTGGTAACTAAGCGCTGCTGACTGGATTCCCAGCGAAGGCAAACACACCAAGGCGAGATGGAAACTTAGATGGGCCGATGAGATTAAAAGGTACGGGAGGATAACGTGTCAAAGGAAAGCACAAGACCGGGTTGATCTGCGGATTGAGGAGAGGCCTTTGCCCTGCGGTGGGCGTAGTCAGGCTGAAGATCATGATGAGTTGGAAGCTAGCATTTGCCTTCGTCATTCTCCTCTCGGCTGTATGCTTTTCTCGCTTCATGTTTAACATTATCGAATATCAACAGCCCTCTCCAACACCTTGATTCCACTCTAGTGAGCAGCGCTACTCCAAACGTCTGATCGGCTAACAGAGGGAGTACGGCAGCTAGTCGTCTTCATAGGTCGCCTCCACCCCTTCCCCCCTACATAGAAACAAAAAAAAATGTTTGGTTACCTATAAACAGCTGAGTTTTACCTGCGTGCCAAGGCGATCCCTGTTTTAACGCGATATTGTTAAACAGCTCGTTTTGCGGAAACTCTGGCGTCGGCGTCTGTGACGTTCGTTGTGAGCGAAAAAAAATCCTGTTTTGCATGGCCGAGAAACTGAGGTAGATGTGTTTGGAATGCATAATAAATACTCTAGTTCGGAGTGGGGATTGAAACCGTGTAGTTCGCGTGGCAAGCGGGTCTTCCACTACACATCCACACACCCTGCTTGTGGAGGAGGAGGAGGAGGAAGGGAACAAATGAAAGGCAGGAAGGTCAACCAGACGCACGTCCGGTTTGCTACCCTGCACTTGGGGAAGGAGTGAGGGGATTAAAGGAGAAGAGAGAGAGATGTGAAGGGCAAGGTGTGTGTAGATGTGACCTTGTCCATTGCACGCTTATAAGCGGTCACGTAGTCCGGTCGTCTTTAGAAAAACTAGCAGTGCTCGCGTCGCTTTGCCGGCCTGCGACGCGTACAGCCATGAACCAAGGATCTTCTCTTCGAAGAAAGGTCTGCTGTCAAGGGTCTCTAACGTTTCGCGTAGCAAGTTGCGTTCGCTCGAAAAACGTTCACATGAACACAGTAGATGTTCTATTGTCTCGTCAGTGTCACACGATTCACATTGGGAGTTATCCGCCATTCCTATGCGAAAGGAGTACGCCTTTGTAAAAGCTACTCCTAACAACAGGCGGCAGAGTAAAGTTGCTTCCTGGCGGGAGAGGTCCGATAGAACTTGAAGCTTTCTAGATGGGCCCGATTTGTGTAGGCGGCGGTTCCTGACACTGGGGTCACTCAACCAAGTTTTCGACATGGTGTTAGCGAACGAGTGAAGGCCCCTTGCAGCGTCGGTTCTCGACAATGGAATCGGGGTTGTCTGGGCGTCCGCGTGGGCGGATCGGGCAGCATTATCAGCAAGGTCATTACCGACAATACCACAATGTCCCGGTAACCACTGGAACACTACGTCATTTCCTTTCGATAAAACTTGGTGAATCACTTCTCTTATTTCATTCACTAGTTGTTGATGCTCCCTTTGTCGTAAAGCTGATTGCAAGCTCTGAAGGGATGCCTTGGAGTCGCAGAACACAGCCCATTTTTGAGGTCGGGCTTCCGCGGTATAAAGTATAGCAGCACGTAAGGCGGCAAGCTCCGCTGCTGTGAATGTTGTCTTATGCGACAGTTTGAGCTTTATAGTGACCTGGTACGCCGGGATGACAACAGCACCTGTGGAGCTGTCAGCCGAGACCGATCCATCGGTGTAAATGTGGGTCCTCTGGCCGTATTTTTCGTTGAGTAGCGAAAATGTCACCTGTCGTAGGACCACTGTTGAATGACGGCTCTTATTCGTTATTCCCAGAATAGTGAGGCACACCTGTGGTTGTTGTAGGCACCACGGAGGTGACACTGGTCTTGTTGCTGGAGTGAATCCGAAAGGAAGGCATTCTCTATGGGCAGAAATAATCTTTGAAAACATCGCTTGTGGTCTTTGAAGTGGCAACACTGCAACATGGTGACCAGGAACTCGGCAGAGGTGTCTTATGTAGGCTCTCAAATTGTCGATGGTGATGTATGTTTGAATTGGATGCTCTCTTGCAATCGTAATTGCCCCGTAGGTTGAGGTGCATCGTGACAATCCTAAGCACACGCGTAGTGCTTGTCCTTTCGGGCTTTCGAGGGTGCGAATGTTCGTCTTGCACGTACTTGCCAGTAACGGCAAGCTGTAGCGCAAATATCCCAGAAACAATGCCCTGTATAGCTGCATCATTGATCTTATCGATGTGCCCCAAGATTTTCCGCAGAGGAACCGCATTATATGGACGATGGAAGTTAGCCTTCTCTACAGGTAATTGCAGTGGGCACTCCACGAAAGGTCCCTGTCAATAATCACACCCAGGAAGCGATGGTTCTTCTGGTATGGCATATTTTGCCCATTGATGGTAACGGGGTATTGTGTCATGGCTCTGCGAGTAAACGCAACCAATGCACATTTCTTCGTTGAGACGGAAAGACCTTGTTTGCGGAGATATGAGCATGTGAGGGTGGCAGCCTGCTGGACTCTTGCACGTACTTGTAGACGAGTTACAGCCGAAGTCCATAGACAAATATCATCAGCATATATGGATATGAGGATAGTACTTGGCAAAATTTCACGAAGTCCTACCATCACGAGGTTAAATAAAGTGGGACCTAATACAGCGCCCTGAGGGACGCCACGGGAGGTGTAGTAATTGGTGGTAGGTCCATCTGAGGTTTGTACAAAAAAGGACCTTCTCGTCAAATAATCCTAGATCCATTGGAACATCTGACCACCGATTCCAACGGCTTCCAACGAGTCTAGGATGGCTTTATGTGTTACGTTATCATAAGCCCCTTTGACGTGGAGGAAGAGTGCCAGTGGTATGCGCTTGAGGCTCTTCTGTTGCTGGATAAATGTTGTGAGATCAATCACGTTGTCAAGAGATGACCTACCTCGCCGAAAACCCGTCATGCAGTTTGGGTATACGTTGTAGCGCTCGAGGTATCATTGTAGGCGTGTAAGTATCATCCTTTCAATGACTTTTCATACGCAACTTGCGAGGGAAACAGGGCGAAATGATATCAAATCAAATGGCGACTTTCCTGCTTTGAGTAGTGGCACAATTCCACCTATCTTCCAATCCTGGGGAACAATGCCCGCCTGCCATGAGTGGTTGTAATAGCTTAACAACTGTCCCTTCGCCTCCTGTTGAAGGTTGGCTAGAGCGGCGTAGGTGATGCCATCGGCGTAGGTGATGCCATGGTGAAGATGATCGTCAGGAAGCCGCCAAAGATGCGTCAAGTTCTTCTATAGTGAAAAGATTGTCCATTTCGGAGATGCGGGGTTCAGGGATAACACTCCTAATGGTGCCAGCGGACAAGGCGGACACACCAGCGATTTGCGTACAAAACTCATTTGCCACTTCAAGTTGGGTGTGGCCTAAATGTAGGGCTGAAGGCATGAAATGATGTCGTTGTTGGGGAGTCGAGCGCAGGCCACAAATAGTGCTCCATATGCGTGACATTGGCTTTCGGGGATCCAATGATTCGCAGAACGATTTCCAGCGTTCCTGTTCATGTTTGTCTAAACGTCGTTGGACTTTTTTCTGTATGCGTCGTGCCAGCCTCAAGTCGCATATTGCTTTCGTCCGCCTGTATCTTCTTTCTTCTTTCCTCTTCGGCGAAGCGCACACAGTTTTTCTAGTTCAACGTCGAAATCTGAACGCTTGCCGGTGAACGGAAGGAGACAGGAAGCTTCCCTCATTGCCTCTTTGATGACATCCTCCAAGTTCTGGTCAGGGCCTTCACGGCATGTATTTTCCATGAGTCGCTGAAATTTGGACCAATCAATTCTTCGTATTGTGGTCTTAGGAGAGGAGTTAGTAAGGCCCCTTATTCGCATATATGTTGGAATGTGGTCACTCCCATGCGTTTCGATGTCTGAAAACCAGTGCACTTGTGACCGGAAAATTCTGGATACCAGAGTCAAATCGAGGCAACTTCTGTATGTAAGGCCCCGCAGGTATGTAGGACTGCCATCATTTAAGAAACATAGGTCATGCTTGGAGGCGAATGACACGAGGTTTCTTCCTTTAGCGTTGATTGTCGAACTACCCTAGATTAAGTGATGTGCGTTGAAGTCTCCAGTTATAACTCATGTGCCCGTAGTTGTCAGTATGTTTCGTAGTCGGTCTTGTTCAAATCGTCCGGATGGTGATATGTAGACATCAATGAGTGTGAATGACCCTTTTTCCTTTTTAACACGTAAGCAGACATATTTATTGTCGTCATGCGGTTGAACTGCATGATGCACATATGTGAAATCTGTGCGTATGTAAACAACCACCTTGCTGCGTTCCTCGCACGTTGAAGAAACGAAAGATTCATACCCTGATAGTTTAGGAGGCTGTTGCACGTTTGGCTCACATATAAGTATAATAGGAATACGATTCATGAATATATACTGACGGAATGAAGAGATGCGGGATCTCAGGCCTCTCGCGTTCCACTGCATTATCGACGCTTCTCGGACCTCGTTGCGGAAGGAGAAAATTGGTCGAGCCATGGTTGCTACTGGAGACTTGCAAATACTGGACTTAGAGCATCCAGTACTTGTAGTGCACTCTGAGCGAGTGGAGACTTCAGGCTGCTGCACAGCTTTCGCATGGCATCCAGCAGTGTTCGAAACATTCTGACGACTTCTGTGTCCTCCTCAAGCAGCTTGTCAGCGGCTCGCTGGAGTGATGTGACTGTCGATGTGCGCTTGGGATTTGCAGGTGGCTGTGATTTCGGCAATGAAGGCCAAACTGATTCATTTGCAACAGTGCTGCTCGTTGGTTTGTTGACCGCGCTGGCCGCCTTCGGTCTGGGAGGCAAGGGCGGTGGAAAAGAAGGGTGGTGAAGTGGTGCTTTTGATGCAGCGTCCGCGGCATTCTTTGATGAACTGCGGCGACGATGACGCCTCTTTCGGACGGTTCTGGCAGCCTCTCGATGCGACGAATTGTCTCTGACCATTTGTTTCAATACCGCTATTTCTCTTTGGATTTTGGGGCATTCTTTTGACGAAGCTGCATGTGACCCATGACAATTCGAGCATTTAAGGGTAGTTGCTTCGCAGTCATCCGCAGAATGGGCTTTCGCGCAACGAGGACACACCGTCCTATTTTTGCATACGCTTCTCACGTGGCCCATCTTCATGCACTTATAACACTGTAAGGGCTTCGGTATGAAAGGTCGCACAGAATGCCGAAAATGGCCCACCTTTACGTGTGAAGGAAGAGAGTCGCCCTTGAACATGATCTTCAAGCAGCGTGAGTTTCCCAAACGGACAACTTTTGCGATGACGCTGGCTTCTTTGCCGGTTTGACCAGAACATCGAAATCGGAGCTGGGAATGGCAGTATCCACATCGTAGATGAATCCAGTGATGGCCGTAGAGATCACAGGAATGTAGGAGCGAACTTTCATTCCACCCAGCTCGTCGACGTTGCGCAGTATATTAAGTGCCGCAGCATGCGAAACGTTGATGGCCAATATGTTCTTACGCGTGTTCACTCTGATGTCTGTGATCTCGTTTGGCACGAGTCCTTCCAGCATCACCGAAACAGATTGCCTGTTGAGGCACTTCATGTTACCGTCCGGTACCTCAGGGACAAACAGGATAGTGTTTGTCACGGGTCTCCTTGGCACTTTGTCGTTCAACGTACTCGATGACGAAGATGTTCTGACATTCCGCCTCTTCGCTTTACGGCTCAGCACCAGCTTGAAATCGTCGTCGTCGGAAGGCTCTTCGCTGCTCATTGGGTAAACAAGAGCGCCCTCGCTGTCGTAGTCACTATAGAGTCCCGCACGCTTCCTTATTGCGGCCACCGCCGACGCCGCCGTAACTGGCGGACGTCCGTGGGGGTCCACGTCCACCACTGACGGACACGGATGTGATATTCGCGAAGTTCACTTCTAATTAGGTGAAAAAAGAGATCACCTACTGAAACAGCGATCTGCTAAGCAATCACTTCGTCGTCGTCCCCTCGGGCATCCCTGCTTGTGATTCACTGCTTGTGAATACTGGTAAAATACCTTCCTCTGCGTGAAAATGAAGGGAAAGTAACATGAATACTTTACAAACACATCCGTACTATATACGCGCTATATATTACAATGAAAAATATTGCAGTAATAGAACACGGTACTAGCGTACATTGCCATCGGGTGCCATAACATGCTTTCACCATAAAGAGTTCATGGTTTAAAGCCTTCTCACTCACTGCAAAAGGCACACACGTCATTGCACAAACTCCGTTAAGGTGACGCAGTAGGTGCGTGGCAAGCTCGAAAATATACCGCGCTATCTGTTTGAAGTATGCACTAGAGGCAAGATATCACGACTGCATTCAACTTTTAAAGACAACGCTTAAGGATGCCCCGATTTTCTTAACAATTTGTGCAGTATAGCGGTGACGACTGCACACCATTAGCAAGTGTTCATAAAGCTGCTCTTAAAGCGATTTCCGCATGAGTGGAAGAACTCTCCAAAACGTCCGTGCTTTCGTTTCTGAGACAAAGAAGGGCTTGAAAATTTTTTCATGTGTCTTTCGTTTTACGCGAAAAGATGTCATAATTTTATTTTATGTAATCGTACGCTGGCTATTCAACCAGTAAGCCAGTGAAACTTTTAACGAAAGGTCTAATGTAACAAAGGAGGGGAGGGGGGCGTAATGAAAGAGGGGAGGGGGGTGTAATGGATATTCTGACATCCCTAATTGGTATACACCACTTGTATAGATACCGCCTTGAGAGTTTTGTTTTGCACATGCCTATTTTTCGCATGTTTGTGACTTCCCTAAGAGTGAATGAAATATCCCTACGCAAGGAGCAGAAGTAATTCCGATTTGCATAGCTGTGATGTACGTATGATGTGTCAAGAAAAGAGGGAGCTGTTCAAGATAATATAATCGTTGCTACCTTCCACCATGTGTTACAAATAATGAGTGCCACAGATAGATGTGTAACACTATACTAGAAATATAGAGCCACTAGACTAGAACTCACGGGCGTAGCTTGTGTACACACACCAATGTCTTACACCAACCAAACAACAAAGCTTTCGCATCCTAGCAACTTGCTTAGCCGACGCCTCCTCTTCTTTTCTTTCCTGCCTTCGAACTCAGTACCTCTCAGAGCGCGGCTACAGCCCGAGCTGCAGACCGTGGCCATAGGCTTACCGGCCGAATTCAACTGAACCGTGGACGGGCAGCCGATCAACCAAGTCGCATGGAGAAAGGATGGTGCACCAATTCTTCCGGACGGACGCGTTGAACTGCTCGCCGAGCACAGGCTACTCCGCATCCGGACTGTGCGCCGTGAAGATGCCGGCATGTACCAGTGTTTCGTGGCTAACGACCATGACTCTTGCCAGGGGCAGCAAGGCTCAAGCTGGACGGTGAGTGTTGCTATTTATTTATACACAGTTCTGCTGCTTCTTTGTGTGAAAGTCTCGTGGGACGCACAATGACAAAAATTCACAATTAGTGCTCCTTTAAGGGCCTGCTGTACCGTTACTTGACCGTGACGAGGACGTGGACAGCAGTCAGCGAAACTCTACATTGGGGTGAACCTGTGCCCGCAGTGCTATGCCTGACATGCAAAAAAGTGCACTTACATTGGTATGGGAGACTCAAGTGTGAGTGGTCCTCCTGATTGCATACCACGGCCATAAATAATAAAAAAAACTGTGCCGCGTCACCAAACAGAGAATAATAAGGACAAAAAACGGCGTTTCTAGAGTTTTTAAATCCTAGTCTATCACGTGAGAAACACGTCTCTTTCACCGCAGTAGATCAGCTTGGTGCCACAAGGCGCACAGAAATCGTACCTGTTTGCAGACTCTTCATCGTAGTTTTAAGACGTTAACGCTAAAGTTGGTCTGTGGACGTGTACGTAATTAGAATACAAGTTGTGCTGCGTCAAGCAGATGCCATGGCCATTTATTGTGCTCTTTCGCTCGAAAAAGGTGTACTGTGGTGCAAATGACTAATACTAACAAAATTTAATAAATCAATGCCAGAAAATGTGCTAGCGCTGTCACTTCTTATTGTAATTGTAGTGACGTTACCGCTGCTTATGTAGCAATTTATGGCCACCCAAATTCAGGAGCGCAGCACCACCGCGGTGGTCTAAGTGGCTCAGCTACTAGGCTGCACACAAGCAGGTGTCCGGATAGAATTCCAGCTGTGGCAGCTGCAATTTTGATGGAGGCGAAAATTCTTTAGGCCCGTGTGCAAAGACTCGGGTACGCGTTTAAGAACTTAAAGTTGTTAAAATTTTCAGAACCGTCTACTACGGCATCTATTCTAAGCATATGGTGGTTTTGGGTCATTAAAATCTACATTAAAATCAATTAAAAAGCACAGCTCCAAGTCCCAAGTCTCCCAGAAAAAAAAAACAGGTCAGATATCCGTTTATACATTGTAGCTAAATTAAAAGTCAAATGAAGCGAAAAATTTAAGACTTTTCGTTGAACTAAATGCCCCTTCTTTTTGCTGCTTCAGTTTATAACCACAGTGTTGATAAACACACCTGTGTGGGCCACGAAATTTTCGTGCACAATTTTGCGCCACGTCTTCCTTTTTTGTCTCATCATTGCATGCAGTAGTCCTCTATCGTGATGTTGTTATGGGAAAAATGAGCTTAATCGGTACACACAAAGCAAACTTGGTGGTACACAAGACGGCACCCAGCTCACAGGGTCTGTCAACCTCGCCTTCTTGCCTGTCCTCTTCGTGGTTTTCATCCGCCCTCTACACGATCTCTCGGCGGCTGGAGCGCCGACCTTGTGGTAATCAGGAGGATCTGGAGTTATATGGCTTGAGCTGCGCAACGTGCCCTACGTCAGCTCGAGTGTGAATGATGGCAGTGTCCGTATGGATGGCATCCTAGGTGACGTCAGTCACCTGGCTTTAGATGCGATAAGGGCCTGAAAAACTAGAAAGTCACTTCTCCGAAAGTCCAAGCCGGCGCGAGGGGGGCCAAAGCAGGACCCGATTAGCGGGTGCGAAACACACATTACGATGGTAGGTGTCATATAGGCTGTTCCGATTGTGCTGGGAGTCCAGTAGTCGTCGTCAAGCAATTTGTCGCTCCTCTTGGGCCTTCGCTAATGCTTCCCGAGCCTACTCAGACGTGTCGTTAAATCCGGTCGGCAGAAGTGTGTGAAAAAAAAGAGTGCAGCATCACGGCCGAACAACAGAAAATTTAGAGAGAACCCTGTAGTGTCGTGTCGAGACTGATTGTACGCGAATGTGACAAATGGTAACACAGTGTCCCAGTCGCAGTGGACGGCGAAGACATACATATATGAAGAGCGTGTATATTTATTTATTTATTTATTTATTTATTAGTAATAGTGCGATTGAGGAGCTCCGTTAGACCATTCTTTTGAGGCTGGTAAGCAGTAAAAACTTGTGTTTAGTGGCACAGGAGCGAAGGAAGTCATCAACCACTTTAGAAACGAAGAAGGTGCCTCGGTCGGTAAGAAGCTGAAGAAAGGCGTGGTTGTGTAGGATGACAATCTTCAGGAAGAAATCGGCAAAATCAGTTGCATAGCTTGTTGGAAGAGCCCATGTGAAAGAGTGTGGGGTAGGAAAATTGGTTGCTACTGAAATCCACCGATTTCTTGCAGCTGACGTGATAAAAGGGCCAAGCAAGTCAACGCCGACTATATAGAATAGGTCTGTTGGGATATGATTGACTGAAGTCACCCGCAGGAGAAGGGTCTTTGTTTTTTCCACCAATAGGTCGTGAAAGTTTAGAATATTTCAACACAACAACACAAGAGTAAAAGCTCCAACGTCGTCTTCCTCTAAAAAAACAGCCGAAGCTGCTGCTCGTGCTGCCCGCTTCGTCCTCAACTGTTTTGCCATCGGCTAATAATTATGACAACGTGAACGAACTCAGAAGTGTGATGTGCTGCTTAGCATTCGTATTGCCATCCGGTATTACCGCCTTGTCAACAGCGCCGAGAGTGTTGATACTCCGTAACTTGCGTGGTGCGGGGTATCGCCAGAGTAGTTTTTGTTTTTAGATGGACGTATCAGCGTTCAGAACAAAACATGCTCGCCAGGCTCATTATAGGCGTGCCACCGTCGAAGGCACAAAACACGGCTGTTAGTCTTTGCTAACTCTTTGTGCGTAGACAGGCAAGTTGTCTGGCTTCACCCGCCAAGGTAAGCGTTGACATTGAGGTTTTTTTGTTCGGTCACGTTAGGTAACATGGCAACGAGCGTCGTCGCAGGGCCCTTTGGGTAAACCAACTTGTATGGCGTCATCTACGTCGTTTCTTGCGTGCTTGTGTTCTATGCGAAGCACAGGTATAAAGAAATGGCACACCATTGCTTGTGTTTGACTACGGTGTACGCTGCCAGCATGTCGGCGATGGCCTTAATTGGACTCTCCATGAAGCCATTGTTTCGTGGGTTTTCGGGCACAGTGAAGGGATAGTTTGCTTCGCAATATTGCAAGATCACTTAACTACTGATTAAGGTCAGCCTTGAAAGCCGTGCCTCTATCAGTACCTGGAACTTACGGGGCATCATGACGCAGCACGAATACTTGATGGCGTTGCTAACGCTGCTACTAGGGCATCTAGAGAATTTGTTTTGGCGGAGTGGGTGGGGTTATCAGCAGCTACGACGATCCACTTGTTTTCGACAACAAACCTCGTGAACGTCAGGAATGGCCCCCTCCGGTAAGTTTATACCTATTTGCTGGAACGGTGAGCAAGATAGTTTGGTGGGCTACAGAAGTCACGATGGACTAGTCAGTGATGTTGTGCGTAGCTGACCATCCTGGAATGTTAGGACGTAATAAGTAAGATCTGCGGTTAGGCATGGTCAGTTGTACTTTTCTCGCATCCTTGCGAGCATGCGACAAAAAAGTGGTGGCAAGCCCTCATGTCGTGTCGTTGTGAAGAGCCTGCAGATCTTTTTGTTGCCGCGCTGAACATTAAACAAGAACGCAATGGACCCGGGCTGAAGAGGAATTCTTCTTTGCAAGCATGTTGCTGCATGTCATTTTTTTGAAAAAAATGACGCCACTCTTTGGCTGATTACCATTGGAAAAAACTGGTCTTGTCCTAGAGGTATTCCACTAAGTCCCTGAGTTCCGGGTCGGTTGGCTGTTGAACAGAGAACCCGTGGACATTTATGGTTCCCAACGAGCAGTGATCATCCCGGTCATCCTGCTGCAGTGTTTCGACGGGGGCCCGAGAGAGGCAGTCAGCAATGCAGTGTTGTCTTTTGAACTTCGCGTGGAGTTCTCTAAGTCACAGACATGACCATCCAAGGTGACCTGAAGGGTCCCAGAAGTTAGCCAGCCAAGACAAGCCATGGTGATCACTCACCAGTTTGCAAGGCCTGCTCTACCGTGCGAGGTAACCAGAAAGATCCTTCTACACAGGGCATGTCGTCGCTGAAACTTGTAGGGGCGAAGCTCCTTAAGGCGTCACCTGATTGTCATCTGTATACTAACCAAGTCTTTCGGGTATGTGCCATAGGGGAGTTTAGTTATTGGAATGTCAGAGCGAGATGGTGGTGCTTAGAGTGTTCACTAGACCAAAGGACATACAAACAGAGAGATGGACAGAGGCATGGACGGACAGATTGACCCACGGTTGCACGGATGGACAGATGCACGAACGGGCGGAAGGACGCTTCGCCCCACTCATAATCATTCAGTCCGTAGGTATGCTGCGATTTTTTGATGGTTTCACCTCGTAAAGTTAGGGGATGAAATTCGACTCTAGCCCACATGATGTCAATACATTTCTATTAGGTGTACAATAGTTAAAACGTAACATGTGAAACGGCTGGCTGGCCTAGATTCTTCTATAAAGAATACTGGTGGGTAGGTTGAAATGGTGTTTAGGCGCAGCGAAACTCCGTGAGCAACAATCCACTATTTTCGCGTAGTGGCTCAAACCACCTTTACGCTCGTTATTGATGCTTATAAGTCGTCCATTTGACAGGATTTGGCGTGGCCGGGGCCAGGCATTGCTTAGAAAAAACACCGAAGAAAAAAACATACTTGTAGCAGACAAAATAGATATCTGCTGGCCCACGCTGGGAAATGTGTTTTTCTTCCACAAAATATTTTTATTTATTATTGTTCTTTGGCTACTTAGCCACCACTCAGCTGTTGCAGAGGACGTCCGTGTCTTTTGTCCTTCTGTTTGGACACACGTGTTATAGTACTTTTCTTCACGCAACGATCAGTTTCCTCGTATACGACTGTGCTCCACAGTTCTTCTATATTAAAACTTTGGGAATAATGTTTTGGCTTCCCGCTCTTCGTAGCTTCACCCCGTCATTGTGCAGCCACCGTCGTTCTGGTATTTGCACACGATGACTTACTTTAAATGTTTTGTTTGAAACAAGAGTGCCTAGGTGCACTTTTGTACTAAAATTTGTTTCCTGTATATTTTGATCCACGTTCTTCTCTAGAAAATTCTTTTATTCTTCTTTTTTCTTTTCTTTTCCTTGGTTTTCTCGTTTTATATTTGCGTCGACCCTCACTCTTTGATGATTGGAATCGGACGCACATACATTTCAGGTCGCTATTCTTAAAAAGATTATAGCGGATCTTAGTCGCCATGCTTTGCCAAAGCGAAACCAAAAAAGGCAGTGCTCACAAGACTCTAACGTGAAACCGGCGTGGTGCCCAGCGGTATTCCTAAGCAGCGGTGTGATTTTGACACCAAGGGAACCATTCATTTTGCCTCGCCACACACTGAATGAGGCGCGGTCCGGAATTTTTCGCACATTTTTATTTATTTTGTGCATGTTCCAGATGACATTGTCGCGCTACCTTTTCACATTTGAAGCCGCATGCAGTGGGAGAAAAGCGTACTTTACGCTGCATTTCACCGCAAAATCATCATTAAACGTCTTTGTTGGCTGCTATAAAAGGTGGATGACATTTTATTTCAGCAATAAAGAAACAAAGCTTTCAAAGGTGGCTTTTACAAACGTTTGCATCTACAAATATTGATAAAAAGAAAAAAAAACAAAGCTTTGGAAGGCTGCTTTTCTAAGCGTTTGTTTCTACAAATATTTAAGAAAGAGTTAACGTGTGGCGTAATGGAAGGTGTGAATGTAATGAGGCCTTTCTTGGCACACAAAGCGCTTAGTGGGCACCAAGTTAATTTGTGCGGGAGCCATCTTGTACGAGTCATGCACACGAGGCTGCTACTGCGTCATTTATCAGCCTTGCATTGCTGACACTAGGTATTTATCTGGATGCACCACAAGACGCTGTTTGTAACGGTGACAAACGGCTCTTTGTTTCATCACACTGCCGAGCTTTTGTTCCGAACCGACACAAACCCAGCGCCACACTCGTGCATCTGCATTAAAGCGAGACCGAGCCCATCCACACGAATATTCAATGCGCTATGGCATATTACAGGCACCCGGGGTTTGCAATAAGTTATGGTGGGCCGCGTTGAAAATGTGCCACTCTTTTCCCCCCACCTTTACTTTCTGATGATGATGATAGATTTCAGTGGCGCAAGGGCAACTCAGGCCAAAGAGCGCCAAACACACGGTTTTTGGTAGATTTGATTATAAAAAGTCTACTTAGGGTGGCAAGAATAAAATAGTAGTGTATAGGACTTAGGTGTTGTGACCAAGTGTGATGGGTTTAAAATGGGCTATGCTTATGGGTTTTACAAAGTCATGCCGTGCTGTCAACAGTCCTTGTCAAGACAAGGAGTGCATGCTGCATGACATTTGATAAAAAAAAGTCTCAGCGGTTCCGTCAGGATTGAGAGGAGGCTGAGATTAGTGAGAATATGTTATGGGATGTAGGAAGCCTATACTAGCTAAAAAATGTAAGACTACTTTTGGGGGGAACAAGGAATCATCTCCAAGAAAAAATTGTGGATGATGCGGAATGTGACATTTGTACAGCTTTGGAATGTGACACAGTCTTTCTGGTTTGAGGTACGGACAGATAAATAGAACGTGAACGACAGACAGTACATCACCACATTTTGCACAATGTGGTGCTGGAGAGTTGTTTAAAATGTGCGAGTGTGTTGCATGTGTATGACCGATCCTGAGTCTGCACAGTGCAACCTCTTGGTGCCTGTTACGTTTTTCAGTCAAATATCTTCCTATTCTTGACTTTACTAAGTGCAGTTTGTTTGCTATTGCTGCGTTCCATTCTTCTTGCCATTGTCTACGCATTCGGAATTTGATGAGTGGCCTCAGGTCCTCATACGGGATGGTGTCTACGTCAACTGATGGGCAAAGCGCTGCTGACTTCGCCAGTTTGTCCGCTATCTCATTGCCAGCAATGTTGCAGTGTCCCGGAATCCTGCATAGCGTGATTTTGAGCTTAGATTTGCGGGATGACGTGATGCATTTTAGAAGTGTATTAGTAACTAGGTTTTTGAGTATCTTAGTGGAGGACAGCGCAGTCACAGCACTGAGAGAATCTGTGTGTATGATTGAGGCTGGTTCTTTCTCGTTTAAAACGTGCGTTACAGCTTAAAGTATGCCATAGCATTCTGCGGTAAATATACTGGTATGCTCGTTCAATGTTCTAGATTCAGAGAAAGCGGGACCATGTGCCGCACATGCGACTGCGGAGGACTTGGAGGCATCAGTAAAATATTCAGCACACCTCTATTTGGCCTGCAGGTACTTCAAGTGTTGATCGATTGTGACTGGGTGGCCAGTTTTTCCTACCACTAGGAATGACAAGTCAAAATCGATAGCCAGCATTTCCCATGGCACAACAGTGTCTTTGTGAGAGGTTCGTTGAAGATTGGAGACCGGTATGTTCACATTTTCCAGGTGTGAGGCCACTCTGAGGGGATACGGTGGCGTAGCTGATGGTAGCCTCAAAAACAGGAGGGCGTTTGATGTATCCTGCTATAGCGCACGAGCTTGGTGGTTGACATGGGAAAGCACCTTGGTGGCATACGTGACACTTGTAAACTGACGTCGCCATTATAGTGACCACCGGTCTGTCTCAACATACAGGCTGGCTGTTGGGCTGGTTCGGAAAGCACCGCTGGCTAGCCGAAGCCCAAGGTGGTGCACTGGGTCAAGCATCTTCAATGCAGATCTTGAAGCTGACTCGTAAACCACCGAGCAGTAATCGATATGTGATAACACTACACTGTTGACAAGGTTCAGTAGACAGTCACGGTTTGTGTACATGACTGATGCGAGAGAATCTTGAGCAGGTTCAAGGTTCAAGCATTTAAGTCGCAGCTTGTTCACTGCCAAATGAATCTGACGCTCACAAATGGCTAGGTTGCATGATTTGAAGCTGATCTGAATGTAATCCACATATACAGAGTAGGAGATTGTTTTAAGCAATATGGTGCTTACGGAGTTCATTTTTACGATGAGTAGGGTGCAGGTAAGAACACCGCTCTCGGGGACGCCATTTTCTTGCGTTAACCACTTTGATAAGGAATTACCAACACGAACCACAAATGTACGGTCAGAAAGGTAGCTTTCAATAGTATTCAGCATATTTCCTGACACTCCAAAAGATCGCAGGTCACGGAGAATGCCATAACGCCATGTCGTGTCGTAAGCTTTCTCCAAGTCAAAAAATACAGGTAGGCGGTGCTGTTTATGAATGAAGGCATCCCTGACATAGGATTCAAATGCTACCAGTTGGTCAGTTGTCGACTGGCCACACCTACCTGAATCCAGCTTGATGACGATCAAGGAGGCCATTGTATTCAAGGTAATACATAAAGCGGCGATTCACCATTTTATCGAACATCTTGCCCAAACAGCTGGTCAGCGCTATAGGCCTGTAACTAGCAGCAAGTGTGGCTTCTTTTCCTTGTTTAAGGATGGGTATGATAACTGCCTTTTTCCAGGTCATGGGCAGACGCCCAAAGGACCATACATTGTTGAAAAGAATGAGGACGACGTCAAGCGTTTCTTCGTGTCGGTGTTTCAGCATGCCGTAAGTAATCCTGTCCGAGCTTGCTGCTGAGCTGCCGCACTTTGCCAGTGCTGCCTTTAGTTCACCAATAGTAAAAGGGGCATTGTACCCTCCTGCCGATGGCTTGTCATCATGAATAGGTTTACGTTCCTCGGCAAGTTTGTATCACCTAGAGGTGTCTGTATAATGTGCTGAGCTGAAAATATACTCGAAGCGTTGGCCTAAGGCTTCTGCCTGGTGTTCCAGTGTATCACCAGCAGTACTAACAAGGGGCATCGGATGAGTGCTGTGCCCTTGGAGTGCTCTTACTCTGTTTTACACCTTATGTGTGTCAGTGTAAGAGTTCACCGATGAGAGGAAGGATTGGCAGCTCTGTCGTTTAGAATCTCGTCGGTTCGTCTACCATTTGCTTTTGCACGCTTAAAATTCACCAAGTTATCGACTGTAGGATACCTGCGGAATTTTGACCATGCTTTGTTTTGATTGTCACGAGCATTTATGCACTCAGAGTTCCACCAAGGTCGTCTTTTGTTCCGTGTATTGTAGATGTATGTGAGATGGATTGCTTTGCGGCCTGTATAATGTGCAGTGTGACCAACGCTTCAGATTCATCGATGCCTAGGTTTTCAATTGATGAGCGTGATAGTTTTGAGAGTTTTCAGAATTTCGTCCAGTTCGCATCCTGTTCTCGGAACCTGGTTACATTCACAGTCATTGTACTCGTATTTCCTTTGTATTTTACACAAACAGGAAAACAATCACCTCCATAGGGGTTATGAATTACAGCCCACTCAGTGGTTGCCAAGAATGAAGGAGATCCGATAGCAAGATCTATTGCTGTGTATGAGTTGTGCGCTGCGTTAAAGTATGTTGGCTCTCTTTTATGAACTATACAGGAGCCGGAGGACAACAGAAAGTTTTCAATTTAGGAGCCTCGAGAATCCGTTTTTTTACATCCCCATTAAGGGTGGTGCGCGTTAAACTCTCCGACAACCAGAAATGGAGGCGGAAGATCGTCGATGAGTGTTTCAAATTCTTTAGTAGAGAGTTGATAGTCTGGAGGGATGTATAGTGAACACACGGTTGTTACTCGTCCAAAAATTAGGGTTCGCATTGCCACTGCTTCTAAGTCAATAACCAGAGTGAGGCTTTGAGACGGACCTGCTTTCTGCACCACGATAGCGACACCACCAGATGAATGGGCAGTGCCCTGTCTGTCCTTTCGGTATACCACATATCTTTTCAAAAGGCTAGTGTGTGTAGGTTTTAGGTGTGTTTTCTGTAAGCAAAGTATTTTTCGTTGGTGTTGTGCAAATACTTCATAGATGTCATATAAGTTCTTAAGTAAGCCTCGGCAATTCCATTGGATGATACTTTCGGCAGCCATTTTTATGAATGATGAAAAGAGCGTGACTTATTCACACTTCGCTGCTTCACTGGAAGGTGTCTTTTTCTCTGAGGCGATCTATGGAGCCCCGCCTCACTTGGGGGGATTCCGTCAGCATCTTAGAAGTTGAGGATCCTGGTGTCACTTCCATTGCCTCCGGTGGATCCTCAGAGGCTAATGGAGGTTTGTCAGAAGAGACAGGTGTCTCAGTTGTCTGTGTGGTCCCTGGGGTCTGATGAAGTTCGACCTCCGGGACGTGAAAAGTTGGTGCAGCCGGTGCCTGCTTGGGGGGGGGGGGGTAGAGGTGTGCACGCATCAGCAAAGCTGTATTGCGTGCTCATCGTCACTAGACGCCGCCCGGCCCCCAGGTGCGCTGCGTCAGCGTACGTTCTTCCGGAGAAGAGCGACACCTTCTTCCGGTCTTCAGAAAATTTGATGTTTTCCATTACTTTTATCTGGATGATTTCCTTTTCCTTTTTGAAAATTTCACATGTCCGCGAGTACGCTGCGTGCGGCCCGCGACAGTTAGGGCACTCTGCGTGAAAGTACAGCTCTCGGTTCGGTGCTCATGATCACCACATTTTGCACATGTTAGTTTTCCGCGACAGGTGTTCGACCCATGTCCGTATTTCTGGCACTTGTAGCACCTTCTAAGATTGGGTATGTAGGGGCGGACTTTGCAGTGAAGGAACGCAGCTTTCACGGATTCTGGCGGGATGGAGCGGTGAAATGTTAGTATAATATGAGGCGTCACCACTTCTTCATTGTTTCGCCTGATGGTTATCCGACGAATAGCGACTACGCCTTGCTCTCGAAAGCCTTCAAGGAGGTCAGCTTCAGTTTCTCGCATCAGATCACGTTGTGAAATGACGCCTTGAACACTGTTAAGACTGCGATGGGGGGTGATAGACACGTCCAGGTGGACGAACTGCTTCTCTTTAAGGAGAGTGTTTGCATGCTGTTTCTGGCTTACTTCAACCAGAAGATCACCGGATGACAGTTTCTTTGCGTCGTACTTTTTGCCTATTAGGTTAGCAAGGGTTTTAGCTATCACGAAAACCGACAGTCTTGCAACAGAGACGTTATCTGCCAGAGTGCGTATGACTAGAAAGCGTGGGAAGTGGTCACAATCGCTTTCGGTTCGTTTGGACTTTCATTGTTGCGGTTCCTTTTCAGGGCCCGATTATTGAGAAGGGGGAAAGATTTTGCCATGTGGTGCATTTCATGTTCGGCGGCGATGGTGACCACCCACCACCGAGCCCAACAGAGGGACGCTACAAGGTATAACACTTGAAGGCGCCAGTCATACATCACCGCTATAACCAGATATAACTATCCAAGGTTGGGTAACTACACAAGGTTAACCCTAGCCACCAGGAAGTTTGGAAAAAACGGAAGAGACTAAAAGACAGGATAGACAAAAAGTTAGAGATAAAGACGAAGGTGTAGGGAGAGATAGGAAAAGGCAACTGCCGATTTCCCCTGGGTGGTTCAGCCCAGGGGTGCCGTCTACGTGAAGCCGGGGCCAAGGGGGTGTGTTGCCTCTGTCGGGGGGCCTTAAAGGTCCGATGACCCGGCGTCGGTTCAACCCCCAGGATCCCCTTTTCCCCGGACACGGCAAAGCCACGCACGGCTAGGCGTGGGAGGGAGTTGGAACTCCCCCGTTAGTTCCGGTCCGTGGTGTCGCTACACACAAACGCCTACTTGCACAGGCGCCCCTGCGGGGCACCTTTACTTTCTGCTGCACAAAACTGCAGCATTCTTGTGCAGATGGCATATGGTGTGAAGTGTTGTGTTTCTACGAATGACTGTTTACGAGCGTCCCTACGTCGTTGTCAATCATGTAGGCGGAAAAGTTGAGTTATAGAGACATAAGATTCTGCCATTTTATACAAGATATACAATTAAACGTTTATTCGGTGTTGTGCGTGAGAAGATATAAGTGATTGTGATACTTCGTCCACGGGATCGCAGTTGCGTTGGCCGCTGTCCTGGCAAGTTTCACGAGAGCAGTGGACACCTCAAGCATTTGTGCTTGTCAAGCAAAGAATGTAGATAAATAACGTTAACGTTTTCTACCATGTTTGCATATGTCAGTGAAATAAAGTTTCGTTATGCCTACAGCTTGGGCACAAGCAGGTTTATAAGGTAACACAGGTTAGGTCACACTGGGATCTGCTAAACACTGTTGCCGTTTTGTTGGGATGGTCATTACATGGTCATTATTTTCAGAATTCGCCGTCACCATTAGTGTCAACCATCACGCCCTTACGGGGTACCTCTTACTCCGCCATGCGTGGCTTTAGCCACTTAGCTACAAGAGCACACGGTCGCGACCATAGCAACGTGGAGCTAGTTTTATAGGCCATTTAGGCTGATATGGGGTGAATATCAGCGTGTTCTCAGCTTATCCAGCGAGACGGAACGAAGGGTGCACTCGACGGTTCACTCGCGCATTGCGCTCAACGATTCCAGTCTCACCGTACATCGCGCACCCGCTTCTCTCGTGATGGCGGAGAAGTGTACTTCTAGGGCAGAACACGATTGTGTTCTGGTCATAGGACGCAAGATGGTCACTTCGATCACTGCAGGCTCTCCTTTTGCGAAAAAAGTGCGCATTTCAAACGCATCGAAGTAACAAGTGTGGTACTAGTTCGCGCTTATTCTGTGTACACCTCTGCGTATATGTCCTTTGACTGTTTGTGTGTTTCGAAAAAAAAATTGACGGCAGATCCACGAGGTGAATGATGATGAGATTGGACGAAGCTCCAGGAAGTAATAGCGTGAAATTTTCTTCCGTTAATTCGCCTGGCGATATGAGCGCTTCCTTGCCGCTACACATTGTCAAACGTTTTGAAGATCTGCTTCGTGCCGTTGACGTGCTGCCTTTGCCTCTCGTTAACGTACAGAAGGATCTCTCCGACGCTGACGTGCCACTGCAGCTTATTGTTCACGTACGGCGGGATCTTGCTGACGCTGCCTTGTTGATATGGCTTCTTGTTCGCGTACAGCAGAATCTTCCCGACGCTGACGTGCCGCTGCAGCTACTTGTTCACGTACGGCGGCATCTTGCCGACGCTGCCTTGCTGATGTGGCTTCTTGTTCCCGTACAGCAGGATTTTGCCGACGCTGCCTTGCGAATGTGGCCTCTCGTTCCTGTACGGAAGGATCTTGCCGACGCAGACGTACTGCTGCAGCTTCTTGTTTCCGTACGACGGGATCTTGCCGACGCTGCCTTGCTGATGTGGCTTCTTGTTCCCGTACAGCAGGATCTTGGCGGCGAAGTCGCGCAGCTTCGCGGCGCGCTTCTGCCTCGCGTGCTCTCGCTTTAGGGTGCTGTCTCCGAGCGCGCGCCGCCGCTGCCCTGCGCGCCCGCCTTTCGGCATCCTTATCCATACGAGCACACACCGACGGCAACGAGCATGGGCAACTACAAACCTGTATCGATATGGTTTTGATTATGAAACCATTGCTTTAGAAAACATCTGGCGTCTTTCGTGAAGCAGCTTGTATCTTCTATTTATTTTGCTTTAGAAACATCTAGCGTATTTTCGTTTCGCTTTTAGAAAACATCTGGCGTCTTTAGTTGGTTTATTTCATCAATCCACGGCGTTTTGAACAAAAAAATGGCAGCATATCCATGGAGTGAATGATGGAGAGTGGGGGGAAGCATTCGTCCATCCACTCGTTCTTGCTTCCGTTCGTCCATGCGTCCGTTTGTGTGACCGTCCATGCGTCAATCTGCCCGTCCGTGCGTGCGTCTGTTCATGCGTCTGTCCCTGCGTTCGTCCATGCATCCGCCCCTGCGTCTGTTCATGCGTCCCCTTCTGCGTCTGTCTGTATGTCCGTTCGTTCATCTATTCAACACTGCAGGTACCGCGATCTCGCATCTTCTCATCATATATTACCCATACAGAAGCACCGCCATACAGCGGACATTCCAAGGACTAAACGAGAGGTGGCACACACACACTTTCTTTCAGCTTGCGCTTCGGGTCTACTTCCCACCTTTAACCACCTCGAGTTCATGGTTCACACTAGTTCACTGTATTCATGGCACTGCGGCCCAACGCTCGCTAAACCTTTCTAAAACCAAGGAGGTTACGCCCAGCGAGTATAACGTAGCAACCTTTTCCTGTCAGATAGTGCTCAATATACATGCCAATGGCTGCTAATGAAAAATGAGAGACAGGAGAATTCGGTTTTTACTTTCTGACGGCTTGCGCTTCCTATCTACTTCCCACCTTTAACCACCTCGAGTTCATGGTATATACTACTTCATTGTATTCATGACATTGAGGCTCAACGCTCGCTAAACCTTACTAAAACTAAGCAGGTTCCACCCAGTGAGTATAACGTAACAACCTTTTGTTTTCAGATAGTGCTCAATTTGTACATGCCAATGACTGCTAGTGGGCAATCAGAGATAGGAGCATTCGGCTTTTAGTTAACGCGCACGCTGCGAATTTTTTTTATTGTTCAACAACGCACAGGAGAAATCTCCCACTGGCACCACCTTGGAGGTCAAAGTGTAACACTGGTTACACACTACGACTAGGACTACGGGCGACGAACGAGTGTTTTAAGAAGCTTCGGCCCTAAAAAGCATTATTACTCACAAAGTTAAGGAACACATCAGCTTAAGAGAAACGCGGAAGCGTCTTTCGTTGATGGAAAGCAGACGCCACTCCGTTGTGCTGCAACACGGTGCGCCAACACAGCGGCCTTCAGCGCCTACCCAGGGCACACCCAGTGACGTCGTGGCAGGGCACGCAGCGCCGAAAGTGGACGCAGCTCCCGCTGCACAACTACCTCACACTCAGGCTGTGCGAACCCTAGCGTCAGCGAGCCTTAAAGCCTCTCTGCATGTGGTGAGGCTAAACGAGAAGAAATCCGTACAATCAGGACGGACGTTCATCATGTCAGGCGATGCGATGGACACAAGTCAGGGTAGTCCTGGACTGTCGACGTTGGAATGACGGCGGGACTCCTTAGATAAATAAAACCACAAGCCCAGAATCACTGGGCCAGATAACAAAACTTAGGTTGTACACTAACTGTAACATACAACATGGCTTTTATACACTGGAACTGCAGGAGACTCCTACATAACCTAAACGACATAAAGGACATACTAGCCACGTTTTCAACAGTAGCCTTGTGTTTACAAGAAACAATTGTAAGCCCTTGAAAACATCTCGGAAAACTACAGTGTATTTTGGCACGACCGAGAGCAGGCAAGTAGGCTCTCAGGTGGTGTTGCAATTATAGTCAAGAGCAGAGTGCCAGCACGAGAACACTAACTTACAACCATAATAGAAGCCGTGGCGGCCACTATACACACAAATAAAACGATTACGTTGTGCCGCGTATACTTGGAGCCACATCTTAAAATATCCCTTTCTGATTTCAAACACCATATAGAACAGCTGCCAGAGCCACTCTTGGAGGTCGTAGATTTTATAGCACACTCCGTTTTTTGGAGTAGTGAAAAAACTGACATTAGAGGCAAAATGATTGAAAATTTTTTATTGAGCAATAGCATATGCCTACTTAATAGAGGAAAAGTAACCTACTGCTCTCCTAGCTCAAGAAAAATGAGCTTCATAGACTTTAATTTTGTTCACCCTATGTTTTAATGAATGTTAAGTGGGATGTCCTAAATGACCCATGCGGAAGTGATCATCTGCCCATACTAATCAGCCAAACAACATCACCTCAAGTCATTAAACAAAAACAACTTTGTTGGAAGCTGCATTTAGCCGACTGGGCCCTCTTCCAAGAAAGGCTTGCCTAGAAAAACTTGCGACAGAAGGGCTCAACATAAAGGAACGAAATGAATGTATTACAAACTGCACCGTAACAGCTGCCCGGCAATCTATACCTCAGACATCTTCACTCGCAAAAGAAAATCGAAAAATATGGTGCACTTACGAATGAAGAAAAGCCAAAAAAGGAGCAAAACAAGGTCTGGGGACCTTTGGCAGGTACCCAACACCGGAAAACTTTGTAAGTTTTAAAAAAGCTAGAGCCAAGGCCAGATACATCCGTTGCAACGCTAAAAAAGCATCGTGGCAAAAGCACATCTGTTCCATAAACAGTACCACTACGTCAAAAGAAATGTGGTACGGGTCTGGAAGATGTATTGGCAAGTTTTCTCGGTTCGCTGTACCGTTGCTGACGCCTCCTGGCGTAGAGACAAGTATTGAGAAACAGGCAAGTATTCTAGGTGAATTTTTCTATGCTGTTTCCAGCTTGTCAACTTGTTAACAATCATTTCTGAAACACAAACACGCAGCCGAAAAGCAAAGACTTCCAACAAACGAACCATACAACGGCTTAATTACTTATCAAAAAATGCGCACAGTACTGACTGCAGGCAAGCCAACTGCACCAGAACCTGACGAGATACACTACGAAATGTTAGCCCATCTCTCCGAACGCGCCGTAGAAATACTTTTAACATTCTTCAACCAAATTTTGATATCCAAAAAATACCTGAAGCTTTTCATTTTTGAAACCGGGATAAGCACCAACCAGTGCTAGTAGCTACAAACCAATAGCTCTCACCTGCTGTCTCGCAAAGTCCTTCTAAAGTGTTGTTGATATTAGGCTGCCATTCGTCTTAGAATCACGCAAACTCCTCGATATTTATTAGTGCGGTTTTAAAAAATCATGCTGCACAACCGACCACCTAGTACGACTTGAACACACCGTCCGTGAAGCCTTTGTAGACAAACAAAATTGTCTAGCCGCCTTTTAAATGCGAAGCATTTCTCAGTGAACTTCGGTGACATTGAGCGTATCTACCTATCTATCTATCTATCTATCTATCTATCTATCTATCTATCTATCTATCTATCTATCTATCTATCTATCTATCTATCTATCTATCTATCTGTCTATCTATCTATCTATCTATCTATCTATCTATCCATGTATCTATCTATCTATCTGTCTATCTATCTATCTGGTTACAACATTTAGCTCTCGTGGCCGTTTCGTTATTGGTATCGATACCAAACTTGGTATGGTATAACGTGACTATATTACAAGCGTAAGTGACTAGTCACAACTTGAATATCGTGACATGTATGTCATGAAAGTCATGATTTATATTTCATGGTCTTGCTGCTCTCGCTGTGGTTTCATTCACAAGACGTGTTGCAAAACTGGCATGGTATGACTTGACTGCATGGCGAACGCAAGCGACAGACCCTAACGCAAAAATCATGACATGCTTTTCATGTGTGTCATGAGTCATGACTACACGCCACGCTCACGGTGCGCTCACGCTCGTTCCGCTAGCTTTACGTATATCAAAATTGGTATTACGAGACGTGAATGCATGACGAAGGCATGAGACTGCTGCAATCATAAAAGTATTGAGATGCGTGTCATGTTAGAAAATGACTACATGCCACGCTCATAATGCGCTCGCGGTCGATTCGCTAGCCCAACGTATACCAAATTAGGTATTACGGGACGTGAATGCATGACGAAGTTATGTGACTAGTGCGAACATGATAATCATGAGATGCGTGTCATGTAAGAACATGACTACATTTCACACTCAAGGCATCAATACACTTCGACGGGACCTGGTGCGCGTGCGCGCCGGCGTTCATTTTGTCGCGTCACGAGGGAGATGCCACGCTAGGCGCCAATCTACCTGCCTCATACTCGCAGGCGCGCGTCGCACTGCGTTTCTTAGACACATGCGCGTTTGAGCGTTGCCTGCGTACCTCCTTAACAAAGAGAGGCAGAAGCAGTGCTATCTGGGTAACGTCACACCAAGTCGCACTTAGCGCCAGTTGTCGCGGGGCCGCGCCGACGGACGCTTGTCGTGCCTGGCGTCAGACTAAAGAGTTCTCGCGTTTCACCAGCGCAGCATCGCTGTGCTTAGCGTCCGCGTGCGTAAACGTTGCGTCGGAGTGTATAGGCACATTAATGATGCACTTGGGGCCATTTCGGTAGCTCCACATAAACCAAATTTGGAATCAGGTGTCGTGATTAGATCACGAAGGTGAATGACACGTTCAAACATGATAATCCTGACAAGGAAGTCATGCACGTCATAATTTACCTCCGCTTCGTAACGTTGTGCTCATTTTAAAGTGGCATATCGACCTTACTCTTTCGTGCTTCGCATGTCACAAATTCCCACTGTACGTGGAATTTTTTATAGTTTTTGAATTACAAAGGGCATACGATACCACCTGGAGGTTCGGAATCCTCCAGGATCTGGCTGAACTAGGAATCCGCGGAATGATGCTGAACTGCCACAACGACTTCCTAGTGGACCGTTCATTCTAGGCGTGTATAGGTTCAATACGAACGAAAAGTTTCACTCAAGAAAATGGAGTGCCAGGAGGGTGCATTCTAGGCACAGCACTATTTGTCATAAAAATGAAGTCGATCAGCAAAGTAATACCCAAGTTCATCATGTACTCACTCTACGTCGACGATCTCCAAATAACTGGCACGTCCTGCAACACATCTAAACGTGAAAGACAAGTGCAGTTAGCGATTAACAAAACAACAACATGGGCATACAGTAATGGTTCCCGCTTTTCTGCACAAAAAACCGTGGCCACTCATTCTCTTCTCTCTCAAACGAGGCATACAGACAGACCCTACATTACACCTAAATCAAACTGAATTTCCAGTAAAGAAAGAACATAAGTTCTTGGGCATAGTATTGATAAGAAGCCTACACTCCTTCCACACACAAAAACGTTGAATAAAAAATCATCCCAATTTCTGAACATACTGAAGCTCCTGTCACGCAAACGCTGGGATTTAAATAGGACAGGCCTACAACAAACTTACCGCTCTGATATGCGATCCTGCCTAGATTATGGTAGTATAGTATATAGATCAGCGAGAAAATGGTATCTGAAACAGCTGGCTCCGGTACACAATCAAGGTCTGCGCCTCAGAACCGGTGCATTTAGGACGTCACCTATAAAAAGTCTGTATGTAGAAGCAAATGAACCACCAGTGGGAGACAAAATAATCATGCTCACATGCTCATAAGTTCTAAAGATTTGATTAATGGCCAACTGCCTTTGTCACCCAGTAGTAACTCAATGTCCACCCAGAACACTATTTATTAACAAACCCTAAGCAATTAGGCCGCTCCTTCTCAGATTTGAAGAGAAGTGCAAAGATTTGAATATAAAGAACACGTTGCCGATGATTGCTCAGAGACCCAATGCACTCCCACCTCGGTACTGCCCCCCCTCTGTGTGCGACTTCACGCTGGCTGAATTTCGAAAAAAGGAAACCCCGCGCGAGCTTATACTACAAGAATTCCTAGCACTTAGGCAAATTATGCGAGACACACAGCATTTCACACGGATGGTTCCAAATCGACACGATATGTTGGAAACGCGGTTATACAGAATTATTGGAAACATACAGTTCGGCTATCACAACGCACATCCGTATTTACAGCAGAATGCTACGCTGTCTCAATAGCTGTGACAAAAATCAAAAAAGAAAACATCAAGAAATCTATATTACACACAAACTCATTAGGTGTGCAAAGAGCCCTTCATTCGAGAAATACGTGTGTACCAATGAAGATGACATCCTACACAACATAATAATAGGTATAGAACAGGGACACAACATAGAGCTTTGCTGGGTACCGAGCCACGTCGGAATCTGTGGAAACGAGAAGGCAGATGAATGCGCAGCAAAAGCACTGCGTGGAGAAATAAAGAACGACAGCATTCCCTACAAAGATGTCATAAAATCTGTACACCGCAAACACAGAAATGCATGACAAACTAGATGGCATTCAGAAACAGAAAACAAGCTCCACCTAGTGAAACCCACCTTAGAAGAATGGGAGTCCTGCTCACACCAAGAACAGTTCATAGGAGTAGTTTTATGTCGTTTACGCATGGACACACACAACTCACTCATAGTTACTTACTAGCAAAAGAGGACAAACATTTGTGTCCGAAATGCGGAGGTGAGGTATCAAGAAATAATATTTTACGGTCGTCCACTAAATTGGAATGATTACAGAAAAACATTTTATCGTATTTTACAACGAACATATATACCTCTTCATCTTGCACTGCTTATAAGGGAAGACTCGCTTGTTGATAACTCGGAAGTTTTTAGCTTCCTAAAAGAAGCAGAATTTTTAGACAAACTCTAAACTTTTACCCTGCATCGTCTAAATACAAAGGAACACCTCGTAGGGCTTCCCAATTTCGAGAAGACGATCGAGGTTTTTTAGACCTGGTTGGTATCCTCAAGGGCCTTGCCTTGTCAAGGACTCGACGAGGCATCCCAACCTTTTAAGGGAATCATACCATGCGTTTGGTGCATGATGGCTTAAGCTGCCTATGCGTCATAAAAAACCAAACCAAACCAAACCAAACCAAGTGAACAAAACGTCTGGTACTTGACTGCGTACGCTGTTTCTGATGGTGTAATGACTGTAAATAACCACTTTATAATGCCACTCAAGCTTGTAAGTCGGTTAACGCCTACGTCTTTTTTGTTTTATTCTTTTACAAGCATGGCACAATGACAAATAGTGCACGAAAGCAAAGTTAGCAGCTAAGAAGAACTCGATAAGCGCATACGGTGATATCTACTCTTTAACTCCGGAAGTGATAAGCAGCTGGCATTTCTATTTTTCTGTCACTAACGGAATCCAGCCCTCATCTGTTCCCCTTCTGCAACATTTGTTTGGTTGGGCGATACGAGATAATCATTTTATCGTTTTGCTTTCTCGATGCTCCCCGTTGCTTAGAGTGCTGATTCCTAAATAATGAGGTGATCCTGTGCATCAGTGTGAGCATTAGCCGTAGTGCAACGTTTCTCTCATCTGCTCTCAACACTGATCGTTTTTTATATACGAAGAGTGTGAACGTCACCCTAGCTGCAGTTTTATTACTCGTCTCGCTAACGAGTGAACGCATGAGTGAATGATCTTTCACTCACAAAGGCTTCCTGATATTGTGACTGCCAATAAAATTACATTATCTCTTCCCAGGGTTCCTCTCTGAAGGAGACCGGCTATGTCCTTTCAGTGTTTATATTGGGAGATCAGATCTCGTCTTTACATGTTGCAGCGAGTTCGTACGGAATCCAGACGCGCTCCTTCCGTAAACCTCCTTTGTAATTTGCGCCAGAAAAGTGTGATTGGTAAGATGTTTCTTAAACATTTCTACACACGAAAATCTAGTTGTCTAAAGGCACATAATGATTTGTTGAAAAATCTTACATAGTCGTGCTAGTACCAAAAGACTGTTGTCAAAAAAAAGAAACTTGATAGTGTAACACAATTTTTGGTGAAACAACTTCACTTGTAAAACTCACAAAAACTTATTACAAGATTTATATTAACAAAACTTTTGCGAAAGGGATGAGAAAAGACCACACATGTCAATAATCAAGACAATTTTTATAATCTGAAGTGTTTTGCTATCCTCAAGTGCCAAAAAATGTTCTTGGTACTCGGGTTGCTAGTGTATTTAGTGTGGGTGAAGCTTCTGCGGTGGCTAAATTTCTATTTCCCACATGGGTTCTTTCAGCTTCCGCCAGCGCAGACATGTCACCAACTCTGGAGGAGACTTTCGGATCGTTGACCGTGAAACGAGGGGAGGCTGTGTCGCTCCGGTGCCGTGCCCGTGGCAGCCCGACGCCCGAGATCAGCTGGGCGATCGACGGCGACTTTCTCTATCCATCTCAAAGACTCAGGATCACCGCCGAGCGCTCTGCCTCTGATGTACAGTCTGTGCTGAACATCTCAGACGCCAGACTTGAGGACAGAGGGGAGTATAGCTGCGTTGCACTAAATGACATCGCCACCGACGCTCATTCGGCCAGAGTGGACGTCGAAGGAGTGCCCTTTGTGCGACCACTCCGCAACGTCACCATGGTATCAGGAACCCTGCTGACACTACGGTGCCCGTACGGCGGTTATCCCATAGAGTCGCTGGTGTGGCGGAAAGGTGAGTAGTGTGAAGCTTGGGCTTGTATCTGTGGTATAAACCCAGCGAAAGTGTGACCGATGGGAGGGAAGAGAAAAAAGACTTTGGTTAACTGGGCATCATATCCAGTGAGAAGCATCATGTGTCTTCCGGAAGCGGTGTTTGCGGGCGCCGTCTAGGTGTGCGCTTTCGCAGCATAACAGACTAACCATTCGGCGTCATATACAACACCGGTCTTCCGGCATTCATCTTGTACGCAATTACACAACGAAGTGCGCCGCTTGCACTAGGGGTGAAAGAATGGAGCACGCTAGGACTAGCAAGGCGAACTATCAGCCGAACTTGTTTCGACCAAAGTTTTGCCGGTGGGCTAATTGTAAGCTTTCGCTGGAGGGGATACCTTTTTTGCTATTTGCGCTAAGTACGACTACACGTGTCACATGACTACCCGTTGCGTGATGATGCAATTTTTGTCACGTGACTCTTATTACGTAACTTTTACAAGGCTTTAGTCCTGCGAATAGTGGTTATGTGAGCTTACGTAATTGTCAACTCATTCATTGTAGTTATTGCATTCAACACCGAAACAATCGACGCACTTGTGTAATGTTGTGAGAACGAAGCAAGCGTTAAAAAAACGAAAAAATTGCTTACTGATTCAAGATGTTGAAACTTGCTTTTCGTACTACCAAGCACAACAAAATGCTTAAGAGAAGCTCTAGAGCATTAAGAAAAAGTTCCTTTGAAGATTGTAAGAACCATTTCATCACCGCTGAATTCAAAAACTGACATAAGAGTTGCAAATTTGAACACAAATAGCACTTTTTGGCAACGAAAGAAAGATGTTGTGGCCGCAGGGATTCTTCAGACGCTGATTAAACTCGGTGACGTCAACCTCGGCATGCCGCGTTATCTGCAAACATCAGCACTGCTGAAGTTATGCCCTCCCTCATTTACCTGGGCCAACGGCATCTCATGAAATGTCATGGAGGCCATGCTTGAAGATACGAGATAGCATTGCCCGCGTATCAGTCGGAACATGGAGCGCATTCCCCTAGCCGCTTACGCAGTCGACTATTCGAAGGGTGTTTGGCTTGGCTTCGCCATCTTTTCACATCGACGCTAACCATGTCACGACATATTGCACTCGACAAAAAAACGCAATATCCCTGCACTTCCCTTTGCTTGATTTGATAGGAAAGGTAGGTTAGCCACTTTTCGTACCCAGTTATTTAGCGGCAATGCATAGATACTTGAATAAAATATACTCAAGGTGGTGTATTCACCTAAACAATGGCGCGAAGGAATGCAGATGCCAAGCATTCGCTGGTACAGTGTTTTCAAACTCTTCTCTCTCTCTCTCTCTCTCTCTCTCTCTCTCTCTATATATATATATATATATATATATATATATATATATATATATAGTCCAGTAGATCCTCCGTGAGCGGTCACAACGTGGTTTATTTCGACGTTTCGGCCTAGAGTCTGCCCTTCATCAGGATTAAAGATACAGTTTGTTGGTGCTCAGCTTTATACAATCTCAAATCACAGGGCGAAGAAAAAAAAGGAGAAAAAGAAAAGAAAAAGAAGAAAAAAGAGAAAAATAATATACGGTGGACGCCCCTCGGGTGCCTCCCTTCCACTCTTCCTTCCACTTCCTCTTCATCTCTCTCCCCCCTCTTCCCTTCACCTTTCTGATGTCAGCGGTCTGTGTATGTTTCCGTTCACTAACGCATTCCTCCCGATCAGACGGCCCCTCCTAGCACTGGCGGTTCGGTGTGGGGCAAAAAAGAGCTTTTCAGGAAGTCCTAAGCCTTTAACTACTCGGGGTCCCGTAAACAATTCGTCGTAGAAGGAGGGGTGCCACGTATTGTGGCTGAGGCTGGTAAGCGGGCATTTTAGGAAGTCCTAAGCCTTTAACTACTCCGCGCCCTGTCAACATTTCGTCGTAAAAATAGGGGTGCCCCGTATTGCGGTAGGCTGTGCAAGCGGGTGCAATGCGAATTCCTTGCCCACTTCTAAATTACGCGTGTAGTGGGGGCCTCCTGGCTGTGCACAGGGTTGCTGTTGGGCATGTCGTGCATGGCACATTTGATTGGGTAGTAAAATAAAACAGAAAACAGACGACAGCTGCACTTAGAAAGAGTAGTTACACTTGGAATTGTTCTGGGTTGTCCAGTGCCCTTCGCAGCTGCAGTGCCGTGAACTCAGTTACTATTTTCATTGTTGCCGTTATTGTTTTCTAGTGCTTTAATTGCTGCAAGTGTACCACGATTCTCATTCTCAAAGGGTGTTTCGAGCAAGTACCTCGAGCAAATCGAGCAAGTACCTATATATATATATATATATATATATATATATATATATATATATATATATATATATATATATATATATATATATATATATATATTGAAACGGGTTGTTGAACAAGCAGGAGTTGCCTCGGCAAAGGAGAGTTTTGTTTAGCGCAAGGGCTAACTGAACGCAAGTCTGCGATCACAGCAAGTCTTCTTCCTTTTCTATACTCGAGCTCCATGCCCACTGCCCTCGTTACAATCACCCCCGGCCGATGAGGGAGCCATCCTGGCGACCTAAAAACAGGTGTACACAGAAGGGTCATGGTATGGCTTGAGCCGAGAGATGTGTACGATTTCTTGTCCCCGACGGCGCTTGTCCGGAGATGCATCCAGCGGCTCGACAAGGTAGTTGACAGGGGATGTTTGGCGTACAACTCGATAAGGGCCATGGTACCTGGATGAAAGCTTGTGGGAGAGTCCTGGAGGAGTAGAAGGAATCCATAACCACACCAGTGAGTTCGGAGTAAAGCTCATATGCGTGGTTGACGCGTCGTGGCGATGTTTTTGGCGCGTCTGGTCATGTGACGTGAACGCACGAGCAAGCTTCCGACATTCTTCAGCGTGTGCTGCTGCTCGAGAAACGGTAGTCATCTCTGAAGGGTCCGGTCGATAAGGAAGAATGGTATTCATTGTTGACGATGGCTCGCGTCCATAAAGAAGGAAGAAAGGCGAAAATCCAGTGGTGCTTTGCGTTGCGGTGTTGTAAGCATATGTCACAAAAGGGAGTATGCTTTCCCAATTTGACTGGTCAGATGAAGCGTACTTGGCCAGCATATCCCCAAGTGTACGATTAAAACGCTTTGTCATCCCATTAGTTTGCGGGTGATAGGCTGTGGTAGTGCGGTGTATGATGCGACACTCGCTCAACAACGCTTTGATGGCATCGGAGAGAAAAACGCGGCCGCGGTCGCTCAGTATCTCCCGAGGTGCTCCATGCCTTAAAACCAGGTTTTGCAGTATAAAACACGCAACGTCTTTTGCGGTAGCAGAAGGTAACGCAGCTGTTTCAGCGTACCGCGTTAGGTGGTCGATAGCGACAATGACCCAGCGGTTCCTACTCGAAGTATAGGGAAGCGGACCGTAAAGGTCGATTCCGACACGATCGAAAGCTCGTGCTGGACATGGCAACGGCTGCAAGAGATCTGTGGCATGTTGAGTGGGCATTTTGCGTCACTGGCACGTTAGGCAAGACCTTACGTAACAGCGAACGAAACGGTACATACCGCGCCAGTAGTACCGCATCTGCAAGCGGGTGTATGTTTTTAACACACCAGCGTGGCCACATTGCGGATCATCGTGGAACGTGGCACAGATGTCAGAGCGCAGATGTCGGGGGATGACGAGCAACCACTTACGGCCGATCGAGCTGTAGTTTCGGCGGTAAAGCAGGTTATCCCGAATAGCGAAGTGTCCTGCTTGACGGCGAAGCGTCCTGGAAACTGGAGCGGGCGTCCGGTTTGAGAGAAAGTCCAAAAGAGAAGATATCCAAGCATCTTTGCGTTGCTCGGAAGGCATGTCCGAAATGCTGAGGGCCAAGGCAGCACTAGTGGAGATAGGCGAGCCGACAGGCTCTGAAGCCAATGGCGAACGTGACAGGGCATCGGCGTCGAAATGCTTCCGGCCAGAACGGTAGATAACACGGATATCGAACTCCTGTAACCGCAATGCCCAACGAGCGAGCCGACCATTGGGATCTTTTAGTGAAGATAACCAGCAAAGCGCATGGTGGTCTGTTACAATATCGAACGGATGTCCATATAAATAAGGCCGAAATTTTCCGATTGCTCAAATAATGGTGAGGCACTCCTTTTCAGTTACACTGTAATTCTTCTCGGCTTTACTGAGGGTGCGGCTGGCGTAGGCAACGACGTACTCGTCAAAGCCCTCCTTGCGTTGGGCCAGTATGGCCCCTAGCCCGACACCACTAGCGTCCGTATGAAGCTCCGTTGGAGCAGACGGATCGAAATGTCGGAGTATGGGAGGCGTGGTGAGGAGCCGTCGGAGTTCTTGAAATGCATCATCACACGCCTGCGACCACGCTGACAAATCAGAACTTCCGGCAAGAAGATTGGTCAAGGGGGCGATAATGGAGGCGAAATTGCGGACGTAGCGCCGGAAGTAAGAACATAGGCCGATGAAGCTTCGAAGCTCTTTGATGGTGTTTGGCTTTGGGAACGCCGCGACTGCATTAAGTTTCGTAGGGTCCGGGAGAATGCCGTCCTTAGAAACCACATGGCCGAGAATTACAAGCTTGCGAGCGCCGAAGTGGCATTTCTTCAAGTTAAGTTGAAGTCTCGCCGTGGAAAGGCACGTAAGAACTTGATCGAGGCGGCTGAGGTGGGTCGCAAAGTCGCTTGAAAAGACCACAATGTCATCCAAATACCAGAGGCACGTTTTCCATTTCAGACCTCTTAGGACGGTGTCCATCATCCTTTCGAAAGTGGCAGGCGCATTGCAGAGGCCAAAGGGCATGACGGTGAATTCATATAGTCCATCCGGTGTTACAAAGGCTGTCTTCGGGCGGTCACCCTCTGCCATGGGCACCTGCCAGTAGCCGGAGCGTAAATCTAACGAAGAAAAGAACTCTGCTCCTTGTAGGCAGTCCAAAGCGTCATCGATGCGCGGCAGAGGGTATACGTCTTTGCGCGTTATCTTGTTGAGTCGGCGGTAGTCAACGCAGAATCGGATGGATCCGTCTTTTTTCTTGACGAGAACAACCGGTGAAGCCCAGGGACTGTTGGAGGGCTCGATGATGCCACGTTTCAACATGTCGTCCACTTGTTCGTCGATGACACGGCGTTCAGCAGATGACACACGGTACGGATGCTGCCTTAGCGGGGCTTGTTGACCGGTGTCAATACGGTGAACGACCGCAGAGGTTCAGCCTAAGCCTGACTGGTCACGATCGAATGAAGAACGAAAGCGGAGAAGATTTATAATCTCTTGGCGCTGAGTCGGTGTGAGCTCAGAGTCGATGGCATCCGAGAATACGTCCAGAGCATCATTAGGCGCGTTGGAAGAAGTGACAGCACAAATTGGGAGCGAAACCGTTGAGTCGGGTATAGTAGCCGGAAGAATGCACTCGCAAGGTTCGTAGCTTCCCAGGCATTTTCCACGTAGTAGGGATGACGGGCTGTCCGAGGGATTGCACACATAAATGGCAGCGTGACCATTGCGAAAAATGACGACGGCAAACGGAAGCATGATATTTCGACGGCACGCAGATGTGACCTATGGCATAAACAACAGAGGCGATTTCGAAGGGGAGGCACATGACACCGAGACAACAACAGCTGAGAAAGGCGCAATGTCAACGTCAGAAGCAGCAAACACTCTACACGAAGCACCATCGTCGGGGTCATAGCACGGCACAGATAACGCGAGTTCAGAACGAGCACAGTCGACAAAAGCAGAATTTGACGAAAGAAAGTCCCACCCAAGGATTACGTCATGCGAAGAACGGAATAAAACTACAAATGTGACGACGTACATCGCACCTTGAATGACGACTCGTGCAGTGCACAAAGCTGAAGGCTGAATATGATGGGACGTAGCTGTCTGCAAAGATAGGTCGGTAAGTTGCGTGGTCACTTTCTTCAAGTTTCGGCACAGTTTCTCGCTAATTACAGATACGGCAGCTCCAGTGTCAACAAGTCCGTGCACCTTAATGCCATCAATATAGAGTTCGATTTCGTTCGGGGGATAGCAGTTAGGTCTTGAAAATTTCGCTGCCAACGCAGTTCTTGCCTCCGGAACTGCGCCCGTCAGTTTTCCCCTCGCGGTGGGCTGTTGCGACGTAACATCCGAGAAATAGATCGACGACGAGGACAAGGTGAACGACTTGAGCCAGATGGTCGGCGACCGGGGCGTACGTCTAGAGGTGGATCGGCAGGAACGGGATATCGCGGCTGAGTGGGCATGTAATGTGAGGCCCCTGCAATGTCGTGAGAAGGCAAGCTGCGACGACGGCAGTGACGAGCTACGTGGCCTGGGATGCCACATGAAAAACAGATCGGCCGATTATCCGGAGTGCGCCATTGGCTGACGATAGGGGCACTGTTTGCTGAATAGGGTACCGTAAATGGTCGTGCAGGCGGCGGCGTCATATAAACGTTCTTACCTGTTTCATATACAGCCGGAGACGGGACAGTCAGCGAGCGGGAAGGTGGCGTCGACGAATAAACGTGGCGAGTAGCTTCGTAGATGGCCGGAGACGATGGCGCACGTGGCCGAGCAACTGCGGCTGCATACGTTAGTGGTGCGGTAACAGTTAGTGGAGCCTGAGCTGGCGGCAATGCTTCGGCAACTTGCGAGTGAATGACCTGGCGAAGCGAAGGCGACAAGGGTGCCATCGGCTCGGTAGTTCTTGTGATTGTAGATAGCTGCCGGGCGACCTCCTCGCGTATGAATTGCTTTATGACTGGCATCAACGCAGAGTGGTCGGCGGTGTCATGGCGATAGTCGAGGGATGAGATGTGCGCCGTGTCTTGAGCAGCGCAACGTGTAGAAGCGCGCAGCCTACGCAGCTCATCATAGCTTTGGCAGGACTGAATCACCTCGGCGACCGTCTGGGGACTCTTCGCAGCCAGCATTTGGAATGCACCGTCGTCGATTCCTTTCATGATGTTCTTGATCTTGCCTGCCTCATCCAGAGTCGAATCGACAAGCTTGCAGAGCAATAGCACATCTTCGATGTAGCTCGTGAAAGTTTCATCTGCTCTCTGTACTCTGCCCCGCAAGTGCTGTTCAGCACGAAGGCGGCGGACAGCAGGACGGCCAAAGACTTCCGCGAGGGTTTTCGCCAATTCCGACCAGGTACTGAAATCACTTTGATGATTTCTGTACCATAGTTTTGCCACGTCGGTCAGGTAAAAACTCACATATGTGAGCTTATCGGCTGCGTTCCACTTATTGACGGCGCTCACCCGTTCATACTCGGCAATCCAGTTGTCCACATCTTGGTCCTCTGTGCCACCAAATATGGTGGGGTCGCGCTACTGGAGAGCGCCTGCGCAGAATACAGGCACAGGTGCGAGATCTGGAGTAGCAGCATGAGATGGCCCCGGATCAGTCATTGTAGGTGGTCGTTGGAGTGTGCGGCTGCGAAGTTCCAGGGTGAGGACCAGATGTACCCAGCACCTCCACCACTTAAAACGGGTTGTTGAACAAGCAGTAGTTGCCTCGGCGAAGGAGAGCTTTATTTAGCGCAAGGGCTAACTGAACGCAAGCCTGCGATCACAGCAAGTCTTCTTCCTTTTCTATACTCGAGCTCCATGCCCACTGCCCTCGTTACAATCTATATATATATATATATATATATATATATATATATATATATATATATATATATATATATACTCTTGCTCGATACTCTAAATGTAATTGAATACAGCGCACTAGCATTCGGCCTAGCTACGCGCAGTGCTCATTCAAACTATACCTGATCGGCTTCTCCATGAATTGTCTTAATTCTGTTCGTTTATTCTCTGTGTTTGCAGCGGGGATGGTGCTTCCAGTGAACTATCGGCAATCTGTGGACAACAGAGGGCGCCTTCTTATACAACAGGCGCTTAAGTTTGCCGACGAAGGCGAATACACCTGCACCATCACGGGACGTTCACAACTCGTAGCCAGTGGTTCGACCTACGTCTCAGTGGTCGGTAAGTTTGCAATAAAAAGAAGAGATTTAAATTGATTACAAAAATGCTTTAAAGAAGATTAGTGACTGTCCCGAAGTTTGTTGAGAAGATAAAGCACTATCACTCCTCATTACTCTAGCATTGTGTTCAAGTATGGGTGGATTTAAAATTCGTATGATTTTCGTTGCACGCAGATGCGTTCATGCATACGTGAAGGTTATTACTGTATTTTCGTTTTCCCGATTATATGATTTTCGGGGCTTGGCGCCGGAGTAACGTGGTATTTCTATGGTGTAGTAAAAAATGCAATTGCGCTCTGAACGCCATTGATGTGAACCTTGAAATACGGTCGGTTTCTTGTTATAGAACACTTTGAGAGCCACGCCTTTTTGACGAGATTTCCATATTTCGGAAACAGTGAACCGGCTTCATTAAATTATACCGTATTTGCACGACTTTTGTGTGCTTTCGGTCATAACGCTTAAGTTTTTTATGGTAAAGTAATTAAAAATCTTTGCTACCGATTTCGCTTTCGAGCTCAGTTGTAACGGGCGCACACAACCGAGGACTCGACATAGCAGAAAAGTGGGGCTTAGAATCCTCGAAATTTTTTTTTGAGTTGGAAAGAAGTAAAAACAAGCTGCGTATCTTCACAATTACATAATGCTTCATTTTATGCATCAAAGGGTAAAAAAATATGCGTGTCATTACATCAAACATAACTGCTGATGGTATGGCCGTGGACTTAATTAAATATGGTGCATGTAGAACTGGCGGCGTGCGTGGCATTCTTCAGCGTTTATGAGACGCAGACAAATACCTAACTCGTACACTAGTAGATCCATAATTGCTAACCTATACAGCTAATCTTCGGACTCGACACGACTTCCGCAAGCTATACTGCACTATCTGAGCTCTGTGCCTCCCTGCATAACGTCGTGATGAAGGGCGGGGTGGCATAGCCAACTTCGAGGCACTATGTTTACTCTCTATCACGCCGCTATCACGTTTGTCCTTTAGTATACGTGTGCGTTTTTGTGTTAGGAACACGAAATGCGAAACGTCCTACCTTTATATTCGCAATGGCTGCGCCTTTATTTATTTACCGATTGGACTGGCTGCTGTCATGGTTCTTCGCGCATCTTGTTTGCACAGCGGATCCATTTCAGAGCGATGGCGCAGCCTATCAGCGGTTTCCGAGACTGAACTTACAACAGCAGAAAACTTATTCGGCTGCATTGAAGTAGTGCCCAGGCACACATGTGCGAGGACAACACGGGGAAGATATCGATTTTTCTACAGCCAAAGCTGTTATGAGAGCAGAAAATGGGCGGCGCGCAGCATAGTTTTCCGTCGCTATTGCTGTTGGCGTCCGTAACCACTGTCGCACGAAATAAGGAAAAAAAAGCCAAGTGAATGGAACTTACTAATGAACCAACAAAATTCGTACTCGGGTCCCCTGCGTGCCAGCCCAGCTTTCTACGACTGAGCCCCGCCGGTGGTTCAAACTTTGCAAAGTGACCCTACGCAGCTTTGTTACCAGAAAAATAATCTCGTTGTAATGAGTAATAAATCATTTTAGAACGGCAAAGAATACATAAGGCGTCATACAATGTGAATGGAGTAACGAGTGGGTCATCGAATACGCTATTCCATTAGAATAGTGTCAGCTGTATTTATTCATCCTCGTCAGCCATAGAATCAAGAAATTGCACAAAATTTATTGCTTGTGTAGCGGGCAGCACGTTTTTGCAAGGTATAACGAAGAAATACATAGTTATTGTTTGCCTTCTACACTAAATTATTGATGGAATATTGAGTAGTGGGTACCCTGCAAGTTTTCTTGTAGCAGTTACTAAAAATTATTTTGAAAGGGCTTCAGAAAGGCCCTCTTCCAGCTTTCGCTGTGACTATGCTGCGTGTTGCGCACAAGCATGCCTTTTTTTTCAAGCGCCTCATATGTACAGCTGATTCCAGTCATACTTATATAGAGAGAGCTACTAATAGGCTATTTAAAGGTTGGAATAAAGGGTCTCAATAAAATAAACGCATCTTGAACTGAGTAGTTTTAGCTGAAGTAGTTCCGTAGGCGATTGAGGAGAGCAATAATTATTTTCACATATCTTCTTCTTTCTCATCATGAATTCAGAGAGTATATATATATATATATATATATATATATATGTGTGTGTGTGTGCCGCTGTGGTAGCTCAGTGGTTAGAGCATCGAACGCGTTATTCGAAGGTCGTAGGTTCGATTCCTGTTCACGGCTGGTTATTTTTTCATCCACTTTTCTTTCTTATTTACCTTTCATTTGTTCTAATAACTTCCCCTGTACATTCCTTGTCATTACTCTCTGTTAGATCTCATTAATATTGTGTTAAAACACGGAAAAAACGAGCCCTTAGGTATACACTTCTTTCCCCTATATATATATATATATATATATATATATATATATATATATATATATATATATATAGCGGTAGAAAAAGAGGTCGACAAACGTGCGAAAAATACAAGTTTTACTAACGTGTCGGCAGGTGAACGTGCCGAAACGTTAGTAAAACTAGTGTTTTTTCGCACGTTTGTCGACCTCTTTTTCTACCGCACTTTCCACCGAATCCATTGAATTTCACCCCACCATATATATATATATATATATATATATATATATATATATATATATATATATATATATATTTGTGTGAATTATTGTTATACGAATATCTGCTAACTTGGTTTCGAGCTCATCGCAAGTCTGATCACGATAGTCTCAATCTGTGCGCCATTTAATGACGATTAAACACTCTATTCGTCTTCACGTCCCACAGGTCAAGTAACAAAGGAAAGTGAGACTTTGAAATGCGAAGCATTTATTAGCGAAGTGCAGGCACTTTCGTCATTTATATCTACGCATGTATTTATTTATCTGGCCACCTACGTCTAGGCGCTCTCGTGGTCACCTCTAATGTGGTGCAGACAGAAACTAGTAGGGGATGGTAAGAGAGTTTGAGAAATATGACTGTCTGCTTATGAAATAAAGAATGTGAAAGTGCTTTCGCATATATCGTCAGACCCTTTCCCATAGGCAGGTGTGGTATGTACCCGTATACTACTGTTTACGGTGTGGGGGTATGTGCCGCAGGTGTTAACAGTTTATATCTACTCCTGGACGGAGAGGGCATACATTAGTATTTTAATCGTGAGAACATCAACATAAACTGACATCCGCAGCATCCACCCGACTTATGCAAGGATACTGCCCGGAATCTAACGCAAGACTTTTGCGGGGCAATGAGGTACTCTACCACAGAGCCATGCCTGCTCTTGAAACCGCTCTGGAAAAATACAGAACGCAAGCGTAATGCCGTACGTCGTCGTTGTTTTGCCCTGAATTTTACTGTTCCTACTATTGCACTACTACGCACGATTGTTCCTTATTGTGGACAATGTTTTGCTATTAAGAAGTCATTTATAGTAATATTAGACAACGATCCATTTTTTTGCAAATCAAACACGTGAAAAAAACTATACACCAGAGTTTGTACACGCTTTTTTCTCATACGCAGTGGCTCCAACAATCGATGAACATTTCTTTCCGGACGTCGTAAAAGTGGAAGAAGGTAGCCGATCTCGACTCATGTGCTCCGTGTCCAAGGGCGATCCTCCTTTGCGTTTCCGATAGCTGAAGAACGGCCTCAGGATCAGTTCTCATGGCGAGCGAGTGATCGAGACCACGGACGACTCGTCAATTATCAAGATCAGTCGGGTGCGATTCGCGGACCACGGCGAGTACACGTGCTTCGTCTCGAATGACGATGCATCTGTCAACCGAAGTGTGGAACTCGTCGTGCACGGTGAGAATGCCATGACGGGGTATAGAACCAGTAACTGTAACCCATTAGCCTTAATCTCGGTGGTGCGTAAAACTAGAACGTTGTGACAACCGAAGGGAGCCGCGCGGACCGAATAGCATTTATGCAGGAAAATAATGAATATGTTTACGCTATGCGAACAAGCAGAAGACGAGTACACAAAATTGTATGTGTTTTCTGAACGGCAGCTGTGTGTAATCGTCCTGTCCTTGTACGTTTTGCGCTAGTGTTTTCTCAATATTCATCATCAGTCAACCTAACAGTCCGGGACATCTTATGGCGAACATCTGTTGGCAATCAATATTTCATTAGTTATTTGTAAGAGCGGATGAGGTGTCGTTGGCTGAGCTATGGTTATAGAAGATACCACGTGGTAATTGTAAAATAGTTACAAAAAGAAGGCAGGTGCACTGAGAAAGTACGCATAGTTAGGTCTAATACGTTGGTTGCGAAAGTTCCAGACTGAAAGGGAGTCCGAGTGAAATGATTAGTCCAATCGTGCGCCGTCTTTTAGTCTGCAAAAAAGGCTGTAGCCGATGTTTGCGATAGCCATAGTTATTGAACGTAAAATGATACGTAGCTATTCATGAGATTAGTAATAATTGGGAGAATGAAAAGACAAAAAACGGCAATTAAACTGTATTGGATGGTATTTCTATAGCTTGCGATGCAACGGAAATCTGAAACGAGAAATGCAACTACCCGTTGGTAGGGAGAGTGCCTGCAGCCATCGAATGAGTCCGATGTTGTGCCAACTCAGCTGCAGTAGCAGCCATACCCTAGTGCACTATATGGCGTATATGCGTTCTTTCGTGGGTAGCAGGTTTGGTCCATCGTCACGTCAAGTTAAGTATTAGCTCATTTTACAAGCTTCTCACGTGCATAATAATGCAAGTGTCAAGGTGGGATTGTTGGTATAGCTTCAATATCACTATTTGGCACCGCAAACACACGGGACAAAATAGAAAGGTACACAAGTAAGCGCAACCTCTACATAGGTTCTATTGTAGCAGAAATAAATACAAAAAGGGTGGTGGAAAAAGAGTAACAGGAGGAAGCATCACCACTAGCCGTATTGCGTTTGTTATGTACACATGATGACTACACATGATGTTTTTCCTTCCCTCAGTATCCTTATTTTCAACTCGTAATTTTTGTATATAAACTAAATAACCAAGCTTCAGTCTGCGTTTTTTTTGCATACCTTCTTACTTTGTCCCACTTGTTTGCGCTGCAAAGTTGTCATGAAGGATTGGATAAGTATTACATGTAACACGCCCTATACTTTCTTTCTCTTTCATGTCTGTTAGCTCTCAGTAATGTTGGCGTTTAGCAAAGGTAAAGAAGCCCCTCGCATTTGCGTTAGATAAATATTGAGTGAGCTTTAGCGTAACTTACGGCGCCCGGAAGGGAGAGTACACGGCGGAATGTTGAAGCGTTGGACGCTCTGTGTCCTCATGCCCTCCTGTGCGAAAGGAAGTAACACCACCGGCATGCTAAAGTGCCCAAAATACCACTATACTTTTAAGGAGTATTTCAATATGCTTCGACATGCAGTAAAAGTCAGTCCTGTGAGTCTGTGATGCATAGTTGCCTCCACATAATCGCACATGAGTTCAACTTGAGACTGCTGAGTCAGCTGAATGACCAAATACAAACAAAAGGGAGAAAATGTCAATACTTCTCAAGCCAGCGACTGTCGTTTGTTGTGCGGTTAAGGCACATAGGCGGGAAAGGAGAATATAGTGGCAGGCAGCCGGTAACGCGAGCTGAGCGATTTCCGCAGGAAGCAAAAAAAAAACGAGCATGTGCAGAAAGAAATTCCGTAAGATTTCAGCAAACACGTTGGCACCCTCAGTGGACAGCCGGTGCTCACATGATTGGGAAAGGGCAGACCCTGCAGTTTTTTTTCTCTGTTTAGCCAGCGCGCTTCTCGTAATGAAGGTGCTCAGAATGACGCCAAGCAAAGCTACACCCACTGGTTAGTACGCAATTAGTAATGAAGAATTTTCGGTGCACTTGAGGTTGGCTGAAAATTTGCCACCCAGCTAATGACAGCGCGACTTTTTTTCTTAATTAGCGTGTTTCTACGTCACAGAATATTTTATTTTTTTTATTTTACTTATTTGTTTCTATCTGTCACTGAATAAAAAATGTAGCGAAGGCGAAATTCTCAGGAGTCTGACAAACGCCCTTCATTCTAAATTCAGTGAGGCACCCTAAAAATGTTAGTATCGTGCGTGTACTTTACAAGTTTGGCGCGATTCGGAGTGTGGCAAATTTCACTAATATAAATTATGAATAGGACAGACCTAGAGTGGGTCCCTGTGGCACTCTCTTCTTCACTAAAACGTATTCCAATGGCTCCTTATTTATGTTCAAAAATGGTATCGATTTCTTAAACAACTTTGCAATAAATCATGCACAGTGCCTCGTAATCGACATGCGCTTAATTATTGTAGGAAGACATCGTGACACACGGTATCGAACGCTTTACGTTGATATATAACTAACCAATTTGTGTATAGGTTTTTGCAAAAATGGCCAATATAAGATCTGTAATTGGCAGTAATTAAAGTTCGGCAGACTTGTTTTTGAAAGCTAAATTTTGCGTACTTTACAATACTGTATTCATCCTAGAAAAATTTTGGAGCCGCTTGTTCATTCCACGTTAATATACCTTCGACAGAAAAGGTAGCAACGATATGGTACGATAGTTAGTCATGTGTTTCGGATTGTCTCCTTTGAGAACAGGACATACGCGATCAATTTTCAATTTTTCTGAGGAAATACCCATGGTAAAAAAAGGATGGAAATACGTCCTAGTGGAACAAATAACACACCGGCCACGTATTTCATTGGCGTAGGTTTTATTTCGTTGTAACCCGCTGTACATTTTCTTATTTTCTTAATTTTTTCCAATTTAGGTGTCTGTGAGAGGAGCTGACAAAATTATTTTCGAAATGCTGTAATAGATTAACGACAGATGCAGATCCTTAGCATCGGTGTAATTCTGAGTGTTACAGCTGCTTATGTTGAAGTCCCTTGCCGCACTAACATTATTAAAGATATCTGGTAAGAGCAGAAGGTTCTGACTTATTTGGTAATAACTGTACCCCAGGTGCTGAAACGAAAGCTTATTAGTAATGCTCCGTAACTACTTCCCATCACTCTAGAGGGAGAAGACTTATATGTTCAGACTGAAACCATCGTAGCACTTTCAAAGGCTGATAGGCTACCACTCAGACTTGGTGAAAAAGCAAATTTTAGAAAAAGCAGACACAGCTATGAACAGTTCAGTGAAATTTTGCAGTAAAGCGGATAATAGAGAGTTTACAAGCGGACCGCAACGTTGTAATGTTGTCATTTCACTGGCAGGCCCTTAGTGAATCTTCGAAGCTAACTGTGCTTACTGTTCAGCGTTCAGCAAGTGACAACGCAGCATCGACCAATAGTAAGCCGGCATTAGTAAGCAACGGTGATATAAGCCCACATAAGCTAAGAGTGGTATTGGGATAATATCCATTCACTGCCCAATGCCGCGCAGATCGATCTAGTAACATTCTACAGCATTCCCACTAACGTAAAGGAGTAAAAATATGTAAAAGTGATCACGTTTATTGCGGGTGTTCAAAGCCGTACACCTTTCCGCCAAGCCAGCCCTGCCGGTGTAGCTTCCAGCTCTGCTGTCATGGCTTAACAGAGAGAAAGCGCTTAAAGGGCGTTTGTAGTAACCCAGAATCTCTATATATTTGCCGGCGCTGCGATCACCTTCTGCAGTGCGCCATTGACAGCGGTGACGTGCTACCGTATCTGACATCGCGGGACACAGTAAGGTATGCAAAGCGGAACAGGACTGCCATGCGTTCACACGTTAGCCGCATATGCTAGCTCGCGAGAAGAGCAGCGAAACTGGGCTCCTTGTGATAACGTTGCCGCTCCGTATACCGCTCTCATGAAAGCCAGCAGCGAGATCAGGCATCTAGACCTGTGCGTCCAATTTCTAATCACTTTCGCTCATCAGTTGTATTTGTACATAAAACAACTGCTAGTTTTGAAGTGGTCGGCGTCTACGCAATCTTCACATGAAAAGTAGTAGATAAATAGATATGTGAGGTTTACCGTCCCAAAACCACCATATAGATATTAGAGACGCCGTAGCCAAAGGCTCTGGAACTTTGGACCACCTGGGGTGTAATAACGTGCACCGAAATCTTAGCACATGGGCCTACAGCATTTTTTTTCATCAAAAATGCAGCTGCCGTCGCCGAGATTTGATCACGCGAGCTGAGGGTCAGCAGCCGAGTATTTTAGTCACTAGACCACCGCGGCAGGGCAAAAGAAAATCAGCGTAATTATGGCTTCAACAATATAGCAGTCCCAAGTAGGTCTCAGAAAGCAGCATCCTAAATGCTATGCAATTTCTTCATCATAGAAATTTTTATCAGTTAAGACCGCGACGTTAAACAAATGTCAGCCGCCTAAATATGGGTCTGCTTACTCACACGAGATTCAACTGGTTAGTTCCGCCCAAATAGATTGTACGATGAAGCTCACTACCTAAAGTGAAAACTGTCTAGTTTTACAGAAATTACTGGAACCCATCTGACCAAATATGGTGGCCCCAAGCTTTTCAACAGATTATAAGAGGGTGTGTGGTGAAGATGTAAGAAAAAATCTGAGCACTTTTTTCTAGAATTCTTACTTTTCGGCAATTTTGTTTGTCCGTAATTGTGCTCTCACGTCAGTTCTTTTTAGAGGGGAAGGGAACCATCCTCTATTGTGTTGACGTTGCTGTGCGAATGTGCGAACTCGTCAAATTACCTATAAGACAGCATCTCCTTGATTATCGCAAACTTGTTACGTTTGATGCATCTGTGATGTAATTTACAGCAGACAGATTTTTTTCTGCATTCACAGTTGTGTCAACAAGCATAAGCTAAGGTTAGGTATTAATTTAGCTTATCACAAATATTTATGCGGAGCATGAAAATGTTCAGCTTGCACGCACCTTTCTCCCCTCGATGAGCATGACGGTAGACGTTCTTTCTAATAAGATATTTCACTCTGTTTTATAATGAAACCACGATATATCTTTCTTTCTGATGAAGAGCACCGCTTGCTTCGTAGAAAGTTTTGCAAGAGAATGTTGGCACATAGTGCCTAGAAATAAAACAATTAAAACTACTTGTACTCAGACACCACCTGTGAAATATAGTGACATTTTTCGGCAAGAGAAATCAACTAGCGAGGTGCCAAAACATCTACCTGCATATAGAGCCTTAAATACGCACAGATTATTGGAAAACGAGAGATCGATATTCGGGGGCTCACCGGGCTCTCTTTTTTTACGTAGCTAAGAATGTAAATGCGTGCCAAAATTTGATGAATGTTGCATAGGAATGAAGAAACTCGTCTGTTGTTTGAGGCATGACATATGAATAATAGCAGCAGCGCATGCGTAAGCCAACCATCCATAATTTGCATAAAAATGGAATGGAATGCCTCAACAGTTATCTTTCACGTAGATCACCGCGCGTTTCAGATTGATGAGTGAGCATCTTTACTCATTAGTAGCATTTTAGATGTCCTGACTTAATTCTTGTGTTTCACACGCTGCCTTATTCAGAATGCATACTTGTATGTAAAGTGCGTAAAGTGTGACATGTGTTAAAATATTATAACGGCTTGTTTTCTCTTCACCTCTGCTGCTCTTTATACAGTGAGTCCTCGCTGGAAGATAGAACCGCAGAACACGTCGGCCGTCTTGACGTCCACGGTGATCATGCATTGTTCCGCCGATGGTCATCCGCCACCCGTCCTGACGTGGAAGAAAGGCGAAAGTAAGCTGGAACTTGTGTGTTTGTCCTTTTATCTGCTCCGTCAAATATCAGTCTTGTACTCAGGTGGCGTACAATGTATCAATGAACTATCAGTTAGTGCAGCCTGCTGGCCTAATTCACATTGTATTCAATTATTTTTCATGTCAATAAACGTCCTTCGCAAAGTATATGTTCAATAACATCATTGGCTTCAATTTTCTCTCAGGAGCAATTTTAGCTTAGGTGGTTTAACGAATGCGGCCCTCTAAAATTTTTTATCATGGATTTGGTAGTAATTTAAAGAACAACTTTATGCAGGAAATATATTTTCGGCGAGAAGCAGCTTCAGCACCAATAAACATGTAGAGCGGTAAAATGGACGTAAGTGTAGGCGAAGATGCGTTACTTGGTCAACTCGCACGTTACAAGGTCCCCTTTGACGCGTTCTTATTTTTCACAACCTTGAAAAAGTGGCAATGACAGGGGGGGGGGCTGTAAATAAGCACAAGAAATAGTCATTCAGTAAGTTCAAGATACTTTACAAGCACCTTTTGAATAAACCACTATGGTGGCCTCTACAATCTCTAAATAATTATAAAAATTGTGTTCAAATTGAGCAATGTTTTTTCTCGTACGCACGTAGAGTAAGCATGTTTTTGTGCATCCGGCATTCGTACACAGCAAAACATTTAAAAGTATTTTATTTGTGTTCTTTAGATAAACCTAGAGAAGTAATCGACAAAGATATCATTAGAAATTTTGTATTTATACCTAACGTAGAACCACTTCGTCTTACACAGCTTGCAAATGATTTGTTGGCTTACAAATGCACTTTACTGCTGTTTAGAGTTCCGTAATTAGGGACAGAATCGCCAGACTACTTTCAAGGGCTAACGTTCACCAAATGCTCCAATAAAAAACGGGCTATGTACTGTTGTTTCTTTTGGTGCGCAGCGAATGCCTGCTGTGTTTCAAATAACTAGGCAATGCGGAGAGATGATAAGAAAGCAAAAATATATCTCAGATAAAGCAGGACAGACACCACACAGACGTGTGCCCTCGCAAGTTATCAAATACAATATGACATCTCTCAAGGTGCTTCCATACATGCGCAACAACGAGAAGAAACAACATGCGCTGCAATGCAACTTTATGCATCAAATAATCAAGGAACTTATAAACTAAAATATTTGTCAAACGTATTCTGTTCAAAGTTCCTGATATAAAGCTTGAATGATTTTCTGCAACGAATCATACACGCAAAGCCCAGCGTCGGCTGTCGACCCGCTGAGTTGGACGTTTCTCTTCCAGAAACTTCCAGGTCGTCGCCTGACCACACTAAAATAACAAAACTTGGCAGGAAACACGTCGTCCACTCACGCGCTGCTACTGCAGGGGACGTCTTCGTCGACTGGCGGAAAACACAATCACTGCATCGCCTGCTCTATCCCTGCAGGGCAAGCCTTCGCAAATTGGCGGAAAACTCGCACTTCTCCTCTTTATCGCAGTCCTCGCTGGTTGTTATATGCGTTCGCCCTGGGTTCTGGAATTTTATCGGGGCACCGGGCAGCCGGACAGCCAAGGCTGGGAAGGGATGGGATCATTATCGTCATTATCATACCCATCAGCCTGACTGCGTCCACATCAGGGAAAAGGCATCTCCCTTTATCTGCCAAGAAACCCGGTGTCGTGGTTTCTGCTGCCATGCTATACCCGCGAATTTTTTAATCTCATCTGCCCACCTAACTTTTAAAGAAGGTAGTCTTTCTTGGGGACCTTCGACGCAAAAATTAAAGTCTGTCTGTCTGTCTGTCTGTCTGTCTGTACATTGGTCTGTTTGTCTGTCTGTACATTGGTCTGTTTGTCCGCCTTTAACAGTACGCTAAACGGTACCAGAGTGGCCAAACGACTCTCCAAACGGCCGACCCCATCCGCAGTGCCCACAAATATTGCTCAAGCTTCAGCGTTCATACTTGTGCGATTGTAAATTAAAAATCAATTATTGAGCATATTTGAGGCACCATACCAACACGTGAATAATATGTATGTGTATTGTTTTCTAGAGAAGGCTTACATAAGTAATTCTAAGAACCGTAGTGTTTGTCACGCTGCACTGACCATGCAACGCTTGCACGAAAAGCCATGTGTTTCTAACGCTTTGCTAAGACGACACGGTGGTGGCACCTACCCGTCGCCTTGCGTTCTACGCCTCAACACCTCAGAGACAGGCGCGCACGCCACGCGCTTCATTTTCCAGGATAACTGCCAGATGACGCTCACGTCTCCAGTGTGACGGGACTTGATGCGCTCATTCGCCTCCGCTGCATGTTAGAGGAACTCCAACGCAGCACCTCCAGAATTCTATTCACCAATTTTCTTGCGCAGAACATCGAATAAACGTAATATTCACTCTCTCCAGGTGCAAGACTATTGTCTATCGACGACATTTGCAATGTAACATCTAGATACGGGGCCAATTTTTTGTCTACCCTTCTTGCGTATGCCTTCTCTGAAAATCCAGTCAGTTACGTTTATTGACCAGAGGTTATTTTGGCTACGCTTTACGTGTTCGGCCCATGTCTATTTTTTCTTCCGGGTTTCTACTATAATATTCTTAACCCCGATTTGTTCCTTGACCCACTCTGCTCTCTTCTTGTCTTTTAAGGTTACACCTATTATTTCCCTTTTCATCGATTGCTGCGTCGTCATCACTTTAATCTTAACCCTCTTTGTAAGCTTAAAAGCTTCTGCTGTTTAGGTAAATGCTTGCAAGGTGCAGCTGTTATATGCCTTCCTCTTGAGGGCTAATGGAATATCACTATTCATGAGCTGAGAATTTTTGTCATACATGATCCATTCAATCTGTCACGTTACCTCCCTTGTAACGGGACGCAACCCCACAGTACCACGCCCCTTTCCTTCGAGATGTTTGTGGTGTTAGCTAGTGTTAGTTCCGAGGAGGTTGCCGTGGTGGCGGTACTTTAGAGGGAGAAAAGGCGTGTGCTTGGCTTTCTTCGTTTCGCCGGCTTCTATCGCGCCAGCTTTGCACTTGGTTTTCACGTAGTCATTAGAAATTGGAGGCGCGCGCTTTCTTGAACGCTCTTTTGTAACAGCCGGTGTGTTATTGTAACTTCTCATTTGTTTACAGGAAACTACCCTCGAAACTTCTCGTACATACACTACAACTTTCGAAACCACCAGTTCAACAACGGCAGCCTTCTTATTCGTGAGGTGGAGGAAGCCGATGGAGGCTTCTATCTGTGCGAGGCAGACATTGGAATCGGAGCAGGAATCAGCAGACTCGCCCACCTCAAGGTGAAAGGTGTGTACGACCCTTTGACTGCTGCGCTGGCTTACAAGCGGAAGCTTAGTGAGGCCGCGCGTCGTCCAATCAGCGTTTCGCAAAACTTTACTTCATCCTACATAGCAGTAGGATGAAGTAAAGTAACTGTAAAACACAAATTATGGTGGAAGTTGTAAAGCCCTGAAGGCATATAGCGCCCCTTTCGCACCTGACAATTTTCCTTGGTTCTTTCCAGTATTTCTAGAGCCTTATTCCTTGTCGGACTCAGTATCTTAAGCCAAAGCTAGGCTCCAATATGATATGAATTTTGACAATTGCAATGATAAGTTAACCTAGACGCTAACTTTAATTTTGTTGCTTCTTTAATTACAATAGTTTAACTCAAATTGTTCGGATTTGAATGTTACTTACAGCACATGTACTGCCTTTTAATTCGAACTGGCCTTACCAACGTTATCTTTAGGCTTGCAAAAATATGTAATATTTCTTGTACACAAAGCATAAGAAGCGTCATTCAGTGTTGAATAAATCAAATTTTGTCATGTCGTTGTTATGGTCTGCTTTGAGTACTAGATTATTGACACTGAACTCCAGAAATGTTGTTTCTTTGTGAAATTATCTGGTGTTTTCATGAAAAAAAAACTCATTATTATTTTGCTTACAACCGAATATACAGGGTGTCCCCTATAACTAGAGCCAAGAATTGAAAATGAAATACACTTCAGTGGTGAATTGAATCAAACGAAGACTACTCGCACTAGCCTGTAGGTACTCTGGCTATTTTTTATTTTTCCCCGTACTATTTATTTTATTTCTTGATTACCCCATTTTTCATTTATGGGCTGGATACAAAAATATGAACACTGAGATGCAGAGAACATTCAGAAACCACCGAATGATGTGTTTTCTGTGCGATACGTCTAGCGCTGTAATTTTTTTCCGCGTTATAAAGAAATGCTATAGCAGCACTATAGCAGTGCGCTCGCGGCCCGTCACAGGGCTTCTTTTCACATTCCGCGGGCTTTCTTTACAACGTAGAAAAAATAACAGCGCGAGACGTATTGTACAGGAAGCAATTTAGTCAGTGGTTTCTAAAAGTGCTCAGCATCTCAGTGTTCAAATGTTGGGTTTCCAGCCCATAACTAAAAATTAGGTAATTAAAATTTATTATTTATTAGTACGGGAAGAAAGAAAAAGTAGCCTGAGTACATACAGGCTAGTGCGAGTTGTATGCATTTGATTCAATTCGCCTCCTAAGTGCCTTTCAATTTCAAAAATCTTGGCTCAAGTTATGTGGGACGCCCTGTAGATTGGGGTTATGGTTTGCGGTCACTTACGAGTTGCGCGCGTACCTCACCGCGGGGGTCTAATGGCTAAAGTAATCGGCTGCTGACCCGCAGGTCGCAGGATCAAATTCCGGCTGCAGTGGCTGCATTCCCGATGGAGGCAGAAATGTTGTATGCACGTATGCTGAGATTTAGGTGCACGGTAAAGAACCCCAGGCGGTCAAAAATTCCGGAGCTCTCCCCTACGGCGTCTGTCATAATCAAATGGTGGTTTCGGAACGTGAAACCCCACATATCAATTACTGTTTGCGCGCGAGTGACTGATGCCAAAGAATAATTGTACAATTATTTTTTTCATTTACTTTTCATCCAGTACCACCAAAGTTCAAGGAAAAACACCGGAGACTCGTTGTGAAGAAAGGTGAAAACCTGCAAGTGCACTGTCAAGCTGTCGGTGATCCCCCAACTACATACTTCTGGGAGATAAATCAGAAGCCTATTGACACGGAAAGGTGTGTGTGCCGCCGTATCCTTGCTGTACTTATTGTATTCAGATTATTACCTGTGACTACTTTGAACGACAAACCTATGAACACACAAACAGAAGCACGTATGATCACCACAATAAAAATGGTATTTAACATAACTGTTCCTGCATTATGTTTTTCTAAAATATATGAAAGTTGTGCTGGTGAATTGTGTTAACATGTGTCTGGTGGAAAAATGTAACTCAATAAACAATTGTATCGGGCCAGTTGGTAAGGATCCATCTTGCTAGGAAGCGCACCACTATAACAAAGAAGCGCTTGTGTTGTGTGTTCTTTGTTATAGTGGTACGCTTCCTAGCAAGATGGAAAAATGTATAATGTGGTGAGAAAAAAAGGTGCGTTCTTGTTTAGTGTCACTAGCTATTATCAGAATCCAATTGAAAATAAAAAACAATATGACTAGCACCAAGTGAAATTTTTGTTGCTTAACAATAAGAAAAAGGTAGGGTCAGGGGAAAGACAATAAAAAGCATGAAGTTAATCCACCAACTGCAAAAGCGAGCAGGGGGAATGGGCCCAAGTTTGGCGCATCTGAGTTTTAAACTAGATAATGTAAAATGTTACACCAAGTAGGCTTCTTTCTCGTGTCAGAACGTTATGGGGGACAAGGCAGCACGGACTGGAATGCAACTATGACTGTACATCGCTCTGTTATCTTTAGAGCAAACTTCACAAATACTCGCAAGTTGCTTAAATAGGGATTTTACTATACGTTTTGCGAATTGGATAAAAAAATGCAAAGCAGTTTTAAGACAATAAAAATTAAATATTTGTCCTTTTTATTTTTGAATTGACGTTTGTGCAAAAGATTTTGCATTTAAAGTGGTGAAATTTCTTCTGGTTATCGCATATGCCCAGGGTATCCTCTATAACGAAAATAATAATTGTAGGCTTCACCATTCTAGAAATGTGTAATGACTAGAATTGCAAGGCCGTTTTCTTAAATAAACACTTTAGTAAAAAACTATACAATTTTGGTGTCAACTACAATCTTTTGTTTCAAAAAGTACGCACGATGTTCAGGAAGAAGTGTCAAAAATGTTTGCGATCGATAGCTTCCGCAGTTATAGAGAGAATGCTCATTTTCTGATGAAAAGTACTGTTCGGAGAAAACCCTATGTAAAGTTTGAGTTACCGTAGCAGAGACACGAGATCATGTGCTTTGGGGGCTGTTTTAAATGCTTTCCACTGCGCGCAAAAACTAGCAACTTAGTAGAAGGCAGCTTAAGCTGGAATATTTGCCATCAAAATCCAGTCGTATTGGCCCTTCATCCTCCCTTAAGTATGAGGAGTGGAGGCATAACGGGAGGATGCTTAATGCCAGAACAATTCTGCAGGATGTCTCATACGTGTTGCCATTGACGCTACTACAAATTGTGATGATCGTTTGAGGGTATGCAGTCGTATTTTTCTCTGTTAGTTTCAAAATATATTTTGCCACACTCATGAGCATGCTGAAGCAGCATTTATGCTGACCTTGTGCATCCTGCGAAATATATGCATGTGAGCTCATGTTGCTGTGTTCTAAAATGAAGTTGTTTCACTTTAATGAACCCGACGTCGTTAAAAAATCTGTTGAGGTTATTAATAAATATATACGGTACGAAGTTGCAAGTTCAAGTGTCGTATGTTTGTTTCCCTTTAGGTACCATATAAGAACTGTCAAAGGATCTGGTGGAAAATCTTACTCACTCTTGGACATGCAAGAACCAACGCGGGATGAATCAGGAGTGTACTCCTGCAAAGCAAAGAACGAACACGGCGAGGATACAAGCCACATCCAAGTGATCGTTCAAGGTCAGTGAAGATATGTCCTACCTCACTGCGCAGCCTTTATGGGCCTCCTCATGGCTTTCACGCTGTTCAAGTGCGTAGCCGAGCGAGTGGTTGACACAGGGTAGGCTGAAAACCAGAGAGCACTAAGCACAGCCCTCAGGGTGTGGGTGCCATTCTGGTGCACTTAAGCGCGAAACCTCACGCTGCTATGGCTTCCGCTCAGGTGACAATTTTCGGACCTTTTTCGTGACTGTACGTACTGCCTCTACAGCTTTTTACGTATATAGCCAAAGTAGTGGGCTAGGTGGGCTAATAGGCGCAATATTATGGCTAATGTACGTGAAAGGGTTTACTAGGCAAGATCATAACCTTTTACCCACATTGCAACACTACATGGCAATTCTCAAAGCAATTGTTATCAAGAATCAGCCCTGATTTAGCCCTATCAAGGCAATCGCACCGATAGTAAACGTTGTGCTATTATTGGCATGTAGTTAACAAACTCTCGTCAGTTCTCAGAACTGATGACGGCACGGGAGTATTTTTGTATTTTTAAAAAATAGGGCACAACTGTTCGCACGTTACGAGAGAGTGAGAAAGGTGGAAGGGTAAGTATTATCTAGGGTGTACACTCACTTATAAAATGCAGTACTTAAACGGAGGACAGAGTGTTGTTAGAGCCACTTCGTTCACGCATAGGAATTACAGGATGCAATAGTGTTGCACTAACGTACTATTAGTAACGGCGCAGAGTAGAGCACTGATAATTTCGACCGCTTTGGGTTTTATAAGATACACCTGAATTTAATTACGGATTTTGTTTCAAAACAGGGACTGTCGTGGCCGCTATTGAACCCATGATGGCCCGGTATGTGGCCGAGCATCAATAACAATTGCGCCTACACCACAACCTGTATGAACTATTTTATTCGCGTACGGAAGGGGCGATTACACAGTGCTACCATCACACTCTGATGCAGTGTATAAGAATAGTCATTAAAACAAAATGGACAGTGATCACGCACAGCGAGCCACTACGCCCTATCAGCTAGGACCTACGTTCTTTTTCAAAAACAGGTACACCCATCGAAGCACCAAAGGTTGGAAATCACGCGCAGGAAAAACGTGGCGCCGAAAATTGATCTGCTCTTTTGTCTGCCTATAACAAGCGTAGCGGAAACAAAAGGTCCAACGGCCGGCACATCGGCCTCAACAATGAAGCTGGCTTTGCGGGTCTTTTCCAAGTTGCTCTTGCTAATGAAACCTTCTGAGAGCGGGATTTAATTTGCACGAAATCCTTTGAACGTCACCTTTGTAAAATGACGCCAAAATTAGTTTGTGCTGGATTAGTTCTCTGAGGCTGCAAGATCTTTAAATAAAAACATTTCTCAGAGGAGACTTCAGCAAATCGTGGTAGTGGAAGATGTCCGCTGTGTGTTTCGGGCGCAGGTCGAGGATTTATTTTCACCTCACAATAAAGAATACTAGTGAAAAGATGAGTAGAGAAGCTTGCTCACCAACGGTAAAGAGGATATACAAAAGAAACATAATCATTGTGAATCTTCCTTCGCTCTTGAGCTTAAAAAGATTCCTTACAAAGCTAATCAGAACCAGCAGATAATGAAGCCAGGTAAAGGAAAGGGCGTGTTCACTGCGTTGTTTAAGTAGTAATTGTGATATTGATGTAGAGAAAGTAAAGTGGACGAAGGGACATTGTATTCCACCGGCAGGGAGCGAACGTACAGCCTGCGGATTACGTGCTCGACAGTCTTACAAAGTGAACAATGATGCTGACCGTAAAGCCATAATTATATGGGGTATTACTTTGCGACGCAAACTGGCAGTTTCAGTCAGCAAGGTTGTGTCAAACAGAAAAAATCATGTTCTATTTTTGCCTTCTTTCATCTATGAAGGATAATGATTTTTTGATGTTTTGATTAGTTTACGTGCTTTAGTCGCAGTGTACATTTCCAGAAAAATTATTGTCCCGTATCTCCGTCCAATATAGCATTTCACTTGCATGCAATAAACGTCACCTTTAAAGTAAAGCTGGAGGATAGATGAGATATGTCCGTATTAGCAGATATAGGTATATGAACCACTTTATAGTCATGAGCTTAGCTACGAACGGCTTTAATCGTAAAGTATAGCTTTACCTTACTGTTCCTTGTCAATGTAGCACTTTTTTCTCATTTTGATCAATTTCACAATGCACCATTTAGTTAAACAACAGAACAGCCGCTCTATACCAGATGTTCATGTCGTTGAGAATACAAGCATTGTATGTCTGCCGTATACATGGCCTTGCCAAGACATGCGTAGGGTAGCAAACCGGGCATGTGCCTGGTTAACCTCCCTGCCTTCTTTCTTGTTGTTCATCTCCTCCCATGCGGTTTCTTCAGTGCCTCAAACACTGCGAAAGTGAGCAAGGCTGTGCAGGACGTGTTTAATTGCCGCTTTTGTTTCGCACTTTCTGACGCAGGAGTGGCCATCCTTCCAATGCGACACGTGCACGCCTCTGAACGCACGTATCTGAGGGCAGCATACTCACTATGATTCAAAGCTCAAATACGCAATAGTAGTTTTAACTTCAACACAGAATCAAGTTTATGTCAATGGCAGAATTTGAAGCTAGCAAATGCCCAGAAAGTATGTCATATTCGCAGCACGTAAGCGCCAGACTATGTGACTACAAATAGGCAAAAAAAAACATCCACAGCCTCAAAACGTAGGCACGTGAGGACCCCCACACAAAAAATAAAGTAGGCAAATATTTCTTGACCACCCTTGAGAAAACAATTCGGCATACATGAGTTTGGCACCAGTGGGCTGCTTTTTGTTAGCTTATATACGAGGAATTTCTTTCAACCTCAGTACAACAGGAGAAGTAAAAAAACACTATTTTCGAAAAGACCTTGTTTATTGTATTTCCGTTTTAGATTGATAGACTGTTAAGTAATTTTAGAACTTCTATAGATGAGCTTGCACCCGTAACTTTCTTTGAACGCCCATTGACTGCAGAAACAGCACGGCTGCTAGCAGAGGTCGGTAAATATTCTGGCACTCACTCAGGCTTACTTATAAAGTATATATTGCCCTTGGTACTTACTCAGACAAAAATTCACCAAAACTTTCTTGAACCGGACTCAATCGAACCCAAAACCACTAAACTCTATTTCTGTTGAACTCAATTATTCAGGGACTCTCAAACACATCACTAACTTGGACTCACTTACTCAGGCTTAGGCGATATCTGAATCTGAGTGAGATTCTAGAGATCAGTTGAAAATAGCGTGAACAGTCCGATTTTGTAGATTATCTATCGAAGAAAGATTCTTCCTTATTGCAATTCCGCAAGTGATATGTGAACATGTGAAGATAAAGTAAAGAGAAAGGAGGGATTTATGAAAAAATATGAGCTATCTTTCAGTAATGCACGAATGCCCAATGCTGCCATTCTTCTACTGTGGGCAATATGGTGAGCGAACACAAAGTTAGCATGACTTGAACGCCAAGAAATGATGCACAGTGACCAACATTATTAAAAAAAGAGTCCATTGCAATCCCTGGTGAAGATGTTAACTTACGTTAAGAATATCTAAATCGTAAACTTCAATTTATTTGAGTTAAGATATAAATTTTTTCCTGACCACAAGCTACAATATACGGCATTTAACTTATGCTGACCGTATGAAGGCATCTATCAGTATTAAATTAATAGTATTTTTAGCATATAAAACGCAGTGAGTCATGTGTGTAATGTCATGAAGGTCAATATAGTAAAGTAAAAAAACACATCATAGTCAAAGAGTGAATGATGAAGAGTGGGGCGATGCTTCGGAGGGTTTTATCGGTAAACCGTGGATTGCTTATCCGCTGGCCGCGTCTGTGTGTCTGCCTGTCAATCCGATCGTCCATCTGTCTTTCTGTCTGTCTGTTCGTCCGTCCGCCCACCTGTCTAACTGTCCGTCTGTTCGTCCGTCTGTTCGTCCGTATGTGCGTCTGTCTGTAAGTCTGTCTATCTGTCTGTTTGTCTGTCTGTCTGTATATCTCTTTGTCCATCCATTCATACGTCCGTTTGTCCATCTGTTCATATAGTGAACACTCCAAGTACCGCCAACTCACATCTTTTCATAATATACAAGTACCGCCATCAAGCGAACATTTTAAGAACAAAACGAGAGATTACCTACAACTACATACTTCGAGGACGCACGACCCACGGCCTAATGAAATTCACCCCTAAAAAGAGTAACAGACCCAGTAATGAACCTTGAGGAACCTTTTGATCTATTGTTTCAGTTTAGGAAAATGAGCCTGATATACAAAGCACATGCTTTTTGTTAAGACAACTGTTTGAACTTAGAAGAATGAACCTACAGTACCGTATACTTGGAGTTTTTTTGGACAAAATGAGATGCCTTATGGTATCAAAAGCATTTGTTAAATCCAAAATAGAAATCCAACTGCAAATTTTGAATCAATGAAATGTTTGATCATCACAGAGAGGGAAAGAAGAGCAAGGTCAGTAGAAATTTCAGTGCGAAAGCCAAATTGACAGGGCTTTAATTTGCGAAATTTATTCAGATGCTTGTTTAGCTTACTTATAAATACTTTTTCGATGACTTTACTACGGTAAAAAATACAAATGAGGCTACAGATTGCAGACAGATTGTTTATCACCTTTTTTTAACAGTTGGAAGAAATTTAGGTAGATTTACTAATGTAAAAAAAATGCCACGCTTGAATTCAAGGTCTATAATTAGACAAAAGGTTAAGAAAGAACATTTAGTACAAGTTTTAGGTGGCATGCTGAGCCTTTTTTTATACCACGGTTCGTTCCTTTCAGACTTTTGATTGGTGTAAACTTGTCATCCGCACTCACGGGTAGAAGAAAAAAAATTATATGGAAGTTGTGGATTGCAATGAGAACGGCTATGTTGTTGAGTGAACATTTCGAAAAAAGTTACTAATATCATAAGCAACACTTTCGGGGTAACATGCTCAATACCTTTATGTATCACTTACTGCAAAGAAGAACAACGTAATAATCGACTTATAAAAGTTGCCATGAGGAAGTCATCTAGAACTTGACACAGTTTTAATGTTTTTGTCACTAGATAATTTCCTGCGATTTTTTCTGGAGTTACGAAATCTGTTTGTTGGCTCAAAGCTGTAGATCTCGCAATCATTCCGCAGTGCATATAAACGCATTCCATCGGCACAGTTGTAGTGAAAGGTGCGGGGAAAGCCAGCTACTGCCAAGAAGAACCGAAGGGCAACCGTCTACTAACAACGAAACAACAGCAGTACGAGCTTCGCCGCAGCTGTCGACGAGCGGGCTTGCCACCACTACGTCAAGAGATGAACTCGGACCGAGACATTCAGCAGCCGTGCATACGGACACCGCCTTTCCACTACCGAGAGCCACGCACCTTCACTGGGAAACCTGACAATAACATTGAAGCATGGTTCAGCCCCTACCAAGGTTTAGCCGGGCCAATGACTGGAATTCCGTCAGCCAGTTGTCTCACGTCAGTCTATTTTTAGACATTTTTCGCCCACCACGCGTCCGCCTAGGTCGCCATCTCCATGACGCTGGTTACGACTTTCATCTCCACCGCCATCAAACTAGCCGGCGCGGCTGAAGGGGGTGAGGTAGCCGGACGTACCGCTTTTCACCAAAGTATGCTTTCAGTGTTTGCTGTGCTTCAAAATAAGGTTCGTGTACTACAATAGCATTAATTGATGCTGGTGCAAGTGCTTCCGTGACGATTAAAATCCTTAAGCAACGACTTGACCACAAAGCTACATTTTGTTAGAATAAAACTTGCACCTTTCGGGCAGTGAGCTGCCCATTCTTGCGTCCAGTCGGGTCTGCACATTGTCTCTCAGTGTTGCCGGTAAAACGTTCAAGGTGGAACGTTTTACCGGCAACACTGAGCGTCCCACTACTAGTAGCGTCCACTAGTAGCGTCCCACTACTACGTCACGCAGTCTTCTTCATTCCGTACTACCTTCTAGCTCTCCCTTCGAGATCGTGGGTGTCACCCTTCTAGGTACCTCTCCGCGCTCAGCCAGTCCAAATCAATGGGTTACCGTATGCCTCGACCACGTGACGCGCTACGCAGAAACTGGCAATACCTACTGGAACAGACTTTCACGTCTTGCAGTTTTTGTTCTGCCATATCTACGTCATCGCCCTGTCGCTATTAGCGACCGGGAACGTCAGTTGTTCGCTGACGTCGTTGAAGAGATCGAACGCCTGTTTGCAAACCAATTCCGACAGGTGAGTTCGTATCACCCACTTACGAGTGGCATGATATATAAAGCGGACCAACAGGACGCTGGTGAGCATGTTGCCATGTTTTGTTCATGCCTAGTACAAGAACTTGGACAAGGCACTGCCCTAATCATATGCGCATACAACACCACAAAGCACGAGACAAGATGCTCGCCCTTTTTCTGCTCTACGCCCGCTCTCCTCGCAGTTGTCTCGTCACCATTCTGCCTTTTGCACTAGATGTAGACACATCGGTTGCCGAGTCTCTAATCCGCGCTGAAAAAGCCCGTCGCACCGCACGCCTCTCAACCATTGTATCTCAACAGTCTCCGAGACCCACTACGACGCCCCCCCCCCACTTCGTTTCTTTCACAAAAGATGACCTTGTGTGGTTGTGGACACCTGTCCGCAAACGTGGTTTCTACCAAAGGTATTTGGTCTGCTACTCTAGACTATTTGTAATTCTTGATCGCCTCCGTGGCGTTACATACGTCATCTCCGGCTTTACAACAATGATAGGCCCTCTAGCAAAACACAGCTGACGCACGCCCGCGCCTCAAGCCTTTTCACGATCAAATTTCCTACTGACCCGTCGACCGGACATCATCTGCGAAGGAGGAAATAAAGCAATCTCGATGGATGCGCGAAGAGGACGAAGTCAAAGCGGTACTAGCACGTGGCAGCTCGGTCTCCTAATTTTTGCTCGAAGATGTACCTCTCGCAATCATTTGACAGTGCAAATAAACGCGTTGCATTGTCACAATATTCTGTGTACGCACAATTATCAGTGTTATGCAAGTTGAAGTTGCTGTCTCGAACTATGAAAACGCCCTTGTCTTAAGATATTATTGAACTAATGGTGATGTCTAGTTGAGAAATGAAATCTCCGAAGTTCGGAGAAGATGAATGGTAAATATACCCCAGAAAAACGTTGTTGTCATTTAAAAACAAATGATCTAAATCAATCCGCATTGATTTGCTAAGTGTGATGCCCAAGGAAAAATCTTTACGGCAGGTGTGACTGGTATTTGAGGTGATAAAGATTGCTGAGCCACTATCGCTGCCTGAACAACGATGACAGTACTCAGCTTTGCACGATGAAGAACTAACACATTGCCGTCATGAGTGCAGAGTCAAGTTTCAGAAATGTAAGCGATAAAAAAGGATGGCGCAATTGACCTTATGAAGTTCTCTAAATTTTCGCAGCGCCTACGTGCGTTGAAATTACCGGAGGTACGATTACTGCCAGCTAGCATATGCTCGGCCTCGTTAGGAAATAGCGGTGCCATCTTGATAAGTTGAAAGTGAGAGTGTTCTAGAGAAAATTGGGCGTGTAAATCAAAGGCTATGAAGGAATCTTGAGGTCACTGACTCTGATATTGTGGAATCCGAAACCATCAACAGACTTTCCCACCTTGATATGACAATGGTCTGTCGAGAGAAGTTAATATTTGCGCACCTTTTTTTTGGATATAGTCCAGCCCAAGAAATACGTTTCCCACTTAAGGCTCGCTAATACTCAAGCTCGTCGAAATATACTCTCATGTGAACATAAGCAGACTCAGACTCACTGTTCCCAAGCGAACTGACCTCACCAAATATTATTTACCCGGGCTAACTTAGGTGCAGGATAACGGATCAAAGGGAATCTTAGTGAGCTGACTCAGAAGTAATTCTGTCAAATATGATGGCCGTTGATGTTTTTTTAAGTCTGTGTGTGTTTACCCAAAAATAAGGGACAGGTGTTACCACTATCCTTTGTTTTACCTCTGTAGATCATATAGAAAAAAGTAGACGTGCCTCGTAGTATGAGTGGTTCTTCAATTTGTGGAATATGCGACAGAAGAAGGTGGCAAAAGTGGTCCGGCTTTCTTCTCTGTGAAGGTGGATGACAAGAAAAATTGTTATCACTTTGCACATAAGTTACATCGGTGTTGCTTTTTCTCAATAAATGATGATCTCAATTCAATACTACCAACGTTTCAACTAGTGTGCAATGTCCACCGCAACGCACAGCGATGGTAAAAAGGTTGCTTCAAACGTACATGCTTGTTAGGCTAAAGAGACGCACGAATAATTCGCAAAAAGGTAGCATTGAATTAATTTCTTGGCACCAATTTTGACGGAGTGAAACTTCCCTGTAACTTGTTGCCTTTTTTTTCAGAGCCACCCGATGCTCCAATTGGAGTTCAAGTGACCAACTGCACTAGTCGCTCTGCGACAGTGCAGTGGCAGACTCCGTACAACGGCAACAGCCCTATCACTCGCTACATGCTCAACTACAAGCTCCTCAATGGTGAGGAATGAATTATCAAGAGCTGTGGAGCTAGTTTCATGTCGCTAGGTTGACTCTCACTGGTAGGCCGCAGTTTATAGAAAATGTAAGAACGCCACTCCCGCCGCAAGATTAATGTGTCTGTTGAAGAAGTGCAGCATGCCAAAATAATCGCCAATACTTCAATACACGTGCCTCATGAATACTTCGAGATCCTTACTCGTAAATTGCTAGAACTTGTGCGAGTACATTTCTACCAGCTTTCTTACAAATGACAGAGATTGCGTTTAGGCTGAGTAAAATACGCTTTAATGTAAGCGCAAAAAAATATGTATCTCTCGCACTGGTCCCTAACTAGAGAGCAGAAGATTTAGGGCGCTTCTTTCTGCAATCCATTTTTTCGTAAAGACCCCTGGAATGGACTCGTCTCCGTCCTAGTCATCCTTGGTTCTGACACACAAAGCACCGTTCGGGAGCTTCAACCTGTCACCAAGTACGCCATTCGTGTCTCCGCCGAAAATGCACTTGGACCAGGAGAGCACAGCAACCAGGTGGTGGTCACCACCCTTGAAGAAGGCAGGTGTTTCCAGTTTATCTTTCTTCTCAGTATGAGCAGTGTTCCGTTTTTGGCCATGAATCACTAATGAATATAAAGTTAGCTAACGCCTTATTCGCACCTGGCGCTTTCCACCTTGCCCAGTGCCATCAAAATGATATTTCACTTAGCGTCACTACGCTGGAATTCAACTTCTGCACTTTTCAATTATTCGAGAGGTACTTTTTTTTCTGACTTGCTTGTCGATGACTTTGTCGTGTTCTGACGCAGCCGATCGACTTCGTAGTCTCGCTTGGATGTCTTTCGTGATAAAACGATTTCTTTTTAGTAATAGATTTTTTATAGAAAAAAGAAATATTGGTAGAAGTGAGATCATCACATGCCCAATCATCACATCCCCAACAGTGACTACTACCAGTCACTGTTGACTACTACTAGTCACTGTTGGGCATGGGATGATTACAAATGGCAGCTGGCATTTTTAATCTGCATTGTAAGGGTGCAAGTGGCCTAAAACATACAGCACCTGCTGGTTAGGTAGCACGTGCGCAAAAAAGAAACACAACTAGCTGGATACACAAGATTAAGAAGCTTGCGGGCCTGAGTGGCCATTGTGAGCACACTACTGCTTTGATTTGCTCAACATAAGATAGGACTTGGCCTTACAGTGAGCGCTGCCAGGCTTGTGGTTATAATTACGGGCTTAGGTAGTGTAGACGAGAAGGAAACCCACTATTCGCTCAAGTGTTAGAGTATTTTATGACAGATTAATTGATTCATTTAACTAAGTGCTACAAAAGTGTAGTTCATTATATATGCTTAATAAAATTGTTATTTTGGAATACTTGGATAATTCATGGTTATGCTATTATGTCATGAGCAAGTAAGAAAGGCTGATGCATTGGTTATTTTTACCGGTACGCAATAGTTACACCTAAACATTGAAAAATTAATTGGTCTTGAATTTACAACTTTTTTGTTCATGTTTTTTTTTTGCCCTTTACTGGGCTGGGTAGTGAATAGGATTGCCGCTGATTACTAAAACTTCGCTTTTATGAACAACTTTGGCACACAAAAAAAAACCTTTGAAGCTATAGTTGCCTTTAAATGATGTACCGCTATTTACGCAATTATGATACTTATCTTTACACAGCGTTGTGCTCTCCAAACAAGCATTGGGGACGTGTTGATCGATGAATGGAAATTATTATGTATACAAATATGGTCACCGCTGATGCACTCTGAAAGGGCTTACTATATTATGACACCTGTTTTGTACTTCTAAGTTAATAGCATCAATTTTCTAAGCTCAACTAGATTCTTCCAAAGGAGGTTCATTCCAAGCAGATTATATGCACCACCCTAGTCATGCTCTTGCAGAACTAGAGCTAAATCGTGGCATTTTCACACATAAAATTCACTCAGGAATAACATTTTCAAGCGCTTCCTTTAATATGCATGTGTGATTACTGCTTTTAGTGATATGAACGGAGAATACCGCAAAAACTGGGCCCTCTCAAAATGAAAAAAGTGCCTGGCTTACATTGTTGGTCAATATCATCTTAGTCTGAGCAGAAACATTCAGCAGTTTTCCCTAAGATGAAATTCGGCCGTCTCTTAGTGTTGTAAACTGATTCCCTCATGAGGTCGGTATACACTATTTGCTACATGTTCTTTCTTTTTCCTTTGCAGCCCCATCAGGTGCGCCATTATCACTCACAGTGCACACAACGGGTTCTCAATCCCTCAAAGTTTCCTGGAAGGTAAGTGATCAACAACGACATCATTTCCTTGGAGACGTAGTTTTAATCTATTTTGATAACGAGTACACAAGAATACTACCGCATTATTTCACTGCTGCAACCCTCACCCGTCGCATTGGCAATTTTGGATTATTGTGAGTACTAATCGAAATAAAACCTCTAACAGTATCGCAGAATAATCTGCACCGTAAACATGAATAATCTGCACCGTAATTAACATATAATTAGAACTTTTACTAGCATACAGGTACTACTCACGATGATCATTTTTTGCAGTTTCAATGCGATGCTATTGCGTAGATTCCGCAAGTAATGAAACTAAATTTCTAACGAAGAAAACGAGCCCCTACTTGCTTCTTGTGTTTGTCATAGTGCACGGCTTTAACTACTGGTGTGAATCGCGCTATCATACCGCGGGGCTGCAGGTAACCTCAAAATTAAGAAAAAACATGTTCTGGGAAGATGGAGGTTGGAAGTGATCAGACATCCTTAAACCCCAAATTTCTCATGAGCGCACGTTAGGATGAGTTCACAAGTGAATAAAAAGGAACAACGCTTCGCGAATACTGACTCGTTTGTCGGAAGGATGCCTAAAGTGTGATTTCCTGTTTGAATATTGGTCATGTATTACCAGGCTTTACCTTATTGTCACGTCGTCCAGGCAATATTTGCTAGATATAGGGGTAGCAAGTATAGGAGATATTTTTTGAAGGACTATGAGATTCAGCTGGCTGCGGCATGAGTGGTATAAGCGTGGATACCTCCGTGTTCAGTGATGGACAAAATCTACCCTGTAACGCAGCATCCTATACCAGCATGGCTATGCGTTTGACTATTTCGTTTTCTTTTTTTTGTCTTGCGTCTTGGAAGTGAACGGGGTCATGCACTTTTAACGGGGCTCGTTACCTAAGCCTGTCCGACAACAGCGCGCTCCAGTGCGCTTCAAATTAACGAATCCGGTGTTCTGCCTCATCCACCACTGCGATCGAAGCGACCGAGCTCAATAATTATTCGTGAGCAGCACAGCGTCAGGACTGGATAGCCACGCTCGAAAAGGAAACTTATCGGCTTCCCACAACAACGCGCGCCTTCTACCTGAAGCATAAAGCTGTAACGCGTGGGTCGATATTAATGTCGCTGTAGCGAAAATTATCTTCGTCCTCTCGCTTTGCTACAAACAGCAGGTAAGGTGCGGAACAAGCGTGGGCTAATGGCAGCGACAGGATGGTACACACTAGATGCCCGTTTATCGCTGTCATTCTTTCCAATTTTTTTCCTAATATTAGTATTCGTTTATTTTTGTTTTCACTTCTCCACTACTCGACGCATAAAAATAACCTTTGAGAAGCTTTTTAGATTTATATAATGACATTAACGTGGTCCGTGGCTTTCTGTTTCTTCGTTATTTTTGCACACACGCAATACTGGTTTTCTTAACGTGAATGATTTATTTATGAAAACAGTCACCAATTCATAATTCCTGAGTGCTCAGCAAGTGCTTTGACCTTAGCCGGGCGGCTGAATTGTGTCACAGACAAACAGACAGACAGACAGACAGACAGACAGACAGACAGACAGACAGACGTTCAATTCCCCCCAAGAAGGAATATCATCGTTAATGCAGTGTACCAGTCCCTAAATCGCTAACAGCTGTGCAGTCTTATCCAACAAAGTGAAATATTTTTGTTAAAAGACTGCGCTGCGTATAACTGAGCTCGTCGGATGGTTCTACTCATTGTGACGCAAGCCCTTGGCATTGAGGTAGAGTGACTAGAACAAGGGGAGTGACCGGACGAAGCTCCGAAAAATTGAAGCCCAAAGAGAGTCAATCCACTTGCGGCGCTGCGATCGGTAGTGTGTAATGTGTCATTGTTTTAAAAGCCACGCGCAGTTCCCCCGAAGTGTTCGAGGGGAGGAATGCTCGTTTCCCACTCAACGGACTCAGGTTCGAATTCCACTTGTGGACGATAATTTTTTTTAATTTTATTTGCAAAGGTGTTTTGGTTGGCGTTTATTTTTTTTTAATCTAAGCTTCAGCTGGTACATAATGCTACAAAAAATCCCACGAAATATGAAGTAAAAAAAAACTTGATAGCGAGCGCATTTATATTTAGCGCAACCACACGAGATTCAACGAAAACCTAAAAGCATGGCTTTCGAGATTTTAGCGAATAAGAGAGACTGCGTACTGTCACTCGCCAGCGGTCGCCGCCCACTGGCTCGCTTAAAAAAACAATTGAAAGTAAACGATATTCGGTCAGTGGGAAATGGCGAAGATTTGAATAATGGTAAAGCAGCGATGGTCTGTCTGAGTTTCAGCGTTCCTTCTGAGACAAAAGACAAAAGCTATTGGCGTGTTACATTAATTACAGCGATCTCGAGTTGTGCGAGAACATACAGGCGAACGTATTTATAATTTTGTTGCAGACGATAAAAAAGCACCGTCCACAGTGCTCGTGCGCGAAACTTCGTAGTTGCCGCAGCGCGCCAATGTTGCAGCCGAGCAGATGACACGCGTTTTCCCCTTCAAATGCAGACCCCTCTGTGCAAGTGAGAGTCTCACGTCCTGTTACACCTTTTCGCAAATGAAACCAACGCGGGAGGGCCGCTGCTGTGTGCCCGTCTGTAGGGTTACCTACAGAGAATTGACTGAATGCACTAAGGGTTCGCTATTCGCCGTTCCAACATGTCCGACCCAGAAGGTGAATCGGAAATACAGCTTACGCTTGCCAAGAGGGCATATGAAAAGTTCAAGTGTGGTCTGCGGGGCACATTTCGAGCCGCATCATGTGCTTCGAGGCTTCGTGCACATTATAGGCGGTAGAAAGGTCTGGTTGACCCGTGACCGGCCAAAGCTTGCAGTCGGAGCAATGCCTGTTATACTCAGCGGACAACAACGTCCGGACGGGGGGGAACAGGAGACGAATAATATGACAAATCCTCAGCATGCCAAACAATATGCCCCCGGGCAATAAACGGCCGAGTGCGAAGAGAAAAAAGGTTTTAAAGCGCTGCGAGCTTGACAAAGAAGCATGCAAAGTGTGTGAAGTCGGCAGCGTATCCCGTGATGGACTGCACTTTGGAGACACAAGGCGGCAACACAAATAAAGGAAGACGAGACCCTCGTTCTGTGACGATGCCATCAACCTCCAGATGGACGCGTTCATCTGTCTGTTCCCGCACAACTCCTGATCGCTGTAATTATTGTTACACGCCAATAGCTTTCGTCTTTTGTGTCAGAAGGGACACTGAAAGCTCAGACAGACCATCGCTGCTTTACCAGTATTCAAACCTTCGCGATCTCCCGCTGAACGAAGATCGTTTACTTTCAGTTTTTTTTAAGTGAAACAGTAGGTGACGACCACTGGCGAGTGACAGCACACAGCCTCTCTTATTCGCTAAAATCTTGGAAGCCATGCTTTTAAGTTTTCGTTGAATCTCGTGTGTTAGCGCTAAAATAAATGCGCTCGCTCTCAAGTTTTTTTTTTTACTTCATATTTCGCGGGATTGTTTGGTAGCATTATGTAGCAACTGAAGCTAGATTTGAAAAAATAAAAGCCAACCAAAACACCTTTGCAAATCAAATTCAAAAAACAAATTTATCGTCCACAAGTGGCATTCGAACCTGGGTCTTTTGAGTGGGAAGGGAGCATTCTACTCCTCGACCACTTAGGGGGAACTGCGCGTGGCTCCTAAAACGATGACACAATACACACTACCGATAGCAACGCCACAAGCGGATTGACTTTCTTTGGGCTTCACTTTTAATGCATTGGTGCTGCGGCCGTTCCGGGCACTTTCCTTGTTCTAGTACACTCTAATTGCGGTGAACTGATTGTGGCCGTGCAATCGTCATGCTTGTCGCGTATTTGTTTACCTACTCAGGGCTTCGACCATATGCTTCGACTGCGCTCCCCAATACCTGAGTTTGCGGTTGAGTAAGTCACGCTTGCCCCACCAAGAGTAGCTTTCCTTGGTGTTTGGATGGGCGCTAACGATCTAACTCGAGATAGCGTATTACGTGGTGATGTGGACATAGCTAGGACGGTAAGCTAATTCCAACCTTTGGCGCTGGGTGATGAGACTGAGCGGTAAAGCAAAACCACGTGAAGCAACCGCGAATGGGTTGTTCTGTTTTTAGCTAGCAGCTTTTTTATTATAGCACTCATTCGCAAAATATTGCGATACATATTGTTCACATCGTACAAGTGGTCGTTTATCGCAAGAACCCAAAGTTTTTACCTCTTGATTGCCTACTCACCCTTCAAAGCAGAATCCAGCCACCTGCGGCCCGCATGCTAGTAGTATTCGGCCCGCTGGCAAAGGCGTCGTACGCCTTGTTTCCTTCCTCTTGACACTTCCTGTATGAAGGCTGATATGGCAGTTTCACCTGGAAAAAGATTTTGGTTTTTAGTATATGCTTGATTTGGAGTTGCTGAGGAGTTTGCAGGAAATAAACACGATTCGCATTCTTCTCTTAAAAATCAATCCAATTTTTTACGTTTTGCCAGCAAAGACCCCTCGTAAAGAATTTGTGGAACACGCCACTGCTTCGGCATCGAAACATTTGGCGCTCTGCATGAAAGAGATGCTGACCACTGCTTACAAGAGACACTAAAGAGCAAAAACATTTTTCTTGGATTGGCAAATTACTCTTTCACAATACACTAAACACCAAGCTTGCGGCGAGAATACTCGTAGTGAGCAAGAAAAGGAGTAAAATAAAATTGTGGGTGGCGACAAGACTTGAAAATTTCCGCATCATTCATCGCGGCGTCACACACTTTGACGACTCCTACAAGGGCCTAAGTAGTTACTAATCTGTAAAAATTCAGTGCCTTTTCCTCTAAGGACAGACACTTGAAATACAAATACGCAGAATATTTTCTAGACTGAATGGCGCCGAAAGATAATCACTACACTTTGAATACCGTTACCTTAATCAAGAATATTTGGCGCAAAACTTAGAAATGAAACTTTCAACTTAGTTTTCTCCTTTTCGAATGACCCTATTGAAATTAAATAATTACCATTGGAGTTCTCGCTCTACAAGACACCAATTTAAGCTTATTGATTCTTTCTCTTTCACGTTCTTCTAATGAGAACTCCAGCCGGAGGGCTTGTTGTCAGGTCATTGTGATTCGAAGAAATGTAAAAACTTTGGCATATACTCACCACACTGTTCGCATTTCTTACGACAAGGTTGTATACGTAGCCTGACTGATAATAAAAAAGTGGTACAGTTATTTATACTACATTCTACGTGTACTCTGGCGAAATTTTATTGGTGGAAAGTTAACAGCGCGATAAAAACAAATACAAACAACCGAGCATCAACGCGCTGCGCCGTCCGTCTTTGTTTCCGTTCCTCGTTTAAATATAGGTAACATTTTTGTGCACATAATGTGTAGAAATAAGTAGAACGTTAAGCACAACAATATGAACCTACAAAGTCTAGGAATTAGGAAGTGGCTGCTTTGGGACGGAAAAAAATTGGCAGATCCCTCGTACAGTGAGAATTGATGATATACCAAACATGAATGAGGAAGGTTGATATGTCACTTTAAAATCAGCACATTGCGAGGCGGTTGTAAATTGTGCCATACATTACTTCAATGCCGTGGTTATCATGTTTGCGCCTGGAATAGCTGTTCTTCCCTCGTTCACGTCACGTAATACCAAATTCGGTATATGTGAAGCTACCAAAACGGCCGCGAGCACGCTATAAACGTAGCATGTGGTCACGTTTTACATAACACGCAGGTAATGATTATCATGTTTTGACGTGTCATTCACCTTCATCGTGTATTTTTGGCACGTGATGCCAAATTTGGTATATGTGGAGCTAGAAAAATAGCCGTATCTTGTAGTCATGTTTTATCTGACACGCATAATATGAATATCTTTTTTGGAAGTGTCATTCACTTTCGTCCACTCAGGTGGCGTGATATCAAACTTGGTATATGAGGAGCTAGCGAAACAGCCATAAACGCACTATAAGCGTAGCATGTAGTCATGTTTTGCGCAACACGCAGGTCATCATTAACACGTTTGGACGTTGTATTTACCTTAGTAGTCGATTCACGTCACGTAATAGCAAGTTTGGCACATTAAACGGCTGCAATACCCCCGTCAGCGTGGTATGCTGTCATGTTCTTATATGACACGCATGTCCTGACTATTATGTTTGCACCAGTCTACCTTCGTCATCTATTTATGTCACGTAACACCGAAATTGGTATATGTGAAGCTAGCTAACCGACCGCAAGCACATTTTGGGCATAGCAGGTGCTGAATTTCTTACATGGCACGCATGTTATGGTTATCATGTTTCACCAGTCATATTCGTCATCCATGCGCGTGCCATATTACAAATTTGGTGTATGTGAATCTAACAAAACAACTGCGAGAGCACCTTAAGCGGGGCGTGTAGTAATGAGTTGCATGACATGCATGTCATCACTTACACGTTAAGGTTTGTCACTTATGTTCGCCATGCCGTCATGTCATACCATACCATTTTTGCTTCATGTCATGTGAACAAAACCTCCGCAAGAGCAGCAAGACCATTAATTGCAAATTATGACATTTACGACATATATATTATGAATTTCATGTTATAACTAGTCACTTGTTTCTGTCATACAGTCAATGTATGCCATACCAATTTTGGTGTAGAGAAAATTATTAAAATGAACAAGAAAGCTAAAAGTCGTAGGCGGCTAGATATATAGATAGATAGATAGATAGATAGATAGATAGATAGATAGATAGATAGATAGATAGATAGACAGATAGATAGATGAAGCGGTATGAGCCTTTGGACAGAAGATGAAGAAGCACGAGAGCCGCGGCAGAAAAGAAAAGGAGGAGGAAGTGAAAAATAAAGCAGATTAAGATGGACGCCAGTGCCATACTGAAGCTTTAATGCTGTTCCGTTATTTTAAGTAGGAACACTACATTATTTTGGCGCAGTCGGCGGGATCGAAGCCATCATGTGGGTGACGTTCTTCATAGACGAGACCTCCGAGGAGATCATCTTTTCGAAGTACCAAGTTCAAGACGAAGCAGCGGTAGACCTACCTCGTGAGCTCAGCTCGGAAGAACTCGTGAACCTGGTTGTGGAAAAGGCAGCCGTAGACACTACTGAACTACGACGGAAAGGTGCTGTGAAAGTGAACTTGCGTGTGGCAACCTTCAACGACCTAGTTCTTGAACCAGTGCGTCGACAACACTCAGGATCACGATCTTCGACGGAAGAGGTGAGCCTCGTTTTAAAAGCTTTTCAGCTGCAACAGGAACAGATGGTTCAACAAAACCAAATAATGACATCTCTTATAAGCTCTCTGAATGCTGAGAGACCGACACCTAAATTCGTAGAACCTGATGCTTTCGACGGTGTGTCTTCAAATCCAGAAAGTTGGCTTGATTTCTACGAATATGCCGCTGGAAAAAACAAGTGGCTCTCTGATGAGGCTAAAATCACCAACATGCGCGTTTACTTGAGAGGTGTTGCGCGAAAGTGGTATGAAACATGCATTCTGGAAGACAGTGACGACTCTTGGAGCCAGTGGAGGAAAAAGTTTTTGACTGCATTCCGAAGCAATCCAGTAGAAAGATGGAACACGGCGCTTAATTTCAAGTCTGAGCAAAGTTGCCTTGTCGAGTACTTCTTTGAGAAACGCCGTCTTTTAAAGCTGGCGGAGCCTTTGCTTCCATCTACGGCCGTAGTTGCCTTAATAATGCATGGATTGCACACTAACGTGTTGAAGCAAGTGCAAATACTGTCACCAAAGACTCTAGATGACCTCCTCGCGTGTCTTCAGAACATACCATCAGCTTCGGAAACAAGCATAACCGCCGAGTCAAGCAGCTGTTTCAGTCGGAGTAAAGCGGACTGGTCAAGCCGCGCTCAGCGAGAACCGAGCCACCTCGCTACTCGCACAGATAACTTGCCCTGGCGTGTTCCAAGATGTCGAGTGAATAATCTCGACACTGAAGCTCAGGAGTATTCGACAGAAAAAAACTAATAAACGAGGGTGATCAGTCCCACCCGATGACTCCAAATGAGACTGTTTATTTAAGTTGCTCTAGCCTACTTCACATTCCCGTCAAAGTAGGAAACAAACATATGATGGCTCTGGTAGACAGCGGTGCTTCTGTGTCCATTATAAATGCCAAGCTGGTGGATGCAAATCGCTTGCATAGTGGAAGAATCCTACGAGTACAAGGCTATGATGGAAAAGTAACGTTGCATGATCAGTGGGCCTTTGTAAACATCGAGTTCCAGGGTCAGCAAATAGAGAGCGAAGTGTTGGTGATAGAGGGGGTAACGTACGACTTTTTGCTATCAAGACCAGATATAAAGAAACTAAAGATCAACGTGTACTGGGACGATGTGGTTCTAGTCGAAGGAGTAGCAAGGAACGAGACAAATCAGGGTAGACAAGATAATCTACGAGTTGTCAAGTGCGCGGAGGATATCGCAACAACCTACCCTGAACTTGTATGCATAGGAAGCTATCCTCAGGCGATGAAGTCCCACAAGGTTCCTTTCGAACTCGCTGATAAGACCGTCATCCGAAAAGCACCTTACAATATGTCAAGAGAGCGAAAGATGTGGCTCAAGAAAGAGTTGCAGGAGATGCTAGATGCTGATATCATACGACCTTCGGTATCACCCTTCGCTTCTCCCATAACGATCGCACCGAAAGAAGACGGAACCTTCAGATTATGCACCGACTACAGGGTTCTCAATCGTCAGACAGAACTCATACCATTTCCTATGCCGAAGATCGACACAATTATAGATGAGACCGGGGGTTGCCGACATTTTTCCCGCATCGATTTATGCAAAGGTTTCTGGCAGATCCCACTAACCGAAGAAACAAAAATGTACACCGCTTTTATCACGCCGTTCGATCTCTACGAATACAACCGGCTTCCTTTCGGTTGGAAAAACTCGCCAGCGTGGTTCCAGAAGATCATGAACGAAGTCCTAAAGCCATTCCTTGGTGTTTTTTGTAATGTGTACATAGACGACATTATAGTCTTCTCCAAAACAGAGGCTGAGCATCAGGACCATCTGTCTCAGGTGTTAAACGCCTTGAGCTTGGCACATCTCAAGGTTAATTTTAAGAAGAGTGCATTCTTTCAACAAAAAGTTGTGTTTCTTGGAAGAGTCTTTGATGGGAACACCAAAAGCACAAAACAAGAGTCCGTCGAGAAGATCTCCCAGTTGAAGAAACCATATGACGTCCATTCACTGCGTGTGTTTTTGGGATTGGCAGGACATTTCCGATCTTTCATAAAGGACTTTGCTGTCAAAACTAGATGCCTCACGCGCTTAACGCAGAAAGAAGTTCCCTTTGAATGGAGTGACGAATGTGAGAGAGTCTACCGTGACTTGGTGCACAGAATTTCTTCTGACCCAGTTCTGCGTATACCAGACTTCACTTTACCCTTTGAATTGAACACTGACGCCTCACATTATGGGACTGGTGCAGTGTTGTATCAAAAATGTATTGAAGCATCTGGCCGAGAAAAGCGACACGTAGTAGGTTACTACAGTTACACTTTCAAGCCGTCTGAAACAAACTACACTACTACAGAAAAGGAAGCACTGGCGGTTCTGAAGGCCGTTGACTACTTCCGCACGTACCTGGAAGGTACGAAGTTCACTTTGTTCACCGATCACCAGGCACTCACTCATCTCTTGAATATGACCCAAACTAAAGGGCGTATCGCCAGATGGGTGAATTACTTGCAGCAATTTGACTTCACCATCTCGCACCGACCAGGACCGCTTTTAACCGATGCAGATGCTCTATCAAGATTGATGGTACAAAACAACACAGAAAAATCTGAAGAAATCAATGAAGTGAAGCTGTGGGAAGGCTCAGAACAACTGGTTTTTACTGAAGGTCGGTATCAAGTCCCACCAACTCTTGTTTCCAAAGTGCTTTACTTGTACCACGATAGCCCAGAATCTGGAGGACACGACGGCTTTTGGCGTACCTACAACAAGTTGGTCAAGAGGTTTACGTGGCCTCACATGAAGAAAGACGTCAGTCAGTACGTTCGTTCATGCCATGTGTGTCAAGTACACAAAGTCAAGTATAAACAGCCTACGGACACCATGATACTACCTTGCCACTCGAACGTGCCTTTTGAAGTAGTTCACCTGGATTTCGCCGAACTTAACAAGAAACGGGAAGGAGTCAGAAAAACGCAAGCCTTTCTGCTGGCCATAGATGAATGCACCAGGATGGTCGCGGCACGAGCAGGAAAAGAAGATGCAAATAGCGTCATAACCCTTCTCGAAAGAGACATGTTTAGAACTACGCGGACAATCGTATGCGATAACGGCCCCGCGTTCAAGAGTGAAAAGCTAGTAAGATGGGCTCGAGATCACAATGTATCGATCAAGTTCTGTGCGCCATACCATCCTGCGGCGAATGGGCTTGCAGAACGTGCCATACGGGACGTGAAACAATACATCAAGATGTACGATAATTTTCCTGGGGGATGGAAATGTTCTTTAGAAGCAGCCGTAAAACATCATAACCGATCCTACACAAGTGGCTTGGGGTGCAGTCCACAGTACGCTTCTACAGGAGAGACCCCTATTCTGCAGGCAGATCGTGAGTTGGGACTCTTGGAAAACCTCAAGATTGTCGAGGAGAGGCAACAAAAATCACAGGAGGAGATGTACCGAAAACGAATGAAAAAGAATTTCGACAAGAGGCATCGAGCAGACATGCCAAACATTCAAGTCACCGACCTCGTACTAGTGAGAAAAGGAATAAGAGATTCCAGTGCAAAATTTTATGGGCCTTACTCTGTGACCAAGACAGCCACCCAGAACGGAATTTTGAAGACTGTCTGGTACACTGGTGAACGTGGATCTGTTGAATGTGCTTCAATTGGGAATGTCTTCAAGTATTACCCCAGGAGGGGTAATTAAAAGAAAGCGGGAAGGGTGAAGCGGTATGAGCCTTTGGACAGAAGATGAAGAAGCACGAGAGCCGCGGCAGAAAAGAAAAGGAGGAGGAAGTGAAAAATAAAGCAGATTAAGATGGACGCCAGTGCCATACTGAAGCTTTAATGCTGTTCCGTTATTTTAAGTAGGAACACTACAATAGATATAAAAATCACTGAAGTTAACTAAGAAATCATTCGCATTAAAAATTCAGTTGTCTGCATTAAAGCGAAGCCCCATAAATGCGAGAATGCACGCTACAGTGACGAGCATGCTATGAGCGACGAAAGAGAGCGTTCGCGCGACTTGTGTTGTAGTAGTTTTCGCGTGATCAGTTTGTTCTCCAGATTCAGAAAGTATTGCCCATCGCCCGGTAGCTCTGTGCTAAAAGCGCGGGAACAGGATGTACATGACTGACGTACTGCCGGTTCTCTCCATGTGCAGCAAATTCACCATATCCTCTCATTCTCCTCTCCATCCGAGTCACGTGTGCACAACGAACAAATAACGTATTGTTTATGCACGCTCATATAAAAGAAGTGCTGCAAGAATATGATAAACCCCTTCCGTTCCGTTATACATATACAACAACACATTGCGCTTTTACTCTGCATTTTGTCAACTACGCGGAATTATTGATACGAGCAGACGGCCTCACGCCAGCAACAGTGGAGCTCGCCGAAGCCGTTGCGTGAATGAAGTTTGCCTGCGCAAGCGACTGGTCGCACGAAGGAATTCTACGCCACGTCACTCATCGCTGTCACGAGTATTTTGGTTGTTATGGGGTTTGGTCTTTAACTGCGAATGTTCCATTCATTCCTTTCTATACCTGTTTGTATTTGTCACGTCCGCAAGACTTCATGCCCATTAAGACATGTAGTCTTCAGTTGATCGGGCTAATTGAGAGTGCTCCTATTTATCTCGACGTAGGCACCGAAGAAGGAGCAGCAGCACGGCACCATCTTAGGATATCGCGTCGGGTACCGCGTCGCCCACACCGACGACAGCTTCCAGTTCAAGCAGGTCGAGGTGCGCCGTGTTCCCGGCCACAATGGCGTTCCTTCTGTACGAAACGAGGAAGGAGATGGCCCAGAAGCAGAGCAAGAATACGTGGAGACAACGTACTTGACGAATCTGCATCGTCTCACAAACTACGGCGTTGTGGTCCAAGCGTACAATGCTGCTGGTACTGGGCCGGCTTACGACGAAGTTATAGCCACTACCCTCGAGTCTGGTGAGTTGTCGCTTCTGCACTTGTATAAGCTTGGTTGTAGGGCAGTTGTAAATTGTCGAACCCAAACGGCTTGCGAGGTACAAAATGGACTCCAAATGAGATCACGTGCTGTGAAATGACAATGAAAATTAGTTTATTGGGATGACTGAAAACTGCACTGGGAAAGGTCCTCTGATAAACTTGAGAAAATTGGCAGGTCTGTAGTATAAATGACGCTATTTTTGCACTATTGTGTTGTGCATCATAGAAAGTCAAACAGTGGCTGCCACGGATACTTAGATATTTACCGCTAATTATAAAGGAAAGCTTCGCTATCATGTGCGCATCTTCTACGGAAAACCATAATGCTCACAATTTGACCTCTTCTTAATTGCATGCGCAAGCACCCTCAGGGATCACCTGAACTTGATTTATGTACTGCACGCATTCTCAATTGTTTACTCGAGACAAATGTTTGTAGTATTTACAGGCGTGGAAAAATAAATTTTATGTTGCCTTCGGAACGGTGCCGTGCAAGCCTTCTCATCCTACTTTACATCGGGGTTAGAGTGCGAGTCTGAGCTAAAAGCAGATGGAAGAAGCCAAAAAGACACGTTTTTATTGTAGATGCACAAACAGTAAACACGTTCTCTTCGTATTCATAACAAATACATTTAAAAATGAATAAACACACTTGTACTGTGTCAAACTTCACTTGAATAGTGAAGCCATCAACTACATAGCCGAGAGTAAACATTCGCCTATCACCAACTTTTTTTTATTGGAAGGACGTGACTAATAATGACGGCTATGTTAGGCTCTCGGACAGCCGACCGCATTTCGTTCGAGTGCAAGACGACCGTCGCTCGGCATACTTCCTACCATCTCATATTCCGGCAAGGGTGCTTGATTACAGACCTAGGACAGCAAGGACAAACAAACAACGTCTGATGAAGTACTTTCCACGGTATCAGGTCATTTCCGGACGAGCATGCGTGATTAATATATGCCCTCCCCTACGTGACACTGCCCTTCTATTTTTAGCTTTGAAGAAGGTGATAGCTCCGCGTATCTCAAAAACACGGCATCGATTGAGCAGAGCTGCACGTTTCTTTTTCATTATTTTGTTGCCGTCTATGTGTACTCTTTGTTAGGGAGACATTACTTCCTACGGGTTTTTCGCATGATGAAAAATGTTTGTTTTTCTCGCTGTTCCACTACATGGCCATGGGAACGAGAAACGTGTAATGAGAGCCTCTCAGTAATTACGCCATCATGGTTGTTTGGAGGGACGCCACTGTGCGAATATAGCGTTGCAAAAAAAAAACATGTTCGTTGTGGCAGGACAAGTACGTGGTATCTGTCAGCCTTAGAGGGGTTGAGTGACACAGTTACGTACTTACGTTGCCACAGATTTGTTCTACTCTAATAGCGACATTTCTATGAAGTGTCGCAAGGCATAGGCGTAGTCCAATTATAGGTTATTAGCCTTTAATTCGGAGAGCCACTTCTTCGGGAGTTCGTTCATTTGTGATACTATAATTTACTCAAACAAAACGTGATGGTCTATTGTTTTCCACAGTTAACAATAGTAGAGCTTCGAGATTGACCCCCTGTGCTGAGCGAGTTTTATGGAAACCCCAAAGCAACTTAGTTGTAGTGACGCATGAACGCAATGTAGTTGGAATAATACCTAAAGATGGCTGTGCATTTTATATTTGTGTAACCGTTTCATAAATTGTAGCAATTGCCGGCAATGTACTGGAGAATTGTCTAGAGACACTACCATGGGAATAAATTGAATTATTTCGGTTTGTCTACAACGCACAATAAATAAGGAGGCACAAACTTAACACACTTGAAAGCCCCTATAGGAACTATTGCCTAATAAGAAAGCGACGATGTATTTAAGTTAAAATACTTGTAGTAGCGATCCGATCTGCTTATTACTTAGCTCGTATTTGCGATGAGACAGAATTTCAGGCATGATTGCAGGATGAAATATAAATTCATCACTGTGCTTTGTCTTGACGTAAGAACATTGCGTGCGTGAATGATTATATGGGAAGCGTTCAATGTATAAGAATAGTTGGGCACTCGCCTTCTTTGCTCAATTTGCAAGCAGAAGCAGAATGGGCGAAGCTGCGCTTTCGGGGATGTAAAGCTCTCTAACAGCCAGCTCTCAAAGCATGTGGTCTCGCCGGTTGGATTCATTTCTTCACAGTTTTTAGCTGAAATTACAGGCCTCCAACGAACGGTGGTAATCTTTTAACTGAATAAAGGCGCGCACACAGACACGAACACCAACACAGAAAATTAAAGAGACCAAGGTACCGACTGATGGTAAAGTTGTCATACACAACATTTCCTCGAAACCGGAGAAAAAACAAAGTTCACAGAAATAGCTACGTGAACAGTCAAGGAAGCCTTTTATTTCCTTGTAATTAAAAAAATACTCAATGCCTGTGTACACGCAGCGGTCACTCTGCGTATCTTGAAGCTTGTGTGTTTTATGAAACAGCGGTAAAATATTTAGGGTGCTTATCGCAATTATACCAAACATTGAAAGTAGCGGTTTATTGTGCGTACAGTTGCAAAAACAGCATGCCGCTCAAATATTTTGTGTATATTAGGCTAAACTACACGCTCCCACGTTTTTCTGCACGCATCTTTATGCACGTAATTACCTCTCCTACTTGTTCATGCTAAGTGCGGTCGACATCAAATTTTACTTGAACGTAATGTGAATAATTATAAACATCGCTGAATACAAGAGCGTTTCAGCACATTTGGGTCTTTATGTGTTCGTTATTAACAAGTGCTGTGTTATATCATTTAGGCTAACTTGAAGCCTTGTGAGAATACTGACGCAATACATACTGAATGTGTTCATGACTTAAGTGTTGTAGGTCCTTGTGTATTTGCCTTTTCTTCGCAAACGGACACAGAGTAACTCAAACCTCACTCATTGTTTGATGCTCAGCCCCACCTACATCACCCAGCATAAAGGCTCTACCACTCTCGAACTCGTCTCTGCTAGTGCAGTGGGAAAAAGAGAAGAAGGAGGATTATTCAGTGACGGGTAAGTACTAGTAGCTGCATAGGAGAGATATTTCGTAGCCGAACTAAAATATGAACAGAATGCCAGTCTTCAGTTTATTGTCGTATTTGAAAGTGTGTTATATAATGACAGTGGTTTTCCTCCCTATTTGAACTTTGTCTTCGCTTGTTTTGGTTTTTAGCAGGGCAGGTATATTGAGAACCTTCTCAAATGAACATTCTTTAACAGCACGAATGTTAAGCTAAAAGTTTGTTGTTCACCTCGTATAAACAAAAACTGTTATCATCATACACGTACATGCGTCACAGAAATTGAATAAATCCGACAACTCACGCCGGCTGTACGAAAAAAATATGATTATAGCTAGTTAAAATGCCTTCGAAAGAATGGCGGCTAGCCCGAGACACTTAGTATCATGAAGGAGAGAAAGCAACGGTATCTGCAAAAAGATACACCATCTCTCACTAAACGGAGCTTTGTGAGTATCCGAGGCAGCAATGCTGTTCACTTGTGTTTGCATTTGTTTCTTTCCGTGTGGGTTTCATTTATGCGCGGAGTTGTGTATATGTTGTGTATCGCTTATGTTACCCCTCTCTCACTTGTTTGCGTTACCTCGTGTGTGCCGTAAAACGAATACCCAGCGCTGCTAGGAGAGTGCAATGGAGCGAGCGCACACAGCATTAAAAATGACTGCACAGCAGTAGCAGAGAGGAAAAAACCAGAAAGGAGAAGCGAAGCTGAGGCAGCGCTTAGCCACCTCTTCCCGCCTCCTCGGGCTCCCGCGAAGAGATGGGCGAGAGTTGGTTGCATGCACAGTGGGTGAGTGGGCGGTCGTCGAGGGATGGATGAGCTAAAAAAGAGTCGAGCCAAGCTAAGGCTACTTCGCATCTAAAAGTACCCTCGGTGCTGGAATGCCGAATCCAACGAGGACGAGGCCTATGTCATGTCTGTGACTGTCCGTAGTTTGCGTCGACCATCCATGCACTGAGAATGAAACATGGAACTCACACTTCATGATTCACGCACAGAAACGTGTGTGTGTACGCGAGCACACACACACACACACAAACACACAGCTCCTTGGACCTTCTTTGAGGAGGAGGAAGAAAGTTTAAGCGGAAAGACAGGGAGGTTAGCCAGTTCTTAGACCGGCTGGCTACCCTGTGCTGGGGAAAGGGGTGAGGGGAATGATAGATGTTAAAAAGAAATGTTGCGAAGAGAGGGCGAAATTACAAAAAAAATTGCGACAGAGGAAAGGCAACATCAAAGAGTATAAGACACTAAAGTCTGTCTCTGAGGCCAGTTGTCCGCAAAAAACGCAGCAAAGCTTTGAAAGCCTTCTGGGCTGAGGATGGGCTTGGCCAATGACCCAGAATCTTTTGTTCCGACAAAGGCCGATTGTCTAGTCTATCCAGAGCTGCAGTGAGTTCTTGTCTTTGCACGTTGAAATGGGTGCACTCACAAAGAAGGTGCGCGATGGTTTCTTCGCAACTGCAGTAAGTGCATGTAGGAGAGCTGGCCATCCCGATGAGATAAGAGTATGCGTTCGTGAAGGCCACTCCAAGCCACAGGCGGCATAGAAGAGTCTCCTCAGCTCGAGATATCCTTGGGGGAAGACGAAGCTGCAGATCGGGATCCAAGTTATGCAGGCGCGCGTTTGTGAAGTCTGTCGAGTTCCACTGTGCCAATGTGAGGTCACGTGCAAGCGAACGAAGTCTTGTAGCTGCGTCGGTTCTTGAGAACGGGATGGCTGTGTATTGGGTACCATCGTGTGCAGATCTAGCGGCCTCATCTGCGCGGTCATTGCCATATATACCGCAATGGCCTGGTATCCACTGATACACTATGCTGTGCTGTTTTTCGGTTGCTTGGTGATGAAGAAGCCTTATTTCAGCTACTAACTGTTCATTAGGTCCATGGCGAAAGGGTGATATGAGACATTGAAGAGATGCCTTTGAGTCCGAGAAGATCGACCAAATTCCCGAAGGTTCTTTCACTATAAACTCCAGAGCTGCACGAATGGCTGCAAGTTCTGCAGCTGTCGACGACGTCAAATGCGATGTCATGAATGTAATTGTGATGTTCCTCGCGGGAATAACCACCACCCCTGCAGAGCTTACTGAAGACACCGAGCCATCTGTGTAAATGTGAAGGCGTCCGTTGTGCTTCTCTTGCAGGAAAAGTAATGTTGCCTGTTTCAGGGCTAGATGCGACGACTTTTTTCTTATTTTGGATGCCAGGAATTGTAACAAGGGCTTTGAGTGGGTGTAGGCACCATAATGGTATCGGCGGCTCTGCTGCATGCGTGAAGGCAATGGAAGCACTGCGCAATGCTGAGCTAGCGTTGCGCTGAACGCTGAGTGGGGCCTGGAAGTTCGAAGTGAGGCTAGGTGATGAGATGGAAGCCGAGCGAAATGTCTTATGTGCATTCTCAAAGCGTCTACGCAGATGTATGCGTTGACTGGATAATCACGCGCAATGATGACTGTCGCTGCTGTAGACGCGCATCTCGGGAGACCAAGGCATATCCTCAGGGCTTGGGCTTGGATCGACTGGAGGACGCGCAAATTTGTTCTTCGGATCCCGCAAAGCACGGGCAAGCTGTATCGCATATAACCGAGGAACAGAACAGTGTAGAGTTGGAGCATTGCTTGTACCGATGCACCCCACGTTTTTGCAGCAAGGAACCTCAGTACGTGGGTGATCATGGTGAGTTTAGTTTTCATGTGGGCGATGTGAGGGCTCCAGGAGAGGTCGCGATCAACTATGACTCCGAGGAATCGGTGGGTCTTCACGTAGTTGATCGTGTGTCCGTTGATTTTAATAACATATGGGCTCATAGCCTTATGCGTGAATGCTATAAGCGAGCATTTCTCTGATGACAGCTCTAGTCCCCGTTCTTCCAGGTACTTTGTCGCTATTTTTGCCGCTCTCTGAAGCCGGGCACGCAAATGAAGGCGTGTTACGCCTGACGCCCAGATGCAGATGTCATCTGCATATATTGATAGATGGACAGATTCTGGAAGTGCATCAACCAGGCCGAGTAGTGCTAGATTGAAAAGTGTGGGGCTAAGAACGCCGCCTTGAGGCACACCTCGACGGTTGCAATGGTGCGTTGTTGTGCCATTCTCCGTCTGTACAAAGAAAGTTCTGCCTTTCAGATAGCTGTGGATCCATTGGTAAACCCGACCCCCTAATCCAACAATTTCCATGACATCCAGAATGGCTTCATGTGATACGTTATCGTATGCACCTTTCACGTCCAAGAACAACGCCGCAGATAAACGTTTCAGTCTTTTTTGATGCTGAACAGATGAGATCAGGTCTATAACGTTATCGATTGCGGACCTCCCACGCCGAAAGCCCGTCATAGCATGAGGGTATACCTCGTGGCGCTCTAGGTACCACTCTAGACAAGCCAAAATCATCCTCTCCATCACTTTCCCGAAACAGCTGGTATGCGCGATGGGGCGATAAGAGGTCAAGTGAAGAGGAGATTTACCTGGTTTAAGCACAGGGACGAGGCGGCTGGATTTCCATGAATGAGGGATAAATCCGCTGCTCCACGAGTCGTTGTACACGGATAGAAGGGCCCGTCGAGCTGCTTCTCCGAGGTTGCAAAGAGCCATGTACGTGATCCCATCCGGACCAGGCGATGAAAATCGTTTGCATGCCGTCAAGGCCGCTTGTAGTTCCTCTAGAGAGAAAAAGGTGTCCATTCTTGAATCTCTGGAAACTGGAGCGTTTTCTAGGTGGCGCGTGGTGCACGTGGACGCATGGCCAGCAACTTTCATGCAGAAATCTTCTGCTACTTCAATTTCGGTGCGTCCTTGGTGGAGAGAAAGACACTTGAAGGGGCAATTTTGATGTGGCGATGTTCGTATTCCACGGACCATCCTCCATGTCTGCGTCAAAGGCTTGTGTGGATCCAAAGATTCGCACAGATGTTTCCAGCGAAAGGATTGAAGTGAAATGATTCGCCGCTGAATTTTGTTCTGTAGGCGCCTTGCCTCCCTCAAGTTGTGAATGGACTTAGTGCGCCTATACCTTCTTTCTGCGCGACGACGGATCGCTCTGAGCCGTTCCAATTCCGCTTGATATTGACAATAATCTGAAGTATGTTGAATATGATAGGTCGCTTCTTGAGTAGCACCTCTAATCATATCCTCGAGTGTGTCAAGAGGAGGCGTTTTATTTTCTTGACACCTTTTTTCTGTCAGTGACCTGAACTTTGTCCAGTCGATGCGAGTCGAAGTGTCGTAGTTAGGCGATTTTTCCAGGCCCTTGATCTTCAAATAAGTTGGTATGTGGTCGCTTCCATGAGTTTCATAGTCTGTGAACCACTTGACCTTTCCATTTAGGCTTCGTGACACAAATGTCAAGTCAAGGCAGCTGCTGTATGTCGTTCCCCGTAGAAACGTTGGGCTTCCGTCGTTTACACAAAGCAGCTGCTGCTCCAGAGCAAAGAAGAATACTTGCCTTCCGCGACTGTCTGTCTTCTGACTTCCCCATAGTGGGTGGTGAGCGTTGAAATCTCCGGTGATGATCCATGGTCCAGGTGTGGCTGTTAACAGTGCACGTAGTCTTTCAGGTTCAAAACGGTTCGAAGGTGATATATATGCGCCTACGAGCGTGAAGTTGAGGTCTCTACGTTTAACTGTGAAGCAGACATTGGTTGTCATCGTGAGGTGCTACACGGTGCTCGATATAGATAAGGTCGCATCTGATATATACAATGACTTTACTCTGTTCGTTGCAGGTAGCGGACTTGAAGGCTTCGTACCTGGATTGTCGTATTGCAGTGTGTAGCCTTGGCTCACAGATAACAATAATTGGAAACTGGTTTTTGAACACAAATTGTCGTATATCAGAAATGCGGGGCTTGAGGCCTCGGGCATTCCACTGAAATATCGAAGCTCCTTTGACCTCTTTACGAAAGGCTTGCAGAGGCGGAGCCATGGTGCCTTTCCAGACTTGATAGCACCGGCTTCAGTGCATCCACTAACTGAAGTGCACTCTTTGCAGCCGGACTGTCAATGCTAGTGAGGAGCATACGAATGGTATTCATAAGGGCCTTTACCATGGCTACGATTTCTTTGTCGCGACTATCACCGCATTTTCGTTCCGAAGCGATTGTAGACGAGCGATGCGGTGGCTCAGATGGTGGGTCTATCGTTGGCAGCGCTGGTCATGCTTCAGGCGAGCCCGTGATGCTCTTGTCCTGCTTGGAGAATTTGTTGTCGGCGTGTCTGGACGCTTGAGGTGGTATGCCGGTGGTCGTTTGGTGAGGTTCAATCCTTGCTTCAGCACTGGGTCTCCTCAGGGGCCTCCGGCGACGAGACCACCGGCGTCGTGTTTGGGCAGCGGCCTCCCTATGAGTTGAGCAATCCCGGACCATTTGCCTCAACACTTGCATTTCCTTTTTCATGATTGGGCAATCTTTCGACGATGCTTCGTGAGGGCCATGACAGTTTCGACATTTTTGAAGTTCTGCCTGGCAAGTATCTGCGCTATGTGATTCTGAGCATAGCGAGCACACAGCCAGGTTTGTACAAACTGCACTGACATGTCCCAATCTATAACATTTCCGGCATTGAAGGGGCTTCGGTACGAAGGGTCGCACTGTGTGTCGAAAATGGCCGACCTTGACTTGCGATGGAAGGCTGTCACCCTTGAACACGAGCTTCACGCAGCGTGATTTGCCAAGGCGACGAGCTTGCAGTATAGTAGGTTCTGCAGACACCGGTTTGATGAGAGCAGCAAAGTCACTTTCGCTGATGGAAATGTCGACGTCGTAAATGACGCCTGCCGTAGAGTCGCGGCCATCAGGTATATATGAGCGAACATTGATGTTATCCAACATCTTGACGTTGCTCAGCACTTCCAATGTGCTTCGTTGAGTGACGTCTACGGCGAGGATATTCTTACGGCCATTGATCCGCACGTCCGAGATCTCTCCCTGGGCGAGTTCCTCAAGAAACCTAGACGTGACATGACGATTGAGCAGGTTGAGACTATGAGCCGCATCGACCGGCACAAACAGAATTGTGTATATCGTGGGCTCTCGCACCGTCGTCACATTCTTACTTGTTGTTGGAGACGGCATCACTAGTCTTCTTTTTCGCTGCCGCCTTGTCACAGGCATGAAGTCGCCTTCGTCGAAGCTCTCGTCGCTGGCCGTAGAGTAAATCAACGTGTCTTCGCTGTCGGCATCACTCGGGTGGCCCGTACGCTTTCTTGTGGTAGCTGCGGACGACGTCGATGGTTGCGGTGGAAGCCCAGGCGAATCCACGTCCATCGCCGCAGTCACTGGAACGGTGTCTTCCACAGAGTCGCAGAAAAACTTTGAAAAATTACAGATAGTGACAGCAGTGTTCTACGCCAGAATCACTTCGTCGTCCGGACCTTCTTTGACTCGTTAACATTGCGTGTATTGCGGTTTCTTCTATTCATAGATTTATGACCCGTGACCAAATTTTCTTGCAGAATATGTGCTGCACTACAGCACCGAACTGGGAGAATGGAACAAGGTGTCGCTGAATTCGAGCAAGCAGTCCTTCGTACTTGATGGCCTCAAGTGCGGCACCACGTATCGCCTCTACATGACTGCATCCAACAGCATCGGCACAGGAGAGCCTGGAGCCGAAGTCATTGTACGCACCAACGGCGCAGGTTCGTGTGATCATTGTTCCTGTACTTGAAGCATCATATTACCTTTGTGTCACTGTCGCTCCCTACAATGCGTTGGTTTAGCTTCATATCAATGCTTTTGCCATTGTTCTGCTGGCATTACTTTGAAATTGAGTATGGGTCGTTGAATCCTTCCCTGTCATGTACATCTGCAAGAATGCACGTGTTTCATCGTCTTTTGTCCTGGCGTTTGTCGTCCTGGTACTTACTGTCTAATTTCCTTACACTCATTATATATATGACATGTAAAGCTCTTGCTTAATTACAGATAGCGTCATTGCCGACAAACCTTCCTGTTTTAGTTTTAACGCCCTCGTTGACAGTAAATATGAGGGGAACTCTGAAATGTGTTTGTATTTGATGAATTGGCAAATTATGCAGCAGTTGATTTGCGGGGCAATGAAAATTCGTAGTGAGGTCAATCAATTGCTTGGAAGAGAATTGCAGGAACACTTAGAGCCCCTAGAATTTGAGGTTTGACGCACCGAGTGCGTGACAAAGCAGAGCGCATATTAACAATTCCCACTGTTCATGGGATCTGGTAATTGTTTTGCAACATTATCACTAGCAATCGTTTAAAAAGTGAAGGTGACTGATTCACTTCATGCAGAAGCGCTGTCTACACAACAAGCTTCATCGCAGCTAACGGCGCATGCCTGCGTTTTGTTAATTGTGGCTATGTTGTTTGGCTTATTAAGTTTTGATAAAAGCTCACACTGAGTTAGAAGCAAGTGCGCGTAATCGGTGAATCAGTGCATTGTTGAAAATTAGCTCTCTGAATGCGTTATGTATTTTCTGTGCCCCGTCCCTAGTGCTCGCTACACATCAGGTGTAAAGAATAACACAAGCCCGTCGTCCAACCTTAGGTCCCTTCAGCGTTCCCCGAATCAAGAAGTACTTAGGCTAGTATTACAGTGTGTTTTTTATTCAAAGTAACTGCACTTAATGCTTCCACACTATCACGTCGTTTCGAGTTAACGGTTTCTGTTTTATTTACATTTATATGTTTTATGTCCGTTTATGCTTCAGAAGTATTCAGTTCAACCTGTCGTTACTTCGTTATTGCTTAATTCAACTCAGCTTTGTTTATGAAAGCATACTTTTAACGGGACTCTATATTATATATATGTATATATCCATATTTCGTTCAGCTCCAATATCTCCGGCGAGCAACAAGTTTGTCGTCACCAATGCCACCAGTGCCAGTTTGAACTTGGCTGCTTGGATGACCGCCGGCTGTCCCGTGACTGGTTTTGCCGTCCAGTACCGGCCGAGGTTCCACAAGGCATGGATTCTGGCCGCAGACGGCATCAACCCTGGCACGCGTCACTACGTCATTGGAGACCTATCACCTAGCCGCCAGTACCAGGTGCGCGTAGTTGCGCAGAGCGACGCCGGTGCAACGCAGGCCGATTTCTCCTTCCGGACCACAGCGTTGCCTGCCAGGGGTAAGCGATTGAGCCATCTCATAAGGCGTCATCTATTCGAGGCACCAAGCATGAGTGTACGCAGTCTTCGTCACTTTGCCGATATAAAACGTCTCTCACCGGGATTCTATTAACATGTCCAGAAGCTCCTTATGTTCGCTTACTCTGCAACTTCCCTGGATTTGTGGGCTCCCTTAGCCTGCGATCTTTTATAGGCTGCAGAAGATAGTGTCATAATTATTTAACATTGCCCATGAAAGCTCATTTGTATTAATCAATAGCGGTCCCCGCATCGAGGATTCGGTACAGACCAAAAGCCTCAGACCCGTGTACTCATGTTTAGGAGCGAAGAAGTTGGCATGGCCTCCACCGAACTTCGCTAAAACCTTCACCGGTAAGATATAAATGGTTGCGCGCTGTATATAACGCAGCACGGCGAAAATAACCCACTCGTCATTGTGAGACTAAAATATGTGATTTTGTCGATACCCAAATTGCCCAATTTCTCGCGCCCACTATGAGCGGAAATAATTTTTTTACATCACCTAGGTTTTTTGTTTCATCTGGGGTAGCGCACTTCTAGTTAACGTAGTCAACAGTACGTCGCAAAGGAGGTTTTAAATGATCTTATAAACTACGGACCGTCGTACCAAGCTCGAACGCGTTCTACAAGAAAACTATGGTCAAATATGGTTAGATGAAGAAAGCTGAAGGTGTGAATCGCTTTTACTTTCCTTCTTGCAATGATAAAACTGATAAAAACGTTGATCAGAAGAACGCATTCACCATAGCCATATCTTGTGCTCAGCAAAGGAACACCACTAAATACATGAACAGTGGAGGGGAGCAACATACCTATCGCACTTCTCGAAAACTACAAGTTATGCTAAAACCATTGGCGCTAAATCTATGTGATTTTTCAGAACCTTTGAGATTACAATGCACGCCTTTCAAATTTCGTTAACCCCCAAGTGGTCCGAATTTCCGGAGCCCTCTACTACGGAGTCTCTTATATTCATATGAGTGGTTTTGTGACATCTAACTCCACATATCAAGCAATCAATTTTGTTAGCGGTCGAGTAGAAGAGTCATTTTCCTTTAGTTGTATGTCGAGAACGGTTGAGGGTCATTCAGCGTTAAATGTTTTAACACCCAACTCTAACAAACTTATCAGTGTTAAAATTCTTTCAAAAGTTAGTTTGCGACTTTGTATGTGTGCGAACTGTAATAAGAAAAAGAATAAAGAGACATTTTTATTACCCGGCGGACGTAGTAGTCGAGGTTAAGGTTCAAAATATCTTGAGCGGCAGTATTTTTATTGGCCTGTAGAGGAGAGTTTGATTTAAAGCTCATTGCAGCACTAAATGTTGTTCGTTTTTTGTGTTAGAGACATTTACAAAGAGGGGAACGTGAAAAGTGATGTCAACGCCGGAACTACTTCAGTGTAGGAGGGCACCTCACAAACAGTGTGAGGTGACTTACAAAAAATGGGTGGGGATGAGGGCCAGCCTAAAATCTCAGAAGTGGTCATATAACCAGTAAAAGAGTGGAAGGTGACCACGATGACCAAAGTAAGGCAATCTACTAATAAACATATTTTACAGCCTTGTTTTTCTTCTAATGCTACAATTAGTTTGTTCGACATCAGACAGAAACCATTCCGTCGGCGAGAGTTGAGGAATTTCAATCATTGATGATAATTTTGCGACCCGCAGTTCAGAAAAAAATCTTCAGTCTGCATAATTCAGCTCTTCCCAGCCCATTTCATACTTTCAGAATGTATCCTCAGCCCTTACAAACGCTGTCTAAATCTATAACTCCTATTGTTATATGGCTTGACTAAGCAATGGTTAAGAGTAGGCTCTGTAGCTTTATCTTGTTTTTTTCCTGGATATAGCACTGAAAATGCAGTCAGTGTAAAATTAATAAATAAAAACAGTGCCCGCAGCTTCTATTAGTGCATACTTGCTATACGTTAAAGTCAGCAGCTTTAAGTACTGCATACGTCTATCTATGATAGAGTCCTGATGAATAGCCTCCATTTGCAGAATCACCCTCACTCGCTGAAACTGCTAAAGAAAAACCACCGTATACAGAAGTTTCTTCGCTTGTTGTCACTATAAAATTGATAAATTCTTGACCTACAATAAATAAATTCTCGCATAAGCAGCCCAATCAAGGACGACCATGATACAAATAACTTCCTATCTTTGTGGTTTACGCAGTGTAAACCCAGAGTCCAACTGCAATCAAGGACCAGTCAGCGGTACCATTTCACCTGAATGCATCAATGATGGCTCCACTGGCTGTGTGCGCCATTTTAATGCCCATTGCCGTCCTTCTCGTCCACATCTACTTCAAGAGGCATCGGCTACGCAGAAACAGAGCCATTGAACAAGGTGAAGAAATCGCCTTGTTTTTTCTGGAAAAAATGCACGAATGAAGAGGCAGCAAATGGTGCAGTCTCAGTTACGTCAACAGCAAAAGCCTCTGGTTGGCAACTAGCACAAGAAAATGTAACAAAGAAATGAGATAACAGGACACCGTGTCATAGGAGGAGGAAACGAATGATAATTAGATAATTACGAGTGGTGATTCACACTGATGATGAGTATATATGAAACTTAGTAGCAATATTAAAGGGGCTTCTTGAGCTTGGTCAGAAAAGTCTTCGGGTTGGTAGCAGAGGCTTGCGAGAATACGCGAACAAATATTTTAGCGCAGCACGTGACCTGGAATTCAAAATAAATTATCATAGTCAAATGAAAACTGTTTTCTCTCCTGTCGACAAAGGACAGAAGCTCAAAAATCACTCGTATTCACATCGCATTATCAGCCGTTGCCTGATATGAACATTGCGCTTTTGGTAGCTGGATGGATCGCAACAGGACACTGCGACTTGTTCAGGCTTGCGCTCCTGATCACACGGAAAAGCCGCAAATTGAATAAAAATTGAAAAGTGCTCACCCGTCACGAGATGCACGTGACGTATTTTCTTTGCCCATACCGTTCTTGCTTAGCTTCCAAAGCTTTCAGCGGAACCAGAGAACAGAAAAGGCGGTTGCAGCGTGTGACATATCTTTGTAACG